>CAUJGJ010000188.1:3853570-3856070 GCA_963170055.1 Halisarca cf. caerulea | reverse complement strand
GTGGTGGGTGGGGAGTGTAGTGTGTGGTGGGTGGGTAGGGTAGTGTGTGGTGGGTGGGGAGTGTAGTGTGTGGTGGGTGGGGAGTGTAGTGTGTGGTGGGTGGGTGGGGTAGTGTGTGGTGGGTGGGGAGGGTAGTGTGCGGTGGGTGGGTGGGGTAGTGTGTGGTGGGTGGGGAGTGTAGTGTGTGGTGGGTGGGTGGGGTAGTGTGTGGTGGGTGGGGAGGGTAGTGTGCGGTGGGTGGGTGGGGTAGTGTGTGGTGGGTGGGGAGTGTAGTGTGTGGTGGGTGGGGAGTGTAGTGTGTGGTGGGTGGGGAGTGTAGTGTGTGGTGGGTGGGGAGTGTAGTGTGTAGTGGGTGGGGAGGGTAGTCTGTAGTGAGGTCACTACATGAAATAGAGTACACACAGTACAGCACACACTATACACACTGTACAGGGCACACAGTACACACAGTACACACAGTACAGCACACACTGTAGAGGGCACACAGTACAGCACACAGTACACACAGTACAGCACACACTGTAGAGGGCACACAGTACACACAGTACACACAGGACAGCACACACTGTAGAGGGCACACAGTACACACAGTACACACAGGACACACAGTACAGCACACAGTACACACAGGACAGCACACTGCATTGTACAAGATCACAAGAGGTGAAGCACAATATCTGACCTGGTACCACTGCTTGTGCCACAACACGATTTCCCTTGATGTCTATGACAGCAGTCTCCACTGTGTGTATGCCCTGTGTGTGAGAGGAGAAGGTGATAGTGGGGAGAGTGAGGAGAGGGTAAAGGTGGGGAGTGTGAGGGAAGGGTAGAGTAGGGAGTGAGAGAGGGACAGTGGGGAGTGAGAGATGAGAGGGTGAGAGTGGGGAGTGAAAGATGAGAGGGTCAGGGTGGAGAGAGTGAGAGTGAGGAGAAGGACAGTGGGGAGTGAGAGGGAAGAGTAGAGTAGGGAGTGAGAGATGAGAGGGTGAGAGTGGGGAGTGAAAGATGAGAGGGTCAGGGTGGAGAGAGTGAGAGTGGGGAGTGAGATGAGAGGGTTAGGGTGGAGAGTGAGAGTGGAGAGGGTGACTAGAGGGTGAGAACAAGAAGGGTGTGAGAGCAAAAGAAATCTGACTGATCTGAATGGGCAGATTACATTAGGGTTCATGTGAAAGAAGACTAAGACCACACCTCAACTTTCTTCAAGTTCAAATAAGCAACACCATTGATGTCTGCTGCCTGCACACATCACAGAGAAGGAAAAACATACACAATAGAGGCACTACTGGAACACACACACACACACACGCGCGCACACACACACACACACACACACACACACCACACGTAGACTCACACATGCCCTATGCGCTGCTTCGTCTCCTGTAAACACAAATTCAAAACAGAAACAGTCAAAATTCCAACATCAAATCCAACCCACAAAGTACCTCCATCCAACCCACAAAGTACCTCCATATTTCTTGTAGTTGATTTGAGCAGTGTCAAAGGCAAGACTGAAAAATATGTTGTTCCAGAGATAAATATAATTTCTGTGCAAAGATTAAAAATATTGGTAGTTTCTAAGTGTAGTGTGTGTGTGTGTGTTGTGTGTGTTGTGTGTGTCTGTGTGTGTGTGTGTGTGTGTGCGTGCGTGTGTGTCTGTGTGTGTGTGTGTGTGTGTGTGTCTGTGTGTGTGTGTGTGTAGTGTGTGTGTGTCTGTGTGTGTGTGTGTGTGTGTGTGTGTGTGTGTGTGTGTGTGTGTGAGTTTGCATGTGTGCGTGCGTGCGTAAATGTGTGTGTGTACAATGTGGGTTCCTACACTGTGTACCCTTGTTACATGGCGATCGCAAGCTGTGACTGTCCTTCACGCACACACCATGGCTCCATGTATATGATGTTCGGCAACCGCTTCAATACTGACCCACATCTCTAGGGGCAGTCTGCCGGGATTGCCGGGCCCAAATGTATAGGACTTTCTGACCATCACTACACAGCCAAAAACAGGGCTAGTGTTCTAAAATCTACAGCCAAAATTACTTCTTGGGTGCAACTTGCTGGGATCTTGGGGCCAAAAAACCCTAGGACTCTCTTGACTTCAATAGCAAGTACAAAATCTCTTGAGCCACTGGGCCAAAAACACACCACAAAAATGCAACATTCACTCACTTTTTGTCATCAGAGGGGTTGACAGGAGAAATGTTCCCCTCGACTACGTTGACAGCCCCCTTTACAGCAGCGTGAAGGAACTCACCAAACATCTGGGATGAAGTACAAGAGACATCAGAATGGTACTTGTAGTTACATCCTCAACCATGGTGACACACCTACTGATCACATCAACACATCGATACACCCACTAAACACAGTGACACACCCACAGATCACAGTGACCCACCCACTGATCATGGTGACACATCCACTGATTACAGTGACACATCCACTGATCACAGTGACACACCCACTGATCACAGTGACACCCACCCACTGATCACAGTGACACATC
>CAUJGJ010000188.1:3833570-3843570 GCA_963170055.1 Halisarca cf. caerulea | reverse complement strand
CCTAATCCCTACCCCATGCACTGCTCCACACATGACGTACACATAACCACACAAAGCCCCCAGTGGGCAGCCACCACTGACGGCTTATAGGCCTATCGTGAAACAATGGGCTGCTCATCAATCATCGGGTTTTGTGCCTGTCCCAGTACCTCAGGCTTGCCCCCACGATGATAATCACCTGCTCAGTTATAAAACTTTAAAACAAACTGATAACAGAGAACTGCCTCCTTATCTCGTGACTGACCCACCCATCAAAGCTGCACCTACCAACACATCTGACAAACACAGCAAACTCTGCAGAATCCTCACAACTGACACAGATAACCCCTCAAACCTCACAAAGATGCTACACCAGTCTGGAAATCAATGAAGAAGCTTTCAATTAGGGCTTCTCTTGAGCAAAACATATATATATATATATATATATATATATATATATATATATAATATATATATATATATATATTATATATATATATATATATATATATATATAATATATATATATATATATATATTATATAGAAAAAAACAATTGGGGGGGGGGGGGGGGGATGAGGGAGAGAAGTGTTGTTCTAATAAGTAAGAGGGGTAGCAAGCAGCCATATTATGTTGTGAATAAAATGTGAATTTTAACATTACAAATTTCAGTGACAAGAGATAGGTAGCTTGTTGACACACTGCTCATGCCCAGGGTATGCAGTCTCTGAGACATTCTTATACAATAATGAATAGGGTAACAGAGAAGTATACACAAAGATGCACATATGTATACACATAAATAGGTACACAACACACATACATAGATCATATACGTGCATGCATACACACATGCACGTGCACACATACACACACAGCAGACACAATTGTTGATATTCTTATTGGATAGTAGCTAATTGAGGAGTAGCTCAAATGACCAACTGAAGCCATTGACAGCAAACTTCCCACCAAGGCTAACACACCACTCAGACTAAGTCGGGTTCACACTTGTAGGTCCACACGTCTCTCCTTGGGGCCACACTAGCACCACAGAAACCAGACACAAACCAATGGGTGCTAATGGTTAATTCCCAGGGATGAGAGCCCACAGCTGCTAATGGTTCACTCTCTGTGATGGAATGCTACACACTGGGGCAAATTCTCACAGTAGGGAGATACAGCCCTTGTTACCATGACTGCTGACATCCCTTGCTAGGCAAATCCAAGTACAAGCGTAATATACCGTAGGATTGTAATGTTATGTGAAGTAAAACGTATATGATTTTGACCACCACAGACACTATGCAATTTTTAATTTTACAATTTCTTTGACATGCAGTATTGCGCGGCAACAGACATTAAACATAGTGCGATTTTTATTTATGTAATTTTCTTTAAATTAGCATAATTAAAAATACAGCATAACTTTCCGCTCCACAGTGGCAACTCCTTCTAAAGAACACTCTTAGAGTGAATTTCTGCACAGGGTGAAGAGTGTCATGTGACCCAGTGAATGTTCTACTACGAAAGTGTAACTGGTTATAGTCAATTTTTGATTAATTGGGGAGTTTTCAGTGACCCCTGGGATTCATTAGAATGAGACTCCATTGTGCACACTGTCTACATGAAACTCTTAAGATGAAATATTGGCAGAGTCACCTGAGATTCATGTTACAGAGGTACTACTGTACTCCTTGCTACAACGATGTACATACGTACGCACGTGCACGTCTCCTCAACCAACTGTAGCATACAGCATGCATATCTTCCCACCGTCTTCCCATCCCCCCCCTAATCCATCACCCTGGGTAGCAGATTGGACAGTTCATCAAAGCTGCCTGCGTGCGATCAGCTATGATCACAATAGCTGTCACAGCTGCCAGCGTGCGATCAATTATGATCACAATAGCTGTCACATAGGATATCCTGTGACAGTGTATGCAATTTTCATTCCAGGAACATTCAGCACCTTGGTAACTTGGTAACATGGGCAACGGCCACCACGTACTCGTGAACACCAGAGGCTAGACAGCGTACATACAAGCATAGACAGCTTACAAGCACACATGCTTGATGTACACATACACACACACACACACACACACACACACACACACACAGAAAAGACACAATCACAATAAACAACAGAGGACGAGAAAACACATATACGTACATACGTACATACATTCACACTTGACAACACCAGTGAGGACTATGACAGAATATAGACACAGAGTATGTACCACAGGTTGACTAACAGGAACAGAACAGGCACAGAGGAGTCTGTACATCTCAGTGGAATCATAGCCAATATATACTATGTAACCGTAGTATATAGTGCCTATGGCGGAATACACTTCCCAATATGTATTTGAGATTTGACATTTCAACAGCTGAACACTACCTCTGTCGGCATACAGAATGCAATGGCTCATGTGTGAATACCATTGAGACAAACAGCATCATGCCATGTAGACGCTACAACCTGTTGCAAAGATACAGAGGATGTATGTTGACCGGGTTACAAGGAAAAAGCACGTTTCAGCTACAATTCGTTCACATCTTGCAGAGAAATATGTCTGTACGCTCAGGCTGCCATGGCTATCAGTACTTAGCAACCGTCTGCATAGATTTTGAACGTGTGTACAGTGTGCATTGAGAAGAATGTGTTAATAACACCATGTATGTATGTATATACATAGTTTAAAAACAGTTGTCAGAGATTAGATAACAATTAAAGGGTCAATGAACACATCATTTTGTAGGAAAAACTCACAACATAGCCTTAACACCATGCTTACCACACACACACACACACACACACACACACACACACACACACACACACACACACACACACACACACACACACACACACACACACACACACACACACACACACACACACACACACACACACACAAACACACACACACACACACACACACACACACACACACAAACACACACACACACACACACACAAACACACACACACACACACACACACAAGTCCTCACCAGGAAGAAAATGGTTGAGAGAGATCCCGCAAACATAAAGTAAAGGTTGAATGGTTCTGGACAGGCCACACCATCTCCGAAGAATCCGTTGTCGGCAAAGTTAAAGGTTCCTACTGTGATGTTACGGTTGGCAAAGAGATCATCCCAGAGGCAAAGTCCAAGGCTGTGCATTGGGTAACCCACGAAGGAGTAGTACAGAACATGGAAGAAAATGGCCTGTTTCTATGTTAAGGATCGAAATTACAAACACAACATTTTCACTTTTTGCATAAAAACTGACAAGTAATGTGGCAGCCCCTAAAAACTGACAAATATTGCTGCAACCCCTAAAAATAGGGAAGCGCACCCAAGCTAGCGCCAAACATCACATCAGGTGTGCAGCAAACATGATCCCACAGGAGGTGTACGTCGCAAAGCAGCCATTTAAATGTAAGTAAATCGCGATTTAATATTCGCAAATGGACCAGCTGCTGCTGTGGTAATAACAGACTAGGTAAGCCAATATGCACAAATAAATTTTACACAAACTTCTTTGCTAGATTTGGCAAAATGAGTCCAGAGAACTACAGTGTGCTGCGAGCATATAAACCAGTGACTGAGCAAACTTTGGATAGGAGAACAGAAAATTAGTGAATTTGGGTTATGGGGTGAGTCAAATTGCACACTCTAGGAAAGATTAGGTTTCTACATCTCCCTGTTCTGAAAATGAAAGAGAACCCCAGCAACACACAATGGACCAACAGCACTGAAAAGGGTACTTTTAATTGAAAAACAAACCTTTGGAGCAATTACCACACCTTGGACTTGTCTTTAGGGACCAAAGATGTAATTGAGTGCATTATTGGATGATTAACTCAAATTACCCAATGTAGCAATTATAGAATGGCCTCTGGTGTGTGTGTGTCTGTGTGTGCGCACGCGTGTGTGTGTGTGTGTGTGTGTGTGTGTGTGTGTGTGTGTGTGTGTGTGCTCAGCAAATACTAGTCACCACTAAAAGGATACAAAAACTCCAACAATCTTCAAAAAGGCTGTTCTCTTTGCACAGGTGGCGACCAGGATGTACACAAGCGTAACTAGGGTAACAAAACCTCCGATGCAGACAACACCCCAGTGACCGAGGTAGCCGTAGTTGGCCAGTGCCAAAAGCTTCTCTCTTGAATCCCTGCAGAAGAAGCGATCATGAGTAGCCACATGAACCCCACCGCACATCTCAGTCCCACACTCAGTCGCAATCCTACATGATACGTAGATCAGCGCAATAGAGTGCACTGGAGCACTAGCTCTGGGATCCAAGTGGAGGAAATCAGAACGAATGTAAGTTCCATTTAGATGAAGATCTCCTAAGATGAACGCTTATAGTGGCCTCATTTTAAAAGG
This sequence comes from Halisarca cf. caerulea, assembly GCA_963170055.1. Classification (NCBI taxonomy): domain Eukaryota; kingdom Metazoa; phylum Porifera; class Demospongiae; order Chondrillida; family Halisarcidae; genus Halisarca; species Halisarca cf. caerulea. The sequence goes on along the minus strand of CAUJGJ010000188.1, from coordinate 3,839,194 downwards.
GTTTCACTGTTTATGCTAACATTATTCGCAAACCGAAAGTGTACTAGGGGGTTTCTGAACACTGCACCTACGACGGGATCTTGCACGTAGTTAACCACTATTATTAGCGACTTCTGCACACATCCAGAAAACTAAATCAAGGTATAAATCGCGTATTAAAATCAAGATTCGCTCGGTCAACGAGAATACTAGGTCGATCACTGCCTTGGTAGCGCGCATTCTTCGCATTTCTCCTTATGAGCCGAGAGGAAGCGGAGCTGAGGCATGGCGCACGCGATACGGAAGTGTCTGGTGTCTGCATTGTAGAAACTCACGGCTTAGTTTCCAGTCCCCATCCGACGATGAAGAGGACCCATCCGATCGTGAACAGGATCAAGAAGATCAGTGAGAACTACAAGTGAGAGAAGAACAGAGATGTGGGTAGATGACACGTCGGCACGAGAGATCAAGCGCAAAGAGCCCTGCATCACTCACCACAAAGAACAGCACTCTTGAAGGCATCTTTCCTGAGATACAGAGTTACCTATTACAGACGAAGATTGCGATAACTTGTCTCCAAGACAATAACTAATGCTACAGCTAGAGGTAGACTCCCCTTTATAAACAGCCTATTTTTGGCATATCCATATAAGGAGATTTACCGTCCCACTTTGATCTTCTGTGATGGCTTCGTTGAGCAGTTGAGATGGCTTGCAATCTTCACATGAAAGTGACAACTGTCGCATTATCGTCACCTATTATATGACTCTCTCGTGCATCGGCACTCGCACCTGCACTGGACCCTTTAAACACTGTCAGACCATAGACACTCTATACTACGTAGTATAGAGTGTCTATGGTCAGACCAGTGTGGATTAAGACACTGTCTGGAAACTTCTGTGCTGCTCAATGAACCAGGTCCTTCAGTTCTATATGGATGAAGCATTTTGTTCCATACTACAAAAAGTGTGACTGAATACAGCTTATAACTTTGATACTTCGCAGTAGTACCCTCAAGGGAAGGCAAAATAGGTACTCACTATCAGAGGTACAAGGTGCTATCAATGATATTGCATGAGGTAGGGACGGAGCAAGGAGTACTTACTAACCCAGGTACTCACTATCACAGCTTGACTGTACATACATTGTTTTAGAATTGATCTGATCATAGATACTATGATCAATCTGGTGAATAATCCAAAATCCGATTTCATTGGAGTTTATATGCAACAAAAACAACATAAACCTTGTAATCTATCATGAGCACTATGTGATGTTCTCTTTTGCTATTGACACACAATATGCCACTGCACGTAGACCTATTGCAATGTGCATGAACTCCACATATCAAGACTAGTATTCTGACCGAATTGCCTTCAAAAGTAAAGAAGAAAGTGCTTCACAATAATTTATGGCTGTACCAAATCACTCACACGAGTCAAAACACATGCACTAAATTATTCACACACAACATATTACATAAAAATACGTTAACTTGGCACAGCATGGTCAACATAGCTATTTAGAATTTCAGCATTCTTTTACACAATTAACACACACACACACACACACTGTTGGTTGATAATAACAAAAATATGTTAAATAGTTATCACTATCATGTGGCAAACGAGACATAAAAGAATATACAAAACAAGTGTCTAAACGTGCACGGACCAGCTATCAAGGGGAGGTCTACAAGGTAGTGGAGAGGTTTTAATTTTTTACTGTTTAGTTCAAATTCATTCACTTCATGGGACCACGCTGATCCTCCACTATCACTCCGCATGTACACAGACCCACGCCGCAGCCCACATCATAGTCAATGTTCTTCTTGAATCGACACAAAGCTAGGAGAAACTGGAAGAAGAGGGCCAGACCCTACACAAAAGTAGGATATCAATAAAGATAGTCATTCTCGGAAAATGTCTATAAATTACTATTATTATACAGATTATATACAGTTAGCATGTATGCACACTTCTTGCTGCAGCACATCACTGAAACAATAAAAGGTGATGTTCAATAAAAGTCATACAGCGACTGCAATGTACACCAAGTCTTGCAAGTACATTCCAGGTACTGTGTATAGCCGGGATACCTTCTCACCCACCATTTGTCCGAATGTATGCTCCAACAACACAAAATTAAATACAAAAATGTCATTGAAGAGCAAAGCATAGTGGACTAACCAGGAAAATGGTGGCTACACACACTCCAGCAAACTCAAGGGTCACAAAGTAGTGTTCTCCTGCGTATCTGATGTGTCCAGGAGTACTGCAGCTGAAACTCTGAGCAGCATCGTTCATGACCACTCCAGAAACACCGAAGAAGAAAGCAGCTACAAACCATGTCTGTTACAGACAGTGTTAAGGACTAAAAGTGATTCATTAACATATCACACACTGTCATCTGCATGCACAAATACCCATACAAACACACACACATGATGTATTTACGCACACAAACACACGCACACACACACACACACACACACACACGCGCGCGCGCGTGCACACACACACACACACACTAACACACACACACACACACACACACACACACACACACACACACACACACACACACACACACACACCAGACATGTACTTCCACATTCACAGACAAAATATAGCAACACGTCATGCTTAAGATGCTATATATACGGTATAATATATTATATATACAGCATTATGTGAGATACAAGGAATATGACCACTCCAATAGTGATGACCCTTTGGTGGAAGGACACAACTAGCTGGTTGATGACCAGAAGAAGGACAAAAATTGGTCCAGCTACCACCAAGGCCCACCATGCAAAGAACTGAAAAGCTGCAAAATGGCCAGCAACCCTGTCCTGTGCATTGATGCTTGATAGCACACTCCCAGCTCCATCTGTACAAGGGTAGACATCTTGCACGGAATAGGTCCTGTTACACCCAACAACAAGAAGCATACACTGAAATAATAACATACCAATTACACGTGCAGTATGCATGTTTAGTACAATCGTACAGGTACTGCAGCTCAAGTGTGCACATGCAACCATAGATGCAAAGTGGCTGAAAGGTCTCTGCATGATCGACTTCGTATAATATGTTGGAAAACAAATGCTTGTCCACATAACAACATGCACACATGGACGCCGACAGAAGACAAGATGAAGTATACAGTGTGCGGGCAACTTGTGTACGCTCAGGACTACGTATAGGCCTATGCCTGGCTAGATCTTGGAACGTGCAAGAACACTCACTTGTCGTTGATGCGAATCGCGAAACCCACGATGTATAAGCCCCAGCCGATGGCGCCAACGACACAGGCAATAGTTGAAAGCTGGAAGATGAAGCAATTGACAATAGTTAGGGCTGTCAGAAAGTCTCGGTAGCACCCTCAAACGAAGCAAACTTACCGCAATTTGCACGCCTTTCCACACAGCCATTTCTAATCTTGCGTTCCTCCCCTTCAATCAGTGAAGGGCGTGGACAACTTCCGATTGAGCACGTGATCAGCTTTGACGTCTTCGAAAAACGGAAAGGGACAGTGACAATTTTTGAATAATTAAAATGACACATTGCAATCTGTCGTTCATCGGACCGGTGACCTCGAGCGAGATCTCGACCTCACGCGAGTTTTTTCTCGTCCCTCTGTTCTCTTTGAACGTACTTCCTTGTCGTTGTCGATATCCTGAAATGACAAACAAAAAGAGACTGCACAAAAGGATATGGTGCCAAGCTTATCAGTTTAGTGCATAATGAATGTATCTCGTTTGCTAGTTTTACGATAAGTACATTATCCTATCGCTATATCACAAGCAAACTATGGAACTATGAGTAAATTATGAAAAGGGCTGCATTTAGTCTGAAAGTTCCACATTCAAATGGACTCACTTCTTTGGAGAGTGCTGTGGTTGGAACATTTCCCTCATTTGTCCCATCCTTTGGACCTAGTGAGGCACTCTCAAGTTTACCCTCATCCTCCAGCCCACCAGGTGGCAACCACAATGGATCTGCCTCCTGGTCATATCCTCCCACAGTCAGCGAAGGATCACACTTGTCACCCTCACCCTCTACCTCCCCGTCACCACTAGCAAATGGTACCGACATCTCGTTACTCCCCTCCTGTGCTTGCAACTGAGTGTTAACTTCCTCCGAGTCTAAGATGTTATCCGGCATCTCTTCCAAAGGTGTGGTAAAGTTTTCCGATGAAGGCTGAAAGGTGTCTTCTGGAACTGTCTTTGGTGCCGGTTGGTTTTGAAAGAGGCCCCAACTGTTTGAGGAATCTTCGTCCATCTCCAGCAAACCTTGTCTAAAGTTGTCCGCCACTCCTATTGTAGGAGAAGACGAGGCAGTGAAGGGTAAGCATACATCAGCAGACATACATGCTGCACATCTAACACACGCATACAGTATTTGGTATACACGTATTGACTGTGTGTACACTTTGACTTACGTGACACACACACACACACACACACACACACACACACACACACACACACACACACACACACACATACATACACACACACACACACACACACACACACACACACACACACACAAACACACTTGCACTCAACCCACTAAACATACACAGTACAGTTCACAATAGAGCCACAAGCATACACAATCAAGTTGACATTTAAACTCTTGCAAAAAATAAACATTAAAACTGCTGCTATTAAAGAAGCCCACCATTGGCTGATGCCATGCTGTCTTCATCCTGTGGCTCTACCGGCTGGGCTTGTGGCTGAATGGATACAGAAGTCTCCAGTCCCTCAACTGATACATATGTACATACCACACAACACACACACACACACACACACACACACACACACACACACACACACACATACTTCCTCTTCTCTTTCTTCCTCTGGTTCTTCACGCACTGTATTACATAATATGTGGAAGTATAGAGCCACAATACATTGTGTGCGTGTGTGTGTGTGTGTGTGTGTGTGTGTGTGTGTGTGTGTGTGTGTGTGTGTGTGTGTGTGTACATGTATGTACATTAATGCATGCGTATGAGTTACAGTATGTTCACATACAGTTGTGCATACGAAGGCAAACAAAAGATACGAATCACTCGGGTTACTGAGGTGGAACACAAGACAGAGCAAGCGAACCTGGGACCCACTTGTAGACGCGTAAGGAATTTGCTAAACCTAGCTCTACCCATTTCTTCTCCCTGCAGCAACGGAACAACAGTGCCATGGTGAAATTTTATGGTTGCCATGCTAACCAGGAGGACATTCTAGTGTGTTGGGAGCACAACATACACTACAACTGATTCTGACATGGGGGGGGGTCTCATTCTGACAAGGGGGGGGTCTCATTCTGACAAGGGGGGGGGTCTCATTCTGACATGGGGGGGGGTCTCATTCTGACATAGGGAGGGGGGGGGGGGGATCTCATCATTCTCAAAGGAGGAACAATGGATACCAAAAGCAGCCTTGGACTCGAGGTACAGGTGTATGTAATCACGGGTGGACTAAATTTAAGCAAAAAAATTCACTGAATCGATACTCACATACACAGTCTGCTCGAGAGAGAGAGTACAAGCTCAAAAAGTATGACATAATTTGGAGGATTGACTATCCCAGAAGCTGAAATGTTTTTTGGTGATTTAAGGAAGACCACTTG
>CAUJGJ010000188.1:3823570-3828570 GCA_963170055.1 Halisarca cf. caerulea | reverse complement strand
GTATAAGCATATTCACTCAAACTCACACGGTAACCAGTTCAAACTGGTTTCCACTTACAGGTACTCCAGGGCATCATCTTTGGCCTCGTGGGTGGCTTGTGTGATGATGGACACAAAATCACTCAACATCAGTCCCTAACGTTCAAGCACACACATACACACATACCATGGAGATCAGTCACATGTATATGCACCGTATGTAACACGCACACACTACAGTAAGTGTACTAATACGTGAATACGCGTACAGTATGTAACACACATACACACACACACACACACATACACACACACACACACACACACACACACACACACACACACTGAAAATGAACTCACTGATGATTTCTGTGCAATAAGCTGATAGTCCACATCTACAGGAAATACAACAACAACCGTTTGAGTGCTGTACAAGGGAGCACCAGTCCGATGTGGGATGATGGCGCACCGGTATTGCGCTAAATTTTCAAGGAGTTTAACTTTTGCGTTTTTTGAGGATGAGTGCTGGTGCACGAAATTTACACACTGCAAAAAATGAGTGCACTGTTTGGTAGGTAGCAGCCAAACGACAGACCTGCGAAATTTACTTCCGTGAATATTTCAAAAGTGGCCATCCACAGAATGTTAGCTCCTCAAAAATTTAGCGCTGTAAGGTATTTGAACACCTACACATGTGTAGTACACACAGAGCATATACGCATAGCTATATACACAGCTACGTAGTTCATCTTCATCAAACACTTGCGAGTTTGTACAGCTGCTATCTGTATGTATGTGGATGAATGAAAACTAATGAACAGCATGATCACGATGCTAGGCAACTTTACAATTGAGTATCTGAAAATGAGAAAACTATGGAGCAGGTACTGTGGCTGGCCGGATTACCTGGTGCACAAACATCAGCACTTTTTACACCATCACAAGGCACACTGGCACCTGTCACATGATCATCAGGCTAAGTAGAAGAAGTCACAGAATACTGCCACACACACACACACGCACACACACACACTGCCACACGCACACACACACACACACACACACACACACTGCCACACACACACACACACTGCCACACACACACACACACTGCCACACACACACACACACACTCACACATGCACCCCCCACACACACACGCATGCACCCCCCCACACACAAACAGAACCTTTAGCAACTGAGGTCTTGTTGCAGAGTCCACTTAGCATGCGCTCACAATCTCCCTGCGATGGTGTGCTCATGTGCACCTCGTGTAGAAAGTGTGAAGTCAGCTTTGTAGCAACCGAGTTGGGGTTGGAGGTCGTGGCCATCACAATCATGGGGTAGTCCCTGCACGTGAACAACAATGATGTTGCCACACTCCCGACAGTATAGACCTGGCATTGCCATAGTTACGGGGATGTCCCCACACCCACCTCAAGACAGGTATAGACCCCAGTGAGTCCAGGAGTCCTGCAAAGTGAGCAGTTGGCTTAGGGTTGTCACCTGTCCCCTCTCTGTCCTTCCCAAGACGGTCCAACTGCCTCAAGACAATGATACAGGGAACATGCTCCAAGGCTGGAGCGAAGGAGGGAGGGGAGGAGGAAGGGGAGGTACACGCCCACCTGGATCCATACATACACAATTAAGGGATACACCAATAGGTGCACACCATAGGGACACATCCACAGGGATACAGGGACACACCCACAGGACACGCCCACAGGGATACACTCTCAGGGACACACCCACAGGGGCACATTCTCAGGGACACACCCACAGGGGCACATTCTCAGGGACACATCCACAAGGATACAGGAACACACCCATAGGGGCACATTCTCAGGGACACACTCACAGGGGCACATTCTCAGGGACACACCCACAGGGGCACATTCTCAGGGACACACCCACAGGGACACACCTGTGCCCTCTTCCTGTGCTTACCTGCTCTGAAGAAACCTGACAAAATGAATGGCATTTGTGAAGGCATTTCCAACAGCATCTCTGAACAGTTAAACTGAACCAATAGAGACAAAATAGACAGGATTAAGCAACTACAGCACAGTCAGATTCTGTGGTGAGTGTGTATGGGCGCTAATTCTCGCAGGACTTCATTTTTGCAAATTTAGGAGCATTCACGAAAATTCAATCGCGGATATTCTATAGATACATAGTCTATTTGTCTAAGATATAGTAGGGACTGGTTCATTCACAAAAATAAAATCACGAATTACACCCAAGTCCTTCATTCGTGAAGTATACGCCTCTGTGAAAATTAGTGCCTATATGGTAGTGGAGGGTGGGGGTGAAGGTGGAGGTGAGGGTGGAGGTGAGGGTGGAGGAGAGGGTGGAGGTGAGGACTACAGTGTAGGGAAGCTCTGAATCGAGGAAGAGGTCCCACCTCGGCCACTTTCATGCTGCAATACTTGGCCACAGCCTTTATCACCGTCATCTTCCCGCAGCCTGGTGGTCCGGAGACGAGGATCCCATTGTTGGTGATCCCAGCATCATATACTCTGTTACAGGAGGACAGTAGTCAGTGTGTGCCCCACCACAGCAGAGTAGGATGCATGCAATACATACACACACAAACCGTATATGCTACACACACACACAAACCCTATACGCTACACACACACGCACACAAAAACCCTATACGCTACACACACACACACAAACCCTACATGCATCCACACACATGCAAACCCTATACGCTACACACACGCAAACACTATACACTACACACATGTAAAACCCACAAGTAATGCCAATAGATGCAAGATGTTCTCACCCTTTCTCCAGTATGGGCAGGCAGTAGGCGAGGAGGCGGTGGAACGGTTCCTCCAGTCCCAGAGGCACCTCAGAGTCCCAGTAGTGCTGGATGCCGTGTACGTAGCCAAACTTGGACAGGTAGCTCATGTTGGGAATGAAACTGTACACAGACTTGGTCTGGAAACGGAACAATGGAAATGTCAGTAGATGTGTGTCTGTCTGTCTGTCTGTGTGTGTGTGTGTGTGTGTGTGTGTGTGTGTGTGTGTGTGTGTGTGTGTGTGTGTGTGTGTGTGTGTGTGTGTGTGTGTGTGTGTGTGTGTGTGTGTGTATGTGTGTGTGTGTGCTTGTACGTATGTGCCTGTCTGTAGATGTACATATGTGTGTGTGGATATATCCAGCTTACACTATAGCTAATCTCTGTTCTGGCCATAGTTGTCCCAAAAGACACTTCCTTTGTTACCCCTTTCTTGGCTCGTGTGCTCAGTTGTGTCACTTTGAGGAAGACCCTGCAATTATCACATTTTAAGCTGAAAACCTCCCCTAAGCACACACACCTGTAGAAATGAACAAGATAAATATGTAGCTAAAGACATTGGTACAGGAGCTGAGTGAATGCATACACACATACAAATATACATACACACATACAAATATACATACACACATACAAATATACATACACACATACAAATATACGTACATACACATATACAGTACTTCCACCTATGGTGAAGCATCCACTAAAGGACACCTCTGAAATGCAGCCACCTCTTTAGCAAGACACCATTGCTCAGCCCATTTCACATCCCTCGCATTAACACAACCCAATAACCTCTGTAGTCTAACACTTGCTGTCCAGGGAGTGTCGGACTATTGTGTCTCTACTGCATATACAGGTAATGCGAGTTCATACAGACAATCGTACCTGGGATCGGTGAGGTAGGAGACAGCTGGTTTGGAAATCATCGATATGGGACATTTCTGGATGTCTTCTGATATCAAACTGATAGTCACATTTGTGATACATGGGATGTCACCTGAGGCAGTGGACAATGGTCTCTGTGTGTGTGTGTGCGTGTGTGTGTGTGTGTTGTGTGTGTGTGTGTGTGTGTGTGTGTGTGTGTGTGTGTGTGTGTGTGTGTGTGTGTGTGTGTGTGTGTGTGTGTGTGTGTGTGTGTGTGTGTGTGTGTGTGTGTGTGCATGTGTGTGTGTTTGTGCGTGTGTGTGCACATGTGTATAATGCTATGCATGCGCACATTGGTGCACTGCTGCAGTACATACAAGTATAAGATACTCACCTGCATCGATCAACTACAGAAAGAGAAAATGCATTTGATTACACATCTAGTACACATAAACACACACACACACACACACACACAAACAAACACACCTCTAAAGAGATGTAACGAGGGGAGTCATCCCAAGGTGGTCTTGGATGGGGGAATATCGAAAACAGGCTCTCAGGATGTAGAAATGCAACTGGCATTTCAAGGTTACTAACGACAGGATAGCTACCACTGGCAAGAGTGGGCAAAGAGCCTGACTTCACCGACGGGATACTCCCCATTGAGTCCATACTGTAGTAGTCTGTGTTCGAGAAGAACTTCACCACTGCATAATATGGCACCACGGGTCCCTTGAAAGGGTCACTTGGATCATTCTGCTCAGCAAAATGCATGTTTTTCCTTCCAGTATTGTCTGCCGGGTATATCGCAACATAGTCAGCACTGGAGAGGGGGCCCAGCCAAGAGGACAATGTTAGCTCAAAGGTTTTTGGTATCAAAATCATGTTCTTGTCCAGCGTGTCATTGTAGAAGGGCTGGACTTCAAGAGCATACGATGAACTTTCACCAAAGAAATGTGAGTCATTTGAATGGTTGGATGAGGACAGAACAGCTTCAACTGGTGGCGTAAGTGCCGTAGCCAGTGGATCCAACACACGAGGCGTAGATTTTGGGTTGCCAATTGCAAGAGAATGTGGGAGACATTTCAGCGGTGACACACTAGGTTCTGTGACGGTCAGCAATTTCTTATGCAAGTGTTCGTCTGCTTCTGGACTGGGACTGAGGATGGGACGCTGCAGGCCACTCTGAAGGTGGTAGGACCCGCTGACCAGCCTCTGTCGATATGTGGACTCTACATCACCCACTGGGGAGGGGGAGGAGGGCGTGTGAGAAGACAACGACGGAATCACGTATATCTCTGTATCCATGGTGATCTGACCCTGGAGAAACGGGCTTGC
>CAUJGJ010000188.1:3806070-3818570 GCA_963170055.1 Halisarca cf. caerulea | reverse complement strand
CTTGTGTGACATTGGAGAGTGAGAGTTCTTTGAGTACAAACTGATTTGGTTCGTGTTGCCATGTCGATTTCACCCTCAGGGGTAAAGTGGTGGCTTTCAAAATGCGAGTTACTAAACAGAAGAGAACAAAACACACACAGTCATCTAAAACTGACAAATTAGGTCAATATAAGTAAATAATTACGAAATAATGATGGGCGATATTACTGAACTGAAGACAGTCTGTGAATAGACACTGCAGTATGGTGGCTATGGTAGAGTGTGTGCCTAAATATACATACGTAAGTAATATCAAATGTACATAGCACAAAGTACATAAAATCCTTCACTCACACACACACACACACACACACACACACACACACACACACACACACACACACACACACACACACACATACACACTTACACACACACATACACACATACACACACACACACACACAAACACACATACACACGCATGCGCGCGCGCACACACACACACACACACACACACACACACACACACACACACACACACACACCACACACCTTTTGTGTTTCTGTTATATTGGACAAGACAGAAACGTCTTCCGGGAGTGGGATGAGCGCCTAGACGTCTGGTCAGGACTTTTACAACAGACGCACATGTAGACATGTTGTGAACCAAAATAGAGTGAGCAGATGTTGGGATATTTGGTAGATCCACCAGAACCTACAGAACACACGAGGTACATACAATCAGTAGACACACCCTTCACATGAGGTACTCTGTATGTATGTATGAACGTGTACTCACATACAGTACCTCCATTTACAGTGTACACAGATATGCTAACAATACATGGTCTTCATACATTATATGCAACAGATTTTTTACATTTTTTTCTGTACTGTATTGTACTGTACATAGATACATACTTAAGTCTATAGTACATCTGCACAGGTCAGACACACACACACACACACACATACACACACACACACACACACACACACACACCACACCACACACACACACACACACACACACACACTACACCACACACACACACACACACACACACACACACACGCGCACACACACACACACACACACACGCGCACACACACACACACACACACACACACACACACCACACCACACACACACACACACACACACACACACACACACACACACACACACACACACCTCTAAAGGTTGACTTGGCTTGACCCTCAGCTCAAAGATTTTATACCCCATCTTCTCCCATCTTCTCTGAACAACCAACGGCTTCTCAGTGCCAGCAATCTCCCTCTGCTGAGCTGAATGAGGAAGAAAGACCATCTGACTTCTCAAACCATACAAAGAACTCAGCAAATACATTCTCTGTAGAGGGTCATTGCTGGGCATTATTGACAAGGGTGAGATAGTTATTGGAGCATGTCACAACAGGGAAATCATTGAATTTACAAGATATCTCAATCCGTAGATCTTCTTAACTACATAAGTAACAATCAATGAAGTCCTAAGGATTAAAATATCTTGTACATTCAATGATTTTCTTGCTGCAATCAGCTTCAATAACCATTTCTCGCATATAAATGCACTCACCTTCAGTACCTTTGCACTGAACACAAATGTAGTACCGCTTGGGATCGTCAATGATACTGCATCTTTCCAGAGCAGCCGCAATGAGCTCATCAGATGTGGTGCTGTTGTCAGCAGGGAGAACCTTGTACACTATGCCATTGTCACCTGGAAAGAGGGTGGGATTACATCATAGTGTGATAGTCATGTGACTCACATGTGTGTGTTATGTGACTCACATGTCTGTGTCATGTGGTAACAGTTTCTTATGTGCAGGAAGAGGATGGACATTGAGTGGAAAATATTCCAAATGGGATGTTTACGAAGTGGAACGGATAAGAAAAAGGGGATGTTGGGAGTGAGGAGTGCTGGAACAGAGGGATGTTGGGAGTGAGGGATGTTGGGAGTGAAGGATGTTGGGAGTGAGGGATGTTGGGAGTGAGGGATGTTGGGAGTGAGGGATGTGGGGAATGAGGGATGTTGGGAGTGAGGGATGTTGGGAGTGAGGGATGTTGGGAGTGAGGTGTGCTGGGAGTGAAGGATGTGGGGAATGAGGGATGTTGGGAGTGAGGGATGTGGGGAATGAGGTGTGCTGGAATAGAGGGATGTGTGTGTGTGGGGGGGGGGGGGATGAGAAGTGCTGGAATAGAGGAATGTGTAAACACTGTGTACAGTACCTCGCTGCAAGTCAGTCATGTACAGCTTTATCTTCCCAACTTTTCCCAGTGGCTGGTCCATTGTCATGGATGCATAGCTCGGAGATGGAGATACAGTGCGACTTCTTTCTTTTTCCCTTTGGATTTTGGGTTTCTGTTGTTGTTTTTGCTTTTGCTGTTGTTGTTGTTGTTGTTGTTGCTTAGGTTCTTGTGGCTTTCTTGATTTTCCTTTTGGCTCAGATGTGGAGGTTTTCTGTGTCATTGGGTGCTCTTGTGTGGGTGACGATACTTTTGTGGAAGAGTGAGACCCTGACTTCTTTCGGGGGGAGGAGTCCACAGTTATCTCATGAGACAAAGAAGACTTCCTCAACACCTGAACATTTGGAAAATGACCCTCATCTTCAGGGGGTGAGTCCCCATCATTTATCATTGGGGAGGAGTGAGACAAAATTTGATATCCAGGTGAAGGAAACTGGAAGGCTGCAGGAGAAATCTCTGTTTCACTGTCTCCAATGCCAACTGAACCTGATACAGATTTTTCCAGAGTGAAAAGAGCTGCTTCAGCCTTTTCATAATCGTCTCCAACATAGGATGCCAGCAGAGCTGCAGACAAAGCAAAGTACTTATCATATGTAAACTGACTCTGAAAAGAGTATGTACGTATGACGAGTTGCACTAGTTACATCGGAGCATTCACACGTACACACACACGCACACACACACACACACACACACACACACACACACACACACACACACACACACACAAACACACACACACACACGGACACACACACACTTCCCAACGGAAGTCCCCACACACATGCCCTATACAAACTAACCAGACAGGTCATCATCAGAAGTAGCCATTACCGGGTTCTTGAGTTCAAACACCTTACTAAGGAGTAGCTCTCTGTCTTCAGAGGCTGTAATGCCCATCTCATCTAAAGTACGCACGTACGTACATCAAAGATAAGTCTGATACAGATCCTTTTCAGATGTGCACAAAACATACAGTATATATGTACGTATGTACATACGTATATGAAGTACATACATACATACATGCATACATGCTATGTCCACACACACATGTATATATACATTTATTTACACACATACGTATGGTGTGTATGTCTGCACTCGAGCATTCATGCACACATGTATACAGAGGTACTCATTAAACACACACACACGCACGCACGCATGCACACACACACGCACGCACGCATGCACACACACGCACGCACACACACACACACGCACGCACGCACGCACGCACGCACACACACACACACCAAAGAGGTGATAGTCCAGTATCATAAGCATGGATCCGTCTATTTGGAACTCCTGAAAGAGTGGCACAAATCGGGAAAGATTGTTCATGTCCATCCACTCACACACCTCCTGCGCGCTCCACTTCAGAGCATGGTTCTGCAGAACAGATACATATGTACGCACATCCCAGTAAGTACAAAATACACATGTATGTATATTGCTACCGGTGTCAGCAGTGGTCACATGACCTTTACTAGTGGTCACATGACTTTTTAATAGTGGTCACAAATAACATGATGCTGAATATATGAACTTTAATAGCAATCACATGACCCTCAATAGTTGTCACATGACCTTCACTAGTTGTCACATGACCTTCAGTAGCTGTCACATGACCTTAAGCAGTTGTCACATGACCTTCAGCAGTGGTGATGATCACAAGTCGTATAACATTCAAGTGAAATAATAAAAATTGGCAACAAATCTCGCTACAAAAATATTCAGTAATACATACACACATGATCAATTTACTATTTAATTGCTGGAAATCCAGCATTCAATATGTCAACAACTGGAGGGCAACAACTGGCATGTCAACAACTGGAGGGCAACAACTGGCATGTCAACAACTGGAGGACAACAACCAGCATGTCAACAAATGGGATGCAAACAAACACTTTGCTACCAACCATTATGTCAACAAGTCAGATGCCAAAAAGTGGGACATCAACAAAGGAGATATGAACAAGTGAGACATCTACAGCTGAAATGTCAACAGCCAGTCACAATGCCACACTGCCTGTACCATGTGGGCTCACTCACAAAAGCATGTCTCGAGGACAGTCTTCTTTTCACAGCTTGAATGGCCTCCTGGCTTGGCTTGCGAGTGGGTGGTTTACGCTGCTTGATGACCGCCTCCACATCTATAGGTGGGTGAGACCCTGGGGGAGGAACCAGGAGTACAGTAAGTAATGGGGCCAGCAAAATACTTCAATGTGGTTTTAACTGCAACAAAGTGATAATTTTGGCTGTATGTGTGCATGGGATGGTAAACAAAATACAGATATGTAGATGCTGCATGTCTGAAGTACGTATATACGTACGTATGTACAGATGCTAGGTGAAGTACGTATGTACAGATGCTAGGTGAAGTACATATGTACATGTATGTACAGATGCTGTGTGAAGCACGTAGATCACCTGTAGTCCCAGAAGAGACTTCCTCAGTGCTTGGTGGCTGTCTGTCACCCTGAAAGAAAGGAAGGGTGATGATGAAACTGTGATTGTTATGTTAACCAACTTTAAGGACACCAATTCCAGCTCTCTCACAACATACCCACCCCCTCCCCACACAGTCATTCACCCTCCCCACAACATACCCACCCACCCTCCCACCTCACACACACGTATTCTCCCCCTCCACACACACACCCTCCCAAAGGATGAAGAAGCGGTCAGGTTTCCTTGTATAAGTGCTTCTTTGCTGAGTCCAAGCAGCTCTGCCGTCTCCTGCAGGATCCTCTGTCTCAGAGACAATGACATCACTCCCATGCTCCTCAGTTTTCCCTCGTCAAGTTGGTACAGTTGAGATCCAGTTGTACCGTGTTCTGGGAAGGGGTAGACAGTGTGTGCATGCATGCATGCATGCATGCGTGTGTGTGTGTGTGCATGCGCGTGTGCGTGCGCGTGCATGTGTGTGTGTGTGTGTGTGCGTGTGTGCACATGCTCAATGCCCAACCTCTGAACATGTTCACCACATCGGCAAGGTCCACTGACTCCAACCAGTGGCAGACATGTTTGTTGTCCCATTCTGACAAATCCACTTTTGACTTCTTCATGCCATAGGACACCATTGACCACGGATGGCCTGAAGATTCCTCCTCAACTTCAACAGAAGAGAACATACTTATATTATGTCATGTATCAGGAAATCCTCTTAAGACAAGACTCAAGGAACCACCATTAAATGCTTGTCAAAAGAGAAATTCATCTAAACAGAACTTAACTTCACATTGATTTCTACCCTTGGATTTGAAACAAATAATGTCTTAAGAGAAATGTCACATTAAGAGAGTTTGTCTCAAGAGGAAACCACTGCAGGTGGCATTTTAATACAGCAAATATAACGGGGAATGTGGAAATCCCTGTTTGTCATGTCAGAAACCTACTGCACTCAGCTACAATTTCACAACAGAGCTAAAACATGGGACACATTAAACAGTGTACGTATATTCCGACATGACTACCATGAGTGTTCATGGAGGAAGACACTAAAGTAGCAGGTTCTGAACACAAAGAAGGATGAGGTTCGTACCTGGAGAGGATGGCTCCAGTTTGGGGGAGTCAGAGGGTGGTGGAGGTTGTTCAAGGACTTGT
This sequence comes from Halisarca cf. caerulea, assembly GCA_963170055.1. Lineage (NCBI taxonomy): Eukaryota > Metazoa > Porifera > Demospongiae > Chondrillida > Halisarcidae > Halisarca > Halisarca cf. caerulea. The sequence goes on along the minus strand of CAUJGJ010000188.1, from coordinate 3,812,705 downwards.
GCTACAGTATCTTCTCGTGTGACTTCTTCTTGTACCTCCTTCTTTGAAGGGGCGTCTTCGGAAACAGGCTTAGATGACACAGGTGGTTCTTCCTGGTTGTCTCCAGGAGGTGGAGGGGGCATGGCAAGGGGAGGGGCATCTGTTTCACAGATCACAACACCCTCTTCGTCCGGTGTACTCACAAGAGGGAAGGGGGGAGAGGTTGGAGGCATTTCATCCTCTGTATCGGACAGGAGGTACGGTGTATCACCTCCTGCTCCGTTCTGCAGCACTGAAGCTGTGAAGGCAGCAGCGAGGGGGGATACAGTCCTCTTCAATGACTTCTTCTTCTTCTTGTCCGAGGAGGAAAGTTCATCCATGCTGCCGGTGATTGTCTTGGTCAGTAGTGGTGAATCTGGTGGGTGGAGATCTCCAACACTGGATGATTCAACCAGCACTCCGTCTTTCCACGTGTGGCGGCGAACTCGGGTGACCTTCATGTTTGGTGACATGTTTCCTTGGGTCTCTGAAAGAACACGGACGTTCTTCACTTCACTGCCACTTGAAAAGGAGAACGATCGCTCTCCAATGTTACCACTTATGTCGTCATGATCTGTGTGGGTGGGAGGAGACATCGAAGACTTGGGACGAAGTCTGACCTGGGTATCTCGGCCTTCAGATGTGAAATCTGCATGATACCCATTGCTGTCCACAGATGAATGATTACTGGATTTTTTGCTGTCAAACACTTCAGAGCTCTCTGATTTTCTACAGGGAGTAGACAAACAGGAAGTGAAACAAAAGTTACTACAGCTTAATAGTAAAGGTCTGAGAGGCTTGGAAAACATGATTCTTCAAATTAGGCACATACGTATGTATGTACGTATACCTAGCCTAGTCTACTATGCATAAAACACTGCATGTCAAGGGTCATATGACATGCATGCAGCTTACGTATCAGCCTCTTGACTGAGTCGTTCCGTGCTGCCTGGTTGGGAAGATTGACGAGATGATCTTGTGCTTGCAAGGAATCCCTTTAGATCAAATGGTTCTTCCTTTGGCGGAGGTTCTGATCCTCCATTTGGATTGCGAGCAGCTTTTCTGATCTCCTTTGTTACCTCTTCAGCTGACAGCTTGTCTTCCTTGTTCAGTTGCATGTTCTGTTGGACAAGACGATCAAACGCACCTCCATCCCTTGTGAGCATGTGTGGAGAGTGTTTATTCCCAATGGCATCTTCCCCCTCGTTGTGCAAGCTGGACCTTGAAGCAACCGATGATGTAACACTGGACACTTCGGTAGATGACATCAAAGGTCCATCATAATCTGCTGACCCTCCGGTGATGGGTGGGGCTTCATTGGGAAGGGGCGGAGGGGAGTCAGGTGGAGTGTCGAGAGATGGATCCAAAGATCTGTACTCAAACGTGGATGAAACTAGCAGTTCTGAAGTTGGAAGGGTAGGGACTTCTGAAGGTGGAAGGGGAGGGGCTTCTGAAGGAGGAAGAGGAGGGGCTTCTGAAGGAGGAAGGGGAGGGGCTTCTGAAGGAGGAAGGGGAGGGAGTTCTGAAGGTGGAAGGGGAGGGGCTTCTGAAGGAGGAAGAGGAGGGACTTCTGAAGGAGGAAGGGGAGGGACTTCTGAAGGAGGAAGGGGAGGGGCTTCTGAGATAGATTTATCTTCTGTGAATATCCCTAAAATTATAGAATACTAACATGAATATTATGCCTGCTTGCATATCTACCATACACACATGTACACAAGCACACACACACACACACACACACACACACACACACACACACACACACACACACACACACACACACACACACACACATACACACACACACACAGACATACACACTTACCCCAAGATGGCCCTTCATTTGTAGGCTTCAAAGAGTCTTGACTGTGCACCTGTGATCCACTAGTACCTGAGATGTGATCATGTGGTGTTTGACTTTCACTTTTGGAAAATGATGGCAAATCAAACAAGTCACCTCCATTTTCTTTCTCTTTTCCCTCAGATGGTGAGCTGAAAGTGAACACACTATCAGACACATCAAGTGTTGGGGATCCCTGACTATCTGCCATGATCGATGGGGGTGGAGTCCCATCTGGAATCGGAGATGAGGGTGGGCTACTTTCAGGGGGCGTGGACGCTGGTGGAGTCACAATATCACTTTGTTGACTCCAAACACTGCTTCCAGCCGACAGAGGGTGTCGGTGAGGGGAGCTGGGGGGAAGTTCGCTCCTCCGCAAGTAGGGTGAGGAGGATGGCGAGGAGTGAGGGGACCTCTGTGCTCTTTTCTCCTTTAGCTTCTTTAACTTTTCGGCAAATGATGTCAATGAAGAAAAGGAGGTGTTTTTGGCAGGAGAATATTCAGTAGAACGTGCAGACAAGGTTGATCTGACACCTGATTCCTTGCCAACAACTGGTGAAGAGGAGGTGGATGATGTCTTGTTAACATCTGAGCTAATGTTGTTCCACTTTGAACTCAGCAGTGACAAATCTGCAGATTTGGGACGGTCGCTTTCACTTTTCAGACGACCTGTCCAACTCCTAAGTACAGAGGTATTCTCTGCTTTTTCCGGTGTTCTGGAAGGCGATTGCCATGCAGTGGATGCAGGAGAGGAGACCCTGAATGAAGTATCATCCCAAGGTGTGAATGACGGGGTGTTACCTGAATTTTCAACTGATTGCTTTAATGGTGCTTCTGGTGGGAGTTCTGAGGGCACTTCAGGTGGGAGATCTGAGGGCACTTCAAGTGGGAGCTCTAGAGGTACTTCTGGTGGGAGTTCTGAGGGGACTTCTGGTGGGAGCTCAGGAGTTACTACAGATGAGAGCTCTGAGGGTAATTCAAGTGGGAGCTCTGTAGGTACTTCAGGTGGGAGCTCTGGAGGTACTTCAGGTGGGAGCTCTGGAGGTGCTTTCGGTGGGAGATTTGAGGGGACCTCGGATGGAAGTTCTGGAGGGAGATCTGGTGGGAGTTCTGGAGGTACTTCTTGTGGGTGCTCTGGAGGTACTTCAGGGGGTAGATTTGAGAGTATTTCCACCTGCTTTTCCTCAAGTGTAAATTTTGACACAGTACCTGAGAGATTAGCATGCAACTCAGATGGAAGATTGGGTGGTAATTCAGCTGATAAGTCTTGTGGCAAGTCCGGTGGAAGGTCTGGTGGCAAGTCCGGTGGAAGGTCTGGTGGCAAGTCCGGTGGGAGATCCGGCGGCAAATCTGGAGGAAGATCCGGAGGAAGATCTGGTGGAAGATCAGGGGATAAATTCGAAGGAAGATTTTCGAATAGATTGGAGCTGCTTTCTTCACTTTCCAGGGTCGATCGCGAGGATGAATTGCTATTCACGGAACTTCTGGAAGGGAGCCGCACCTTTCGCTTCGGTCTGTGAAGGCTACTATGCTTCAGTTTTGGAGCACTGGCAATATTACTTTCCATATCTTCCGGAGCAGCTCCTGTAATTTTGCTAAAAGATGTCGATGAATCCCCATCATGAACCGATGCCGGAGGAGGTGACGTGGGGCGTGGCGATGTGTACATCCCTCCGGAGGAGGCTAGTCTGCTCCTTAGAGACTGAAAGGAAGTAACATTTGGTTTACTATCGGTTGGAGAGTCACTAACACTAGAGAATTGTTCCTCTGGTGGAAAACTTGACGGCAAAGGAGGAGGCGTTTCTTCAGTGGCCATATTGCGTGCATCATAGATACCTGGATGACGTCAGACAAAAATGGCGCGCTCGGGTAGTGTTTTCAAATCCATTAATCTACTTTGCACAATTTTCGAAGATATTGGAGCTCCTAAATGGTCCCCGGAAACTTTCAGAATGGCAAAATTCAATGAAAGCAAATCGGTGTGTCCAATGTGGATAGTACTAAGAAATTTGGTGTTTGTGCTGGAAATTCTCCGTAAAAGACGGCTTCCTCTGTTCTCCACGGAGGGGAAACCCCAGACTCAACCTTTGAACAGCGCTGCAAGGACGAACACTGTTGCAGCGTTATATCGTTATGGCTACAGACGCTTGCCTTTGTATTGTGATACTGAGCAATTGTGCTCTAGAGAATTGCTGTTTGCTTTTGGATGGCTTATCAAAGAATCTTGCTTTTTTACCCTTGTTCGTTCTGCCTACATTGCTGTAATAGATGCAGAAGATGTCTTACACGAACCTTGTCTCCACTTACCCGACCATCAGATAAGAGAAGCGGTGAATGTACTCCAATGTGGCCAAAATGCAACCTTTCCTCCGCATTGCTTTTTCCATGAGAAGAATGCTGATTCGCTGTTGAGTCTTCATCAACAGGTTACATATAGCAACCGCACTTCACTATCATCCAGCTTAGCCAGCATACGATATGCTCACAGTCTTCACAAGCACACATTTAATGCATCCAAGCTCACTACAGACCTTGAGAATGTGATCAACTGCCCTCACTTGACAGTGGAAGATGTCTTCCTGCTTCACAATCCAAAGCTGTTAGAAGAACATTCAAGGATTTTAGAAAAGTGTTTACAAGGTTTGATGAATTTATTGGAGTGGAAACGCATGCATGAGGGTGTCTTCTGGGAGTGGATGAATAGCGTTATTGATCTATCTCTTAGTGCGAATGATGACACCAGTAATGACTCAAATCTCAGTGATCCAGAAGCAATGAAATTACCCAAATCACCACTACTTCCATTTGAAGAATTGTTGAAACGGACATCCCAATGTTGGTCGATTACCAAAGATGACTACAGTCGCATGCAAAGTACTCCCAATGCAACAGTTTTACCGCAAGATTCCATTGCTCCTGGGGATAACCTCTATCAGACACATTTGACACCTGATGCTACATATATTCCGCACAGTCTACTGAAGTGTCTCCCAGCAGACAAACACACACACTTGACAGAGCTCACTGGTAAACTCAACATCCAACTAGATGCTCTTCGAGAAGAAGTGAAGAAATTGCACCAGAAAGCAGAAACAGAGCTTGACCAATTCTGCTTAAGTTTTATCCCCACAGTCATTGCATGCAAGCAAAAGCAATCTCTGCATAAATAGAACATCTAAAACTATATTCTGTATATTATATGTATATTCACAAATAAGAATTATAGTGTACTATATTACTAGTTAAAGTTATATTGTATATTATTATATTTATTGATGTTTGTATGATAAAATGTATGGCGTAGCCAACCCAAGCCCATGCAGTCGGCCATTTTTGCTAAAATGGGTCTGGCTACATCAGACTAGTTTGTATCAATACAAAGATTCAACATTGTACATATGTACAGCTGACATTAAATATGTACACATGCAGAGTATGACAGACCACTTGCAGTTTCTAACAACAAAATTATACAGAAAGTTCCAGTAACATGCGAAGAAAAACATGATTTTGTACATACTTCACAATAAATAACACTACATACAAGTATACACATAAAATTTATTGTTTAGTACTCACGTGTGATAAAAACAGTACTGCATTTCAGCAGCACAGAAGGATCAGTACAGCTTATGTTACAGAATATATACAGAACAAACATAATATGTTACAGTATAATATAATAAGAACAATTCAAAAACTAGCGGAATGTGCAGGGAACAGATGTCTCAGAGACGCTTCAGTCTGGACTTTCTTTGTTTCTTGGACACTTTTGTAGAAGTTGTAGAAGTTTCTGAGTCGTGTGTTGGGAGACCAAAGATATCCTCGGGGAAGAGGCATCTCCGTACAGCACCGTCAACCTCCTCTAGTCCACATTGAACATCCGCCATACCATCCAGCAGGACACTTGGTGTGTGGAGGTAACTTGCAATGGGTGAGGTTAGAGGTGCTCTTGGCTTCGACGTTGAGACGTATTGGATTACTTGTAATGGTGTTGTCGACGTGATTGTATTTCTCGGACAGGATATGGCATTTTGACCACTGGGAGTAGATGTGATCCTATTTTCCTACAGATGTGGTGATAAACAGAATGTGTGCAGTGATGTATATTATATATATATATATATATTAATAATAATATATATATATATATGTGTGTGTGTGTGTGTGTGTGTGTGTGTGTGTGTGTGTGTGTGTGTGTGTGTACAATGTTACATGCATATAAGGGCAAGAATTAGGGGTATTACAGTGAAACCTCTGTCATAAGGACATCATTGGGACCACAGTAAGCCGTCCTGTATATGGAGGTGTCCTTTTCTTGGATTCAAACGTACACATGTCAATGGGAGGAACTCCAAATGGGACAGAGTAATGGTGTACTGTTGAAGGTGCCCTTTAATAGAGGTTTTACTACTATCCATATCACAGTAATGTTGGGTTTTGTCTATTGTTCAGCAACATAAAAACATGTACTATGTTTGCGTAGACATACATACTCAGATGAAAAAGAAAATCATCAAGGATATCAAATCCCGAGAATTCATCAATGTACATAGATATACATAGCCTACAGCACAATGAGAAATAAAACTCACAACATCACACTGCCAGGCAGTTCTTTCCGCTTCAATAAATTTGAGCCTCTTCTTCACTAAGAATCTGTCTTGCAGTAGAATATGCCACCGCTTGCAAACCAAACTTGCCCTACAGAAGTAATCAACATGCATCAAACACAACGTACAACTATTGCTGCAATACAAACCTGCATAAGTCGATA
>CAUJGJ010000188.1:3793570-3798570 GCA_963170055.1 Halisarca cf. caerulea | reverse complement strand
ATTTCACATCACAGCCGGCCTCACCGACCCTAAACTCTCCTCATCCTCGCTAACTCAACTTCCTGAACAATCGTACAGCCCTGACTTGACATTTTCATTACATCATTTGGGGAATCCCCATGTATTATCCCTACTGGAGAAGCCTCTGGAGGTGTTTCCCCTCGTTCAGATTAAACAGCCATCCGTTCCTATGGCAACCTCTGAGAGCGAACACTCACCTAAAGCCAAACAGCGAGCTTATGTCCCTCCACCTGATTGTCTTCCTGGACACGTGGGAATTGTTACATCTGCAGTGTTTGCTGACAGTCGGGGGAAGTGGAAAGACTCTTCTCACAGCTCCAAGAGACAAGGTGCGTATGTATGTACATGTATGTATGTGTGTGTATGCTTGGATTTTTGCATACATGTATACTTGGATGTATGTATGTACGTATGTACATGTATGTATGTGTGTATGCTCAGGTTTATGTATAAATACATACAGTGATACTTTCTTTGTATATATGTACGTATGCACATACGTACGTATCTCAAAGGGGACACAAAATCAGTACTTATTATCAGAGGCACCTACTATCAGGGTTGGTTTATGTACATGAGGTATACACAGGGACAGAATGAGGAGTACTCACTATCCTGGAGTATGTACTGAACAGTTAAAAGCAGGTACCGTAAACGCTCGATTAGTTGCACATGCGTAATTAGACAATCACCTGGCCGTTAGGGCCTTATTTAACCTTCAATAACATTTATCTTTTGGTGTTTTTAGGACTGACATTTTGTACACCTGTTTTGGTGATTTGTATTGGACCAGGTGTGGTATTATTAGAGTATGTGTAACTAATCGAGCGTTTACGGTACTTGCTAGGCAAGTCCCACTGTACTTGTACTAGTTGTGGTTCTGTTGTGTACAGTATGTGCACGTGTGTGCCCCATCCTTATCCCTCCAGAACCAGTGAAGACCTCAGCAGTAAGTTCTTTGTACGTAGTTGGGGGGAACTCCATCTTGACAGAACACATACTGACACCACGGGTGGCCAAGGAGGCTAAGGGGAAGGATGACAGGAACTGGAAGGCTGGACCTGATGATGCGCCAATAGAGATGGACACCAGTCCCAGGTTGATGTGGAACCTCACAAGGTGTGTGTGTGTGTGTGTGTGTGTGTGTGTGTGTGTGTGTGTGTGTGTGTGGTGTGTTTGTGCTTGCATGTGCGCGTGCATGTGTATGCTTGAGTAATGGTGTGTATTTATATACACGTACATATGTGTGAGTATGTGTGTGTGTACATGTTGGTTTACATATGCATTCATAAAAATATTATATGTATAATACTTGCATACATTAGTGTGTATTCTACATACGTAGTGTTTGCACATTGCATGTATGTATGTATGCATGCACATACTTTTGTGCACCTTTCACTGATTGTCATATGTGTGTGTGTGTGTGTGTGTGTGTGTGTGTGTGCACGAGTTTCTTGTTGACTGATTCCTTACATGCTTGCCTTCCATCATCCCCAGACCACCGACAGCAAACTCTCTCTACTTTGCCTCAAAAGATTGTAACCCTCTGCTGGTGGACCCTACTGGAGAGAGGTGTGCAGAGATGGCCCCTGCCCCAGAGGAATGGCTGGCCAATGTGGAAGTTCTCACTCACGAGGAACCACCGAGGAGACTGTGGATGGGACCACAGTTCGTGATGAAGACATATTCGTCTGTTGATGGAAGTGGTGATGAAGGTGAGTGTACCCAAGGTTAGGGTGAGGGGAGGAGGGGGAGGATAAGGGTGAGGGGAGGAGGGGGAGGATAAGGGTGAGGGGAGGAGGGGGAGGATAAGGGTGAGGGTGGTTTTGTATGAAGGTGCCAAAGGTGTGAGGGTGGGAGCATATGAGGGCAAGGTTGAGGAGCATGAAGGTGAGGGTGTGAGTGTATGTATAGGGGTGAGGGTGAGGGTGGGAGTGTATGTACAGAGGTGAGGGTGAGGGTGGGAGTGTATGTACAGGGGTGAGGGTGAGGGTGGGAGTGTATGTACAGGGGTGAGGGTGAGGGTGTGAGTGTATGTATAGGGGTGAGGGTGAGGGTGTGAGTGTATGTACAGAGGTGAGGGTGAGGGTGGGAGTGTATGTACAGGGGTGAGGGTGAGGGTGTGAGTGTATGTACAGAGGTGAGGGTGAGGGTGGGAGTGTATGTACAGGGGTGAGGGTGAGGGTGTGAGTGTATGTACAGGGGTGAGGGTGAGGGTGTGAGTGTATGTACAGGGGTGAGGGTGAGGGTGTGAGTGTATGTACAGGGGTGAGGGTGAGGGTGGGAGTGTATGTACAGGGGTGAGGGTGAGGGTGGGAGTGTATGTACAGGGGTGAGGGTGAGGGTGGGAGTGTATGTACAGGGGTGAGGGTGAGGGTGGGAGTGTATGTACAGGGGTGAGGGTGAGGGTGGGAGTGTATGTACAGGGGTGAGGGTGAGGGTGGGAGTGTATGTACAGGGGTGAGGGTGAGGGTGGGAGTGTATGTACAGGGGTGAGGGTGAGGGTGGGAGTGTATGTACAGGGATGAGGGTGAGGGTGGGAGTGTATGTACAGGGGTGAGGGTGAGGGTGGGAGTCTGTGTGGAGTAGTATGTTGTTACACATACGTACATTTGAATGTGATCTGTGACTCATTAGTATGTGAGTGAGATGTGTGTTGTCCTGGAGGTGTTATTTCCATGTGCATTTGCATTTGTGTGTGGTGTGTGTGTGTGTGTGTGTGTGGCATGTGTCTTTCAAACTTGTACCTACATATATGCTTTACCCTAAGTTAAAATTTCTTCTTTTACAAAGAATTATCAAAGGACAGTTTCAGTGGTCCTTTTACCGATGAGCAAGAAGACGATGTTATGGCTATTTTACCTACAGAGAAAGAAGGAGACTTGCTTCTACAGACTCTGCACGATGCCAAGCACGGCAGCTCGAAACCGATGCTGATCCCTCAAGGAAAGGAACAAGTTGAGGAGAATTTTATCGACACAGGTCCTTCCAGTCTGGGACCTGGTGAGGGTGTACATTGGTGGACATGTGTTGATACATACATACGTATGTACACGCATTATTGCGTGTATGTTACACACGTGTACTCACACAAGCATGCACACATGTGATGGAACACATAACTGTATAATTGTGAACACTAACACACACACACACACACACACACACACACACACACACACACACACACACATGCACACACACACACACACACACACACACACACACACACACACACACACACACACACACACACACACACACACACACACACACACACACACACACAAGCACACACATGGCATGCTTGCACAATCACAGGCACATGGTTTTACAATTTTGCGTTTTCCTAGAATTCGTGGAATGTTTTGGATCTTGGAAGGATCAGATGCCACTGAAGAATGGCTTTCACCCTCACAATGTATCAAAGGAACTCGAAGAAGCAATGAAGGATTCTCCGAAGGTGCAGAGGAAGGAGCGAATACCCTTTCACTTGCCGTCCACACCTGAAGAGGAATTTCACGACCCTTTGTCACAGTAGTGTTGTTTTCTGCAGCCACCCATTGCTGTTAACAAAGGCAGTGTGTGTATGCATATATTAGTGCTCTTATTCCGGGTTATATCGTTATTTCAATTTTTAACCAGACTTGTTTAGTGAAGTGTATTGTGTGTGTGTTGGAAGTGACTGTTTTTTTTCCTTGCTCTAGTCTTTGTCAGTACTGGTACGTCGGAAGTGGTTTGTTACATGTGGTGAGGCCAAACTGATGTGAATTTTATAAGTGAAGTTTTGTCTCAGAGTATTGAGGGACTTTTCTTTATTAAATTTTGAACAGACTCCATATAATAGTATTCTGGTATAAATTTATATAACATACATGTACATCTAATTCCTATATAATTGGATTTGGCTTCTTTAGTTACATGCTGCATAATATAGCTGCTAATTATTATATAGGTATATTTTGTCAGCAGCATTAATTTGAAGTAATATATTCGAATTAAGGTCTAATAAATTTAATTATAAGGGTGAATATCACACTTTAGGTTTATTAATTAGCGCCCCCAGCGTCTAATATTTAACGCATTCAGGTTTGCAATCTGTGGACAGCCTTATCTGAGTATTTTCCTTGGATTTTCGCACGTTTCATGGTCATCTGATGGCTACAAGATCTGGGCGCCCTGAGCACAGAGGGCCGCCAGAACTGGTGTGTGACATACGATTGTGGTTGTTAGTGTGTACGCGCGTGAATATCTACTGAAATAGCAGACGTGTAATGTGTCTGTTTTCTTTATCCTACCTTCAGTTTTATAACGATGAAGAGGCAAAGAAGTACTCCCAGAAGTGAGCTTATTTACACGTTGATGTGATATTTACTTGTCAACTACATCCCAGTCTTAGCAGAACAGCTAAAACGACTAAAGCACATCGCATAGAAAAGTTCCCCTCCACCACGTGCTTGCAGTCATGAATTTCATTAATGGACGCAATATTATCGTGGAATGATCTATATATGAATAGAAGCTCATATGTATTGTAGCTTTGAACCTGCTATCCAAGTAGACTGCCACAGTTTTGTAGAATAGCAAAAATAGAACTAACAGCAGGACGAGGTTAGTAAATTACCTTGTCAATTCACACAAGTTATGCAACGTTATTTCTCCATCAAGCAACCCACAAGGATATAAAAAGTATACGCACATAACCATGCACAGTGCAGTCTGAATGCAGTGAGGAATTGTGCATTGTGCGACCAGGAGATTGATAGTGCCAAATATTGACAGCAGATCACTTGACAAGTTTGTCACTGCATGGAGCTCCGAGGTAAACTGTGCCTATTTATTTGCATGGCACGTTGAAAGTATAGTTTGAGTATGGTGGAACCTGCCTAATCCAGCACCTCTATAAACCAACATTCACCTAAACTGACCATGATTCTCTTTCCATGACTATTAATTCTTACCATACAAACTGACCG
>CAUJGJ010000188.1:3778570-3788570 GCA_963170055.1 Halisarca cf. caerulea | reverse complement strand
ATACAAGTTCTTCTCTTCTCTTTATGCTTGTTTGGTAGGTTTTTCACTGTGTATGTGTGTGTGTGTGTGTGTGTGTGTGTGTGTGTGTGTGTGTGCGCGCGCGCACGTTTGTGTGTGTGTGTGCGCGTGCTCATGTGTGTGTGTGTGTGTGTGTGTGTGTGTGTGTGTGTGTGTTTGCTGGTATAATATTATATACAGATCTACATGTGTGTGTGTCCTTTTTCCATCTCAAGCAAAAATACGAGTTCACTTTAGTTTGGTTTTTGTCTGTGTACGGACTGCACATGACTATCACATGACTTTCAAACACGTACATTTCGTACACTTCTGCCCACTTCAGGCAAGGGGAGCACGGGCCGTGTTCCAGTTTTATCCTGAAAACCCAGACCAGATGGAACTGATCACACATCAAGCCATGAGGGCGGGGTTCACTGGGGGTGTGGTTGTGGACTACCCCAACAGTACCAAGGCCAAAAAGTACAGTTGTGTGTGTGCAATGATCTTGTTATATAGGCTTGTGGTTATACTCCTCCGAGTGTGCATGATATGCATGTGTATACAAGCACACATTCAATGCTGTGAATACTCACTCACATGCACACACACATACGCACGTGCACGCGCGCGCACACACACACACACACACGCACACGCGCACACACGCACACACACACACACACACACACACACAAAGGATATTGTTTCATTTCCTGTCTGTGTACGATTACATTCATGCGCTTTACATTGAAAGTAAATTTTCTTTCATAGAATGTACCTCTGTCTGTTCACTGGTGGTGCTCCAGCACATCTGCCAAAGGTAACTGCAATACCCTGGCAATGAGAAAGGGGGCTTTTGGGAGGGTAATTGTGTTTCTCCTTGCTTAGGCTCTAGGTTCAGAGGAGAGTGAGAGAAACACAGCTGCTTCTTTCATTGAAGCAAGGTAGTGTGTGTGTGTGTGTGTGTGTGTGTGTGTGTGTGTTTGTATGTATGTGTGTGTGTGTGTGTGTGTGTGTGTGTGGGTGGGTGGGTGTATGGGGTGTGTGTGCGTGCGTATGTGTATGTGTGTGCGTGTGTGTCTGTGTGTGCGTGTGTGCGTGTGTGCATGTATGTGTGTGTGTGGGTGTGGGTGTGTGTGGGTGTGTGCGTGCACCATCTGTTTCAATGTCAGAGGTCTCATGATCGAGGGATTTTGTAGATGTGTGTGCCACTAAGGGGTATACGTGTGTGCCACATAGTATGTATATGATGCTGCACGTTGTAGACGTGTGTGCACACACACATGAGTCAGTGACCATGTGTATGTTGGTGAGTTTGTTTACACGGTTTTGTTTATTGATGGTTTGATCAGTTGTGAGTGGTATTGCTGTGGTGGCTTTGCTTCAGGAGGGAGCTGAAGAGGAAGGGTAAGGTGAGAGTGCCACCAAAGAGCAGAGAATGGATCGAAGCAAAGAAGGAAAGAAGAAAAAAGCAAGGGAAGAGGTGGGATTCTGTCAGCACAACCCTGTGCAAATGCCCCTCTGTCATCACTTGTTTTGTAGCGATTCTTTGATTCCTTAATCAATCCTTTCCAGTATCATGTGACTGACATGTGATCATTAAATATGTAAGGCCAGCATGGGACTGTCATGTGACTGCCATGTGACCAGCATGTACCCAGGCTGATCTGATTGCATATTGGTTACTGCTTGTTCTAACTTCTCTCATGTAGTGTTTCACGTGACTCCAAGTACTCTGGCAGAAAGCGCTCGGGAAAGTTTTAGGTCTGTTGTGATGTATGTGCGAAATCAGCAAATAGACAAAGCCTTGTTGTATAATATCGTTCTGATTTTCAATTTTGTACAATTATTCTATATTAATGATTGCATGTTGGATCAAACAATTACTACAGCCTGTTCGGGTGCAATTGGGTACCAATCTGAATTTAATATAGTGATTATTATTTGCCTTAGTAATTAAACAATGCATAATACACTATTAAAATGATTCCAGAGTATTCCCTATCAGCCATGTTACATACTGTATATTATGGGATGTCAGTTGCAGCATGGTCGTACTTTTGATGCTTGAATTTTACTGGCAAAGTATGGGGTGTGACTTTTGCACTGAATGGTGTGGCCTACACAGAGGTGCGACGTATAGGGCCTACTCCGTAAGGTACAGTAATCTTTTTATAAGGAAAACACCTACTTCATTCATACACCTACGTCGTCCTCTGTGCTATGTAGTATGGAGTATCCATGCGTTGTCTACTAGTTGGACCAGGTTAATACCAAGAGGACAATAACCCTATTCCGCAATAACGAAGCATCCTATTGTCAAAATTAATTTTTTGAGCCCGGCATAATTAACTAATGTCGACAAGAGATCACCCAGTGTGTCCGATTTGCCTGTATAGCGTGCAGAGAGAAAAAGTACCATGTCTACGCAGTGGTACGCTTCTTACATCGCGCTACATGGACTACAGGATATTGTGGTGTAGTCTCGGAACCAGACCCACCACGTCACATACGTCACAGAGCGTGGTGGGTCTGGTTCCGAGACTAATTGTGGTGTACCATGGGCGTACGGTCTTGGCTTGAAAACCTGATCCACAGGTCAGCGGCACAGTAATACACAAAATGATGTACTTTTCCAGTTCGCTCTTCTATAGCTATCGTCTCCAACCTCTAGGCCAGGCGCTCTATTATGGCAGATAAAAACAAGATTAGGACCAGGTTTGGCATTCTAGTTGTTTTATCCGGTTTTCTCTACCTTTGTCCTATTGGCAGTATGTACTCTTTCGGCAACATGGCCCCCTATGTCATCTCGTACACTAGACAAAAGTCCGCCGACCCATATAAAGAGATTGTTCATTTGAGCGCTTCTGCTTTCTTTTATGGAGGAGTTGGTGTAACTGAAGGATTGGGCTCCTTATTAGGAGGATATTTGGCTGAAAAAATCGGTCCACGTCCAACGGCATTCATTGGCGCCTTAGTTATTACTACCTCCACATTCTTAACAGCTCTTGCTGTAAAGCTGTCCTTCTGGGCTGTTGTGGTGACGTATGGACTTGCAATGGGATTTGCCGCTGGTTTTGGTCTTGTAGCAGTCATGTATGCAGCTACCCAGTGGCTACCAAACCACAGCGGGCTTGCCATAGGAATAGCCATGATAGGAATTGGAGGATCATCATTCACTCTTATCCCTCTGCAGACAGCTTTCATTAATCCTAGAAATGAGATGCCAACCTATCAATCATTAGCTAATGGCGACACCTACTTCACCCAAGAACATGTTCTTGATAGAGTCCCCTACATGTTCATCATCCTGGGTACATTGTATGGAGTGATCCTATTGATTTCCTTTCCTTTCATCTTGGAATACAGGGACGAAGAACTTCCATTAAAATCCTTTTCCTCTGTATTGAAGTATATCTGGTCAGTGGTGAAACCAAGGGTGACAATTTCTTGTCGACAGAAGAAAAAGCCATTGAGAGATACAGAAGCAGCGAGTGTTCCGCTCAACACTAGCGATAGTCATAGAAGTCTGCCTGAAAACAGTAAACCATCATCTGCAGATGACAATGGCTGCAGTACACAGTCAGAATTGGAGGCTTCCAAAGTGAACAATGTAAAACCGCTCGACTTGTTGAAACGTTGGGACTTTTATTTGAATTGGTTAGGCTTGTTCAGCATTATGACGTACGCTACATATATATCATCATTTTACAAAATCTTTGGTGAAAGTGCAGACTTCGCTGATCATGCTCTGGCTGTGATTGGTTCTCTAGCCTCCTTGTCAAATTGCACTGGTAGAGTTTTGTGGGGTCATTTCGCCGACCAGATACCGTGTAAAGTGGTACTACTTTTAATCCTCAGTGCATTGTCAGCTTTTATGTACACTTTCCATGCTGCACTCTTTGTTGGTGTGTGGATGTACGGATTGTGGGTCTGTCTGATGTTCTTTTGCTTAGGTGGATCATTCTCTGTGCATGCAGCTTGTATTGTCTCTTGGTACGGCCAGAAGCACTTTGCCACT
Source organism: Halisarca cf. caerulea (assembly GCA_963170055.1). Lineage (NCBI taxonomy): Eukaryota > Metazoa > Porifera > Demospongiae > Chondrillida > Halisarcidae > Halisarca > Halisarca cf. caerulea. The sequence continues at coordinate 3,784,552 of CAUJGJ010000188.1, read as the reverse complement.
AACTATGGCTTGCTCTACACAAGTTCTTGTCCTGGAAGTTTAGCGGTCATTTTGATATCCACATATGGGCATCACGCCCTTGGGTGGGATGGAATGTTCTTCTTGATAGCTAGTGTGTCTTTTATTGGTATCATATTGATTATCTTCGGAGGGGAAAGAACAAAGTGAGAATGCATGCAACAGATGCCGGATTGTATAGCACACAATGAGGGTTAAAATAAATCATTTATAATTCACTGTTGCCAACTGACCTATGACTGTTAAAAAATTCAATATTTTTTTTACTCTGATATGTATTGATTTTATGTTGTGTCAAAAATATTAATTAATGCACTACATATTACTTTTATATAATCACTGATCAAGCTTTGAAATTTCATTGTGAATTTCTTTCATTGTGGAGAGTATCGGAGTTCAGGCATCAATCATTGACAAGAGTATCTACTTTCAAAGGCCGTGAAATGGAACCTTATCAAAATCTGTGCCTCTATCTATCCATCTCATGATCAGTGACCAGCATAGATATATATGAAACCTCTATTAAAGGACACCTCTGAAATGCAGCTACCTCCTTGAACAGGACACCACTACTCTGCCCCATTTGACATCCCTTGCATTGACATGTGTACATTATTTTGAACCCTCTGGAGCAAGGACATCTCTATAAACAGGACAGTTAACAGTAGTCCCAATGGTGCCCACCTTATTATAGAGGTTTCACTGTATAGGCAAGGTAAACCAGTAGAAACCCTACCATCTAAGTTTTACATCTCTGAAAAGGGTTAGCGTGTATGCTACATTGGAGTTGTGGAAAAAGTAAAAGGAGTAACCACACGGAGAGAAATATATAGACCGTTCTGGACGTTCCGGACACTTCTGATCAAAGTAAACTAATAAAGGGACTGCCTTCCAGTAGCTCACAAATCAAAATCTTATGCTAATTAGTATTCAGACCACGTTGGTGATGGTACCGGTATATCTGGATTTAAATTGCATAACACTTAAATGTTGTATAGAAGCATAAACAGACCCCTCATTTTATTTCACTTAGAAAGATTTTGAGTTTAATTGCAAAGTACTTTGTGTTTTAATGTCGTGGGTGCATTGGAAGGCCCAATTGAGCGGAAGTTGAATGACAGATTGCACTTTTTGTGTACGTGACATCACGTGATACGTAGTGACGGCGGCTCGTACCCTTGAATGATAACCGATACAGTTGAGAAGCACTTGTCCGTGCTGGCAGGTGTTGTTTCCCTCCTGTTTCCTACTAACAGAGACTAACCACAGTACTAGTATCACTTCTATTACCAGCTATAGCTAAGGACCTATGCATCGTGTGACTTGGGATAAGTAGACGGGCATCAACGAGCAACTGTTTTTGAAAGTTTGTGGAAACTTTTAAAGTGGACTGTAGCAGTATAGCTGAGTTCCTGGCATGGAATCGCCGAAAGACCAAAAGAAAGTCAGAACTGCGTTCGGTATCGTTGTTGTCTTATGCGGTTTTCTTCTCTTCTTCTCATTCGGTAGCGTCTATGCGCACGGGAATATGGCACCCTACATTATCTCTTATACGCGCATGCGTTCTATCGACCCACAAAGAAACGCTGTTCAGCTAAGTGCGTCTCCGTGGCTGTACGGAGGAGCAGTAATAACTCAAGGGTTGAGTATGTCACTAGGAGGGTGGCTTATACAGAAGATTGGTCCTCGACCGACTGCCATCCTTGCGGCCGCCATCTTCACAAGCTCGACCTTTTTGACCGCTTTAACTGTCAGGCTGTCCTTTTGGGCTGCTGTGGTAACGAACGGACTTCTAACAGGTTTTGGTTTAGGATTGGGGTATGTGGCTCCTTTCTACTCAGCAATGCAGTGGCTCCCACGTCACACGGGTCTTGCCATTGGACTGGTCATGATGGGAATGGGAGGGTCGTCATTCGCTTACATTCCCCTGCAGACAGCCTTCATCAACCCCAATGATGAAGAACCCAACTATCAGCCTGATGCATACGCTGACTTCTTCTACTTCACACAGGAAGACGTCCTCGATAGAGTCCCCTACATGTTCATCATCCTGGGTACATTGTATGCAGTGATCCAGCTGATCTCCATCCCGTTCATTGTGGAGTACAGGGACGTGGAGCTGTCATCCAGATCATACTCCTCTGTACTGGTGTACATCTGGCATGTGCTGAAGCCAAGAGTACCAAAGTGTTGCCCCGAGAAGCCCGAAGGAGACACTTCCCTTGAACTATCTGACCGTGGCAAAGGAGAAAGTCCAGAAGGAAGCATAGAGCCAAAGAGATCCTCGTCTTCAGACAACAGCAATAGTAGTGTGCAAGAATCAGAGGATAAACCCAATGTGAAACCCTTAGAGCTCTTGAAACGATGGGACTTTTATCTCATTTGGATAAGTATGTTCACTCTGGCCGAGTCTCTGACCTACTTCACATCAGTTTATAAAATATTTGGTCAGAGTGCAAAATTCAGTGACCACACTCTAGCCTTGGTAGGCTCCTTTGGGTTTGTATGCAACTGTGGTGGCAGAGTTCTTTGGGGACTTTTTGCCGATCAGGTCCCTTCTAAAGTAGTGTTGGTTCTGATCATGGGTGGGCTGTCAGCACTAATATACACGGTGTACATCACTCCACTGGCTGGTCTGGCATTGTATGGGCTGTGGGTTGCTTTCATGTACTTCCTGTTTGGTGGAGCTATGTCTGTGTATCCCACTTGTTGTGCAGTCTGGTACGGTCGCGTTCACATGTCAACCAACTACGGTCTGTTGTTTTCTTCCCACTCGTTTGGTAGCGTTGTGGCCATTGTTGTATCCACATATGGGCACCATGCTTTGGGTTGGATGGGACAGTTCTTCCTGACGGCTAGCCTGTGCTTCGTTGGCGTGATGTTTATCATCATTGCGGGAGAGCGCGAGACTCCTAAGAAGAAAGATGATTCATAGCTGTATTCTTCAGGTGACGAGGATTTGTTTTCTAGCCATCATGTATACGACTCATTAAGTATTTTCCGTTGCATGGTGAATGGTGCTGCTGTATACGGGTCACTTAGTGTCTATTAAACCAATTTCTGTATGACTAATTTATTCTTGTTTGTGTTCTGGATCATGTTGTGTTCAATGCATGTATCAATTATTATATTTACCTATGATATGTAAACAATTATAAATGTGTATTCATAGCATGTGCACTTAGTACTAATAGGTCAAGTGCCAATTTTATAGTGAGTTTTTACTTTTTTTAGTATAATTTTTAATGTTAAAATTAATATTGAATTTTACGTCTGATTCATTGTTATTGCATGCATGGTTCAGAAGTTATATCATCTACTTATATAATATGGGATCGATATGCATGCATGCATGTATATTACTGTAGTAGCAGTAGCAGTATAGTAGTATTGATATTAACATGTTATATGCAGACTATAGCACTGGGGTGAGGACTACCCCACAAAGCACCATGAACACTATGAGAAACAAGTGTCGGGTAACTAATCATTCTAGTTCCCAATATGTTGAGTCATATATAGTTGAGTATTATAATATATTATATAAAAATATTTATATATATATATATATATATATATATATATATACTTATATACATAATATAACTTGTTATATTTTACATAATATATTATTATAGCAATTCTATACAATATTGTGCAATATAGCTCATGCTAGTCTGACACACTAGACCATCCCCATGCACTATCAAATGCCCAGCTATAGGGGCTTCCCCTTTCCGCCCCTCTAGCGGGGACAGTATATGTCCGAGTGCAATGCACGCAGACTAAGCTCATGTATGCCATATATAACAATATCGTATTTATTGCATCACTAAAACTCCCACTATAATATTATATATCGATATATCATGATATTAATATTGTTGGATATTGACAATTTTCAATTAATAAATTTATTAACTTAACTGTACAATAAAAAGGTACTATTCATACTACTGCATGGAATACAGTACGTGCAATTTGTATTATCCCAATTATGGTTTGTTGGCAGGTGTGTATTAATATGACAGCCAGTGTGTACAGGGACATGAAATGGGTGCTCACAAGCTGGAAAAATACCAAACAAGTGAAGTGGAAACTGAACAAAGAAACAGTACACATGCTGACAGAACTGCGGTGTGTCTAGATTTAAGTGGGAGCTTCCAATTGGCATTTTCAGGCAAATTCTCCCACTTCATAGTTCCAACCCAAGAAGCTCCTGTGCGAATTGTGCGATCGATATGTCACTGGGCAGTGTGGTGGCCAGAGCTTCATCAGGGCTGTCCGTGTAGCTCTCTGCTACTTCTGGATCACTACAGTAGCCGAGGAGGGTCATCAGGTGTTCTACCAGCTCTGCGTCAGGAATGTTCTCACCTAGACAATAGAGAAAAGGGAGGGGGTGAATGCAAATGTCGACAATTCCTGACACTGTCATCACGGCTACATGTCTCAAACTCTCTGGCATATACATTCTGCTTGTGTGTGCTAATGGTGTGCTTTCAAAAGTGCCACATTGGACCAGTCTGTGTGACCTATATAGTGCCTGTTGGTGTGGTGAACTTAGTAATCATACTGATAAATGGCATTCACCACTATCCTGGAGCAGGGAGAGAAGCTGGCCACGTGGAATGGACCACTCCTTGGAACTGCTTTTTGAGCCAAGGGCACGGAAGGCATCCAGCAAATGATGGGGAGAGAGACCGAATGCTGGCCTGTGGTTCACATACACTGCACACAGCAGGGAAGAGAAGATTGTAAGCACATGGCAGAATGGAAAGAAACGTGTCCACTGTAGTGTCATGCACAGCCTCAACATTGCAGTAGAATGTATCTGCACATGTAGGCATGTGTGTGTGTGTGTGTGTGTGTGTGTGTGTGTGTGTGTGTGTGTGTGTGTGTATGTGTGTGTGTGTGTGTGTGTGTGTGTGTGTGTGTGTGTGTGTGTGTGTGTGTATGTGTGTACAGATGTGTGTACACGAATCTGTACTTGTGTGTGTGTGTGTATCTGCATGTGTGTATGTGTGTGTGTACGCACATACATACATACATATGTTCGATGCATGCCAACTCACATTTGATGAAATCTCCCAGATTGATAGCTGTGATGTACTTGCCAGTGTCAACGTATTCACTGAACTTCACTTCATTCAGCATATCACTGACCTGAGCACAAATGGTGGAACAGTGAGAAGTGTGCATCCAGAGGTGCCAGAATCGAGACATTGGACACACCAATGTACCCTACTGTAAGTACATGCTTACAGTGTGTACAGTAGTGCTCCCTTTGACACAAAATCACCCTTTTGCAGGAAAATCCTCAAGTTAATGTTTCAAAAGCAGTGCATGATCTCTGGTGTAGAGGCACTTGCAAGTACATGGCTAATATACATTTGTGATCAGCAGTTGGTTTTATAAGTGGGTGGTCTGTCAGGAAGGGGTCTCTTGGAGTGGGTACCACTGTACATATGTCAGCTGTACATATGGCGGCTGTACATATGGAAGCTGTTACAGTGTACATATGGCGGCTGTACATATGGTGGCTGTACATCCTGTCATAGTGAGTGACAGCGCTGGCATGCTTACAGGAAATCTGAAGCTGCATTTATACAAATCCAGTTACAGGCAAGCCTCGTTAAGACAAACTTTAGGGGACCCACAAATATTAGTTCGCGTCATCAGAAGTTCTTCTTATCAGGATATAGTAATACATGTACAGTACTACAGCCAACCAAACAGGGCTTGGAAACGTGTTTGTATTCAGCAAGAATTTGTTTTCTTCCTAACAAGGTTCTACTGTATCAACTGTGTGCATACAGATATATCCAGTTAGACCACATTTAATAGAATTACCACAACATTTGAATACTTGTCACAAGCTCTGAGTGTGAGAGCTGAATGCAGAGGTGTTTCCTAGTGGAAGGTACACAACAGCCACAGGTACACAATACGACAATGGAACTGACA
>CAUJGJ010000188.1:3771070-3773570 GCA_963170055.1 Halisarca cf. caerulea | reverse complement strand
TGCAGCCAACACCTGGGGGAGGAATTCATACAGACACACATGTAAAATTGCATAATATTATTATGCACACATGCAACTCACACACACACACACACACACACACACACACACACACACACACACACACACACACACACACACACATACACACACACACACACACGTACACACACACACACACACGCACACACACACACACACACACACACACACACACACACACACACACACACACACACACACACACACACACACACACACACACCACATATGGGATCTATCATCTGTATGCAATGTGCATATGAACATATGCACGTACATGCATGCATGTATACTGTACATTATTATAATCATACAAACCTTGTACATACGTACGTATGTGCATACATATGAATGCACACACATATGTACAATGTTATGAATACCTACGTACGTATGTATGTATGTACTTATGTACATGTAAGTATATACTGTACGTGGATATGGTCACACATAGGCACTAACCCACATGGTATCCCTTGGGATCAAAAGATACACATTGCAAACAGTCAATTTCACTGAACTCTCTTGACTTCATCACAGCCCTGCAATGAGTAATGTGTGTATAGTGTGTGTGTGTGTGTGTGTGTGTGTGTGTGTGTGTGTGTGTGTGTGTGTATGTGTGTGTGTGTGTGTATGTGCAGACATAGTCTAGTCGCTAGCCCCGTACTTTTCCTCGCGGGCGGGAGGAAAAGTACGGGGCTAGCGGCTAGACTAGTGCAGACATTACGTATGCACTGTACGTTCGCATGTACGCATATCATACACACCATAGATTTACCACATAAATTTATACATACATACGTAAGTACGTACATATACACAGGCAGTTACACAACGCACAGTGTGCACTATGCTGACATACATACGTATGTCCAGCACATGTTATATTTCACTGCAGTATGTACATACACATGCATGTGCATACATACACATACTGTACGTACTTGTCCTCATAGTCCCACAGTTTAAGCTTGGAGGAGTAGCTTCCAATCAGAACCCTTGACCTGCACAAAGTGGGGGAAGAAACCCTAACATACAGTACACATGCAAACAAATGCATACACACTTGAGGACAAACACACAAATTCATGTACATACATACATGCACACATATGCATGTATGTACACACACATACGTACACACACACACGCACACACACACACAAACACACACACACACATACATACACACACATACACACACACATACACACACACACACATACACACACACACACACACACACACACACACACACACACACACACACACACACCACTCTTCCAACATGTGTGTACATGTGCTCACTCCTTTGGATGTGTGGCCAGGGCGTTGACGGAGGCATCATGTTCGCTAAACAGGAGTTGTGATGAGATGTCCAGTACGCTGACATAGGCCACGTTGGCAGTAGTGGTGCTGATGGTGAAGTCAGGGGCAGAGAAGAGCCTTCCTTCAATGGTTGACTGGGAGGAGAAGGGATCAGACTTCTTGCTGCCCCTGAGAGAAAGAGTTGGGGAAGGAGGGAAAGAGAGAGAGGGAGGAGAGGGAAAGAGAGAGAGGGAGGGGAGGGAAAGAGAGAGTGGGAGGAGAGGGAAAGAGAGAGGGAGGGGAGGGAAAGAGAGAGTGGGAGGGGAGGGAAAGAGAGAGGGAGGGGAGGGAAAGAGAGAGTGGGAGGGGAGGGAAAGAGAGAGAGGGAGGAGAGGGAAAGAGAGAGAGGGAGGAGAGGGAAAGAAAGAGAGGGATGAAAGGGAAAGAAAGAGAGGGAGGAGAGGGAATGAAAGAGAGGGAGGGGAGGGAAAGAGAGAGAGGGAAGGAGGGACAGAGAGAGAGGGAGGGGAGGGATGGTTCATACACTAAACAGTGAACACATACATACATACGTATGTATGGTATGTACATACATGCCTGCTGTGTGCTGTTCTGTGTACATGTATTTGCAGCACCTGTGTCCATTATATCAAGCACAATGCCATACAAGAACATAAAGTGCACACAAACACACATACGTACGTATATACATACGTATGTACATACGTACGTATGTAAGTACTGGTATGCACTCTCAGGATCAGCTTCACTCACATGTATCTGGTTGCCTTTGGGGTGAATCCAAAGGAAATGGATGCCACAGGTCCATACTTGAAGGAATCGTACCTTCACAACGTGGAAAACATATGTACGTACATAAGTTGCTGAAAGCATATGCACACACACACACACATACATACATACACACACACACTCACACACACACACATACACACACACACACACACACACACACACACACACACACACACACATACACACACACACACACACACACACACACACACACACACACACACACACACACACACAGTCTGTGAAGTGGTCATTCACCAGTTGATGAGCTTGAGTTCTGAGTCATAAAACTTCACCTCTCCAGCACTGTCCCCTGTTACCAGGAACCTGCACA
>CAUJGJ010000188.1:3761070-3768570 GCA_963170055.1 Halisarca cf. caerulea | reverse complement strand
AGGGGGAGGGGTGGAAGGTGGAAGGTGGGGATGGAGGGGAAGGGGTGGAAGTTGGGGTGGAGGGGTGTGGGGTTGGAAGATGGGGGTAGAGGGTTGAGGGGGTGGAGGAGTGAGGGATGGAGGGTGGAATGAGTGAGAGTTATGTATGCGAAGAAGAGGAATAGAAGAAGGGAGGAGAGGGGAGGAGAAGGGAGGAGAGATGGTTTAGGATACTAAACATCTGAGGTAAGGATCTCAGCGGTATGTGCAGTGTATGTACAAGTTCCATGTGGGTAGGCACTAGTCCCGCATAACCAGACCCATTCCTCCATTTCCCAAAAATTCTCCCGTCCTCGAAAATGGCCAAGCGAGTTTGGGGCTGAGCTATGCCAGACTAGGTAGGACAGGAATGGGCTTTGTCATACATATATGTACATACACGTGGACACTCAAAATATGCATTGGGTAAAACTCTTTCACATATACAGTAAAACCTGTCTATAACGACCACTCAAGGGACCAAGTAATGGTGATATCTGTAGACAAGTGGTCCTTATAAGGAGGTACATTAGTATTACTGAGATGGCCAAGGAGCAGGCCTACAGGGGTCCCTAAAGACAGGTGATCTTTCTACACGAGTGGTCTTTAAGACAGGTTTCACTGCGCATACGTACATATCCATTACCACACGTGTGTACGTACATGTACATACATACACACTCAAGTAGGCACACGTATGTACAAAGGCACATTACATACGTACATACATGGCACATCACATACATACGTACATGGCACTTCAGGAAACACTGCCGATTTCCTTCCAAGTCGTAGACAACACCCACGTGAGCTGCTACATAGAATATCGCCTGGACACAAAGGGGAACACGTGCATCGTTCATAATAAACACTGACTGCAGTAGCTACTACAGCAACCTCACAATCCTGGTAATGTAATACATGTTGATTAAGCTGCATTATTGCGCACATACGCACCTTTCTGTTTCCTGTGGAAATATTGTGGACAGGAAGTGACGTATTGAAACCAAAGCACCAGGAAGTGTTCTGAAGGACATGAGGACAATGAGGTACAAGTTTGATTCACATAAACACACGTTACACATACGTAGGTATTACTAGGTGGCTGTTTTGGGCCTTATCTCGAATATCAACTACAAATAACTACCCACCAGACAAAATTAAGTGATTATATCTTAGAATTTTTGTATAGTGTATAGCTAATCAAAATAACATACTTATAATTCGTATAGATCACTTGTCATGTATATTAGCTGCAAAATAAACTAACTGGGACATGTACGGTTAAGTCTATGGTCGTATTAAAGTTACATCCTCAAACTTCAACATACCAAAGCTTGGCTCAAATCAGCAGCATTAAAGCAGTCCGTTGGTTCCGCATGGTCTATAATACTTTTCAGTTCATTTGATTCGGATTTGGTGCTTTCCTTACTAGTAGACGGCTCCAAAGTTTTTTCCTGACTCGAAGCCATTTTGGACCTCCTATAAGGTTCACCATGACAACGCAGCCCACTATCACATGACCGGAAACATAAATGGCGTACCAGAACAATCAGTATCGTGGTTATTCTTCTCGGCCTCCGACCCAGCCTGTATACAGTGGATACCCTCAATACCGGCCACAACAGCAACAAGGAGGATACCAACCACCTCAACGAGGAGGATATGCGCCACCAAACACGTATCGCCAGCCCAATCCCGGTTCTTATCCCCAACCTCGAATGCCTCACCCTCAGCCCCCACCCCAGCCAAGACCAACGAATTATCCTCCCAATCAGCAGCCACGACCACCATACCCGTCTCCTGTTCCACAACAGCCTCAACCTGCTCAACCGACCAGTAGGGAACCTGTCGGACCCGGCCTCGGAAGTAGGAAGCAATCCTTGTCTGATCTAAGGATAGATTCGGATAAAATAAAATCCCTCTCTGTCAGCGAACTAAAAGAAATTCAAGATAACGAAGAAAATTTTTTGGAGTTATTTACATCCTTACAAACAGATATACCAAATGTAAGTATGTCAGAGTGATGTGTGGTGCTCCATTGATCATCAATGTACATACATGACTTCCCTCAATATTCAGCAACTGTCTATTGCTATTGAGTCAATCCATTGGTCATTCTATGTATGTGTTAGTGCTTATCCTGTTCTGTGGCCACTTTTCCAAGTTACAGAAACACTAATATTATAGTGATGTGTGAGTATGTGTGCACGTGTGTGTGTGCGTGCGTGTGTGTGTGTGTGTGTGTGTGTGTGTGTGTATGTGTGTGTGTGTGTGTGTGTGTGTGTGTGTGTGTGTGTGTGTGTGTGTGTACAAGCTTTACAGAATCTTGAGAAGAACTACAATTGCACAGATAACAATTTTCATAATGTTAAGTTATGTGTGCACTTGTGTGCATATTATTGTGTGTGTACATAGTGTGTGTGTGTGTATGTGTGTGTGTGTGTGTGTGTGTGTGTGTGTGTGTGTGTGTGTGTGTGTGTGTGTGTGTGTGTGTGTGTGTGTGCATGTGTGTGTGTGTGCGTGTGCATACATGCATGTGTGTGCTACATATACATATGTATACAAACGTACATATGTATGCCATGTTGGGAACTCCAAATGATGAATAAGTGTTCACAAACGAATCCAACTTCTTCCGTCCATACTGTCCTCAGTTGGACCTGCTGTATGTATGTAGTACATGCACATATGTACATACATTCATGTGACCCAATACTTGCTGAGTGATGCAATCCTTGATGTATCTGATGCAATCCTTGCTATGTGGGATGCAATCCTTGCTGTGTGTGATGCAATCCTTGCTGTGTATCTGCAGTTGGTGAAGCTGAAGACAGAACGTGAGAGGGCACTGGAGGAAAATCGAGTGCTTGCCACTAAAACCCTGGAGAAAGAACCGCAGATTAGTGATGGCTTAAAGACCTTGGTTTCTTTGACAGAAGAGCAGCAAGTCTTGCAAGGGCAGTACAGATCAGTCTATGATAGAATGGGTATGTGCACACCACAAGACACGCATACAGAACACACATCTGTGCACTTTCAGAACACACATCTGTGCACTTTCAGGGCACACATCTGTACACTTTCAGGACACACATCTGTACACTTTCAGGACACACATCTGTACACTTTCAGGACACACAACTGTACACTTTCAGGACACACATCTGTACACTTTCAGGACACACATCTGTACACTTTCAGGACACACATCTGTACACTTTCAGGACACACATCTGTACACTTTCAGGACACACATCTGTACACTTTCAGGACACACATCTGTACACTTTCAGGACACACATCTGTACACTTTCAGGACACACATCTGTACACTTTCAGAACACACATCTGTGCACTTTCAGGACACACATCTGTGCACTTTCAGAACACACATCTGTGCACTTTCAGAACACACATCTGTGCACTTTCAGGACACACATCTGTGCACTTTCAGGACACACATCTGTACACTTTCAGGCATGTAGTCTGACATGTAACATTAGACACACTTGCAAGCATACCTTGGGTACTCTTAGTCACCTCCCAACCCAGCTTCTGACACACCTAACACACCCACTGACACACCCATTTGCACACTAGACACATACCTTCTGACACACTAGATACCTCCTGACACACCTCCTGACGCCCATGACACACCTCCGACATACATATGTTTGTATGTGTGTACGTGCGTATGTATATACCAGTGCTGACATGCTGCCAGCCTATAATCAGGATTATCTGTGTATCTGCAAAAAGATGCTCCCTTCATATTCCCAGTGGAGGGAAATCCATGTGCATACTTGTTCGCAGTAGAGGCTGCACCACACGCTCTGTTCGCAGTAGAGGGCTGCACCACACGGTTTGTTCGCAGTAGAGGCTACACCACACGCTCTGTTCGCAGTAGAGGCTACACCACACGCTCTGTTCGCAGTAGAGGGCTGCACCACACGCTCTGTTCGCAGTAGAGGCTACACCACATGCTCTGTTCACAGTAGAGGCTACACCACACGCTCTGTTTGCAGTAGAGGCTACACCACACGCTCTGTTCGCAGTAGAGGGCTGCACCACACGCTCTGTTCGCAGTAGAGGCTACACCACACGCTCTGTTCGCAGTAGAGGCTACACCACACGCTCTGTTCGCAGTAAAGGGCTACACCACACGCTCTGTTCGCAGTAGAGGCTGCACCACACGCTCTGTTCACAGTAGAGGCTACACCACACGCTCTGTTCGCAGTAGAGGCTACACCACACGCTCTGTTCGCAGTAGAGGGCTACACCACGTGCTCTGTCATCTTGTTCTGTTCATTTTATAGTATCTTCTGTGATTGCACTCACTCTCACCTAGTCTCATACTTGTTTTGTTCAGTGCATCTCATTAGTAAATTTGAATTGGCTGAAATGAGAGTAGACCTTCAGAAACTGTCAACACAAGCTGAAGAAGAAGGAGAGGTGTGTGTGTGTGTGTGTGTGTTGCACGCACATGTGTGTGTGTGTGTGCACGCGCATGTGCTTATATACATGTGCATGTGAATGCACATGTATACTTGTTCATTCATACACCTATAATAATATGTGTACGTACGTATTTTATGTTGTCTACAAGTATACCCATTTCTGAGTGCATGCAAGAACCCATTCTTTCAATATGCATATGTACATACAGTACATACATACGTACATACATACGTACATACATACATACATACATACGTACATACATACGTACATACATACGTACATACATACATACATACGTACATACATACATACATACATACATACAACGTACATCCTATTACAACAGTGTTGTCTTCTTTCAGTCACTGGTGGACAACTTTCTGTCTGGAAAAACATCTGACGAGGAGTTCAGAGAGAGGTATTTTGAGCTGAGGAAAATTTACTGGCTGAGAAAGGTGAAGCTGGAAAAGTTGGAGGACTTGGAAAAGAAGAGACCAGCACCACTGGTTCAAACTGGTTACATCCAGCCTGTTCCCTACCCCCCGGGGGGTGGGGGTGCCCCTGTGCCTTACCCTCGTAGACGCTGATCAACTGCCATTTGACCTTATGTTGGCATGGCAACTATTAATACATCAGATTCTTTATCAGAATCATTTACATTTGTATGATTGATAGTGCTATTTATATTATATGCATGTGTACCTATGTACATGAAATTTCTTAACTGATACTTTGCTTGAAGTTTGTTTGTTATTGCATTCAAATGACTACAGTATTTTGTGATATGTTTGATCTGGTTAATTTGGTTTGATAAAATATATAATCTAAACCATATGTCTATATAGCTGCATGATCTGCTTGTTGTGTAGCAGCGAGTGTGTGTGTGTGTGTGTGTGTGTGTGTGTGTGTGTGTGTGTGTGTGTGTGTGTTTGTGCGTGTGTGTGCGTGTGTGTGTGCGTGTGTGTTTGTGTGTGTGTGTGCGTGTGTGTGTGCGTGTGTGTGCGTGTGTGTGTGCGTGTGTGTGTGTGCGTGTGTGTGTGCATGTGTGTGTGTATGTGTGTGCATGCATACATATGCATGTGTATGTGTAATAGTGTACAGATAATACATAAGGCCACACAAAGTAAATAATAATGTTTCTGGTCTTGGAATTCTTTGAAGATCGACCAGGCCACCACGGTTTATATTTTTATTTCTTTTCAATCTAGTCATTGACAAAGGCATTCATGCAAGTATATTCCTTATATCTGTGAACAGATGCTATCGTTGCTAACGAGAACATGGATTGAAGCAAGTTGAAAGATGATACAAACTTATACAGCACAATTAGATGGGGAGTGCATGTCTGGATATGGAACCAGACAGCCACTAGTCCCACGATAACACAATGGTTGTGCATGTGTTCGTACTGAACACACATGCTTCACTTGATAGATTACAATATTTTGGTCAGGGTTTGAACCCCGTATGCTAACTGACTTTTCTCTTAAAAAATTATTTTTCTTCCATCACCAAAAAATTTTGACCAGGAAGGGGACCAGAAACATAAAATTAACTTTGCATGGCCTAATGTGTATGTTCTCTATTAATACATGTACGCAATACTGAACACGTTCACAGATTCAATCTTCACTCTTCACCACACACACATGTGCTGTGAGTGAGCTTCTGTTGTCACAGACTGTGTAGCTAACAAGGGACACGACGATTGCATGTGAGGTCAAATAATTAAGCACAATACCAAAATGGCCGTCGACATGTGCAAAACTGTGAGTGATGTATGTATGAAAGCTGACAGAGTTGCAAACATGGGAACACACATTCCTGTTAGCAGGCAGTGTACATGGATGAGTGTCAGTGATGCTTTGATTTGTGGTACAATCGACAGACATACTTGAAACAAGTGTAGAAAAAGATACACACTAGCCCCAGGATTACCATGGTTACCAGTTTGAAATTCAGTAACCATAGCAACATGATCACCACAAAGAGGTATGACAGGGTGTAGTATGACGCAAGCGGGCGTAGGTTGATGCGATGATGTGAGGGGGCGGTCCTGCTGGTAGGAGGAGCTGATATCATTCGAGTGGGTGTGGCCATCTCTCGTGAAGGGGGTGGAGCTGATCCAGGTGGAGGTGGAGCTAATAGTTCCCGAGCTAGCCTGTAGACAAATCGGTTGCCAGAAGTGATGGTAGTGAGTTGTGGGGAGAACTGTAGAAACAGAGGAATGTAAAACTTCACTGCAAAACAAGAAACACTTGACTACAAGGAAACACAGTGACACACAACTTCAATTTGAATTCTCTCTAAACTGACCATCTTATGAGGTACAGTCACCATACTAAAATGCTAATAGTCACTACATAATATGAAAACGTCCTAATCTGATTGGTTATAAAATCCCAATGAGTGTTGGACTAGAGAGAATTCACTGGACTAACATCAGCATCTAAAAATCATAACAGACAACTTCTTGTGAAGCAAAAGGTAGATGCATCAATGGTACGAACATTTCCTGTACATACATATGTGTGTGCGTAGAAATAGGTATGTCACTACAGACATACTCCTCATCTCATGTGGACATACACACAGTACACACATAGGAGCGGGACTGCATAGAACATGGGAGTTTGCAGTAGCCGACAAATCTACCACTCGTCAACTTGCTAGACATTTCAACTGTAAAATCTACAATTAAACACACAAGAGACTACAGGACTACCAACCACTCCACATCTGGCCTTAGAAGTACAGACACTCTAGACACAAGACCATCCATTTTGTAAGACCACCCTCGCAAAAGACCACCTCTTCTGTGAGACTGGCCTTACTGGGAACAAATGTAGTACATCCCATACTACAGTAACTTAGAGACCACCTCCTTTAAGACACCACCTTTCTGTGCCTCTAAGGCTGGTCTCTAAAAAGAGGTACTACTGTAGTTGAAGACAGTTAGGAATCACCTTCTCATTCAGACAAGAGGAGATTTGGTAAAAAGTTCGGACGAGGAGT
>CAUJGJ010000188.1:3751070-3753570 GCA_963170055.1 Halisarca cf. caerulea | reverse complement strand
CTTGGGAATTCTAAATGATCATGATAGTTAAATAAAATTTAGACTTTGCTAGCCTAAGGGCTGTGTTTTGCTTTGGTGGTACTCTAACTCCATTAGTGATACAAACTTCATTTCACGAACAATATCCAAAATTTATAGCCTACAGCTAGTTATGTGTACTATGTACACACACGTATATCTAATATATATATATACCCATCCGACTGAGTACAAAACGCAACAACCTACTTTCATAGAATTGGCAGCACGTCTTTAACAGACATGAGAACAAATTCCCTGGTGTATGTGATCCTGGTTGTGGGGACTGTAGCAAAAGGAGAAGGTAAGCTCCAATGTACCAAACCACTTGTCAGGTAGATTTATATTTTCCACCTAAATTGGGCTCACTAAAGTACTGTACATACAATTATAAAACTTTCTGCAACATGAAACCAGTGTGTGGACTGTGCAATTCATGTCAATAGTGTTGCAATATCTCCTTTGGCGTGGATTTTAGACTTAAACTATATATACTTCGAGTTCTAAATAAACTTGTACACTAAAACATCAAAGGATCTGGTGAGTTTGTGTGATTCAAACATTTACTGGAGCAGATAAGTTGTGTGTTATATGAAGCCTGGGTCAGTATAGGTCTTTGCATGTGGTTTGATCTGTTAAATGACATTGAAAATTGTAGAAAATTAGTAGCAATCAAATAATCCCATGTCCTCCATATGACCATTGTAAAGAGATGTCGTGTGTTGTGTGCACCAAATGACAAGTATAAAATGGACAAATTTAAAGCTATACAAAGCATGCACTGCTACATTTGACACTTTTTTCTCATGAGTACTAAAATTATAGTTAGTTTAATTAGGCAATAGTGTACTATAAACAGTGTCATGGAATTTAATTGTATTGAATTGAACTATGTAAATTAATTACTACTGCTAGGGTGCAATGTATTATTTATGTTTAAACATTTATATTGGCAAATATTGTGCATTTATAATATGCGCGCACTACACACATATGAGAATTGGTTTATTTCGGTTGCCCTAAAGAGATTAAGTTTTAGCTGGAATGATCAGTAGAGATTGCATGCAATTGAGAACTAAGTGTTTTGATCATAAGGCCAAGCAGAGTTAATTTTAAGTTTCTGGTCAATTTTTTGGGGGTGAAAAAAGAAAACTATTTTTTTAAAAGAATATTAATCAGTGAGCATGCTGGGTTCAAACCCTGACTAAAATATTGTAACCTATCAAGTTAAGCATGTGTGTTCAGCATGAACACATGCACAACCATTGTGTTATTGTGGGACTAGTGGCTGTCTGGTTCCATACAGACATGCACTCCCCATCTAATTGTGCTGTATAAGTTTGTATCATCTTTCAACTTGTTTCAATCCATTCTTGTTAGCATTAATATATAGCATCTGTTCACAGGTATAAGGAATATTAATATATTTGCATATGAATGCCTTTGTCAATGACTAGATTGAAAAAAATAAAAATAAAAACCCTGGTGGCCTGGTCAATCTTCACTCCAAGACCAGAAACATTTTATTAACTTTGTATGGCCTAAGTCAGGCATGCAAATTATAATATATATGATACTGTAACAATACAATTATTGGACAATGTAAGAGCTGAATAGTGTATTGCACAGCTTCACAGGAAACTATATTATGTTCGCACATTATAATATTATGATCAAATAAAAAATATCAGATATATAATATCAAAGCAGGTCCTACTTAATTCACAATATTATATACAAACAAGAATACCAAATTTAATTTCCTTGTATAACAATCATTCACTCAAATAAAAATAATTCAACAAGTACATTCAATTTATTAAGTAACACTGATAATTTAACAATAGACTAATTTTCAGGTAATTAAATCCATAATCATGTAATCACATGCAATATCAGTGATCTTGTGTTACTCCAGGGATTTGAATTGGAATGACCTTGGCTTCTGTGAGGATGGCTAAGACAATGAAGGTGATGTAGAACCCGATGAGGATGGCTCCGTAAAGGCGCCGCATTTTGAACCTCATGATGAGGACAGCCACCAGCTGGAAACTCAGACTGAACATTAGAAAACAACCAGAAATGAGTTCCACACTGGTGAAGTTGATCTGGGAAAATCAGGATGGATACATCGATTTATGATACAAAAACATACTTCAAAGATGCAGCAGATAATAAACAAACCTGAAATGAGAGTATACTTCCAGATCTAATGCTCTTGACTATGGAGGCAATCCCTATACCTATTAACATGTCTAGGTGGGAGTGGTCAAGGAAATCATGCGCATTAAACTATATTGTACAGAATTCTAATTCCTTCACCTTTACAAAGTTGTAAAGAAAAAACTAATGTACAGTACACAAAGTACAGCACTGATAGTAACGAAGCATTGATTTGTGTCCCCTTCAAAGTACTTTGGTCAAGAAAGGACTAAGCATTCCATAATAACAACAAACAATATCAAGATTTACAACAACAACA
>CAUJGJ010000188.1:3728570-3746070 GCA_963170055.1 Halisarca cf. caerulea | reverse complement strand
ACAGGTACACACACACCACACACACATCCACAGGTACACACACACCACACACACATCCACAGGTACACACACACCATACACACATCCACAGGTACACACACACCATACACACATCCACAGGTACACACACACCACACACACATCCACAGGTACACACACACCACACACACATCCACAGGTACACACACACCACACACCACACACACATCCACAGGTACATACACACACCACACACACATCCACAGGTACACACACACACCACACACACATCCACAGGTACACACACACCACACACACATCCACAGGTACACACACACCACACACCACACACACATCCACAGGTACACACACACCACACACACATCCACAGGTACACACACACCACACACCACACACACATCCACAGGTACACACACACCACACACCACACACACATCCACAGGTACACACACACCACACACACATCCACAGGTACACACACACCACACACACATCCACAGGTACACACACACCATACACACATCCACAGGTACACACACACCATACACACATCCACAGGTACACACACACCATACACACATCCACAGGTGCACACACACACATCCACAGGTACACACACACATCCACAGGTGCACATACGCACACCACCCACACATCCAAAGGTGTACACACACACTAGCCACATATGTATGTATGCATCCATAGACATACATGTGTACATACTGTGACTACAGATACTGAGTATAGGGAACATGCAGTCAACAATCTCGGCTTGTTTGACAGTAGAGGGAGGGCCTACAGAACTGAGACATTGACAACGGCAAGGACTTCAGTAGAGGTTGCAGACGTTGGTACATTGGTACGTTGGTACATTGGTACGTTGGTACATTGGTACGTTGGTACGTTGGTACATTGGCACGTTGGTACATTGGTACGTCTGAGGCACACAACACTGAGGAGGAATCTTACAGGAAAATACACATAGATTTTGCAAGTGTGCTAAAAACACACTGAAATTGCCCTCTGCACTAGCACGCTTAGTCTTTCCAGTACTGCAAATGTAGAAGTCTTCAACATGTTGGATTGATTTGGAGATGTGTCATCTTGGACAGATAACACATGTCACAGTTTGACATCAAACAATCATTAGATTCTGCAACATTTCACCCACTTGGGCTTCTTCGGGTACACAAAACTAAAATCTTAGTTTTTAGTTCCTTTCATTTTCATACATAGCAGAGGTTTGAATAAAACAGGTTCTCAAATTAGCAACCACGTGTGACCAAACACATTTAAAAGCAGTGAACAAACAAAAATCAACTTCCCCCCATTCCGCAGGTCACATGAAGGAGGAGCTGGAACCTAACAACAGGTGAGGGACTGGACCCTAACAGATGACATAAATAGAGCTGGTCTAATACCACTACTAGGATCAGGATGGACCACCTCTCTACAGGGACTTTCCTGGGGTTGGGGGATTTTGTGTCCTGGTGAACTGAGGATTGCAGTAAACAACATTTCATAGACCATGGTCTGCTATAAAAGGAGAACAGCTCTACAGCATCCATCAGATATTGGACACCAGAGTGGTCTAGTCAACTCTCTTGCTGGAATTATCCCTCATCTTTGGATACATGAAGATTTACCTTCTGGTGTGTGTGATGCTGGTCATTGGGACTCTAGCCAATGGAGAAGAGGGTGGGTGTGGGTGGGTGTGCTTGTGTGGGTGTGTGTGTGTTTGTGTACGTGTGTGTGTATGTGTGTGTGTGTGTGTGTGTGTGTGTGTGTGTGTGTGTGTGTGTGTGTGTGTGTGTGAGTGCATGTACGTATGTATACTGTAAAAGCATGGAACTGTACAGTGTGGGTTGCATCATTTGTTTCCCTTCCAGAATCGAGTCATTAGCCACAATAGAATACGTAGCCTAAAATACAACATCCATCAAACAAATACAAATGATAGATGTGCGTATGTGTCAATCATGTATGATGACAACTCCGTCCACCCAGCTTACAAAGACATCCTGAGACGTCCCACTAGACAAGCTACTCAACATCCTCCTCAAGACCCTAGTTCTACCAAGTGTAGCTGTCCTAGAGATGGACGAGATGGTCTACCAGGAGCAGCAGGTGCTGCAGGTGAGGATATGTCATTATACACACACACATTGGAAGCCCTCCATGTCGGACACCTTGGGACCAGAAAGAACTGTCCTGATTATGAAAGTGTCCCCATTTTAGGGGTTAAAGCTGTAGTATAGCAAAGCATGGAGAACTATTTGGTTCCAGTGGCAAGTGTCCGCAATAGAGGGGTGTCCTCAATTCAGGGGTCTGCAGGGCTGCATTTAGGGGGGGGCGGGGGGCCCCCTTGGAGATCTGCTACCTCCCTAAACCTGTATCTCAGCATATACACTAAGGGTTCCTGAAAGGCAGGATTTATTGGAAAATGGATGAAAATCAAGCTTTTATGCTACAATTTTGAAAATTTTTCTTAAGACCACTGTCACCGAATCCCTTAAGCCCTTGAATTTGAATTGTACATAGCATTGTTACCTACTGCATAATATCCCCCCCCCCCCCCCCCACATAGCATTGTTACCTATAATCCCCTGTCTCTGTACACTTATACACTCCCATATTGCATTGTCCCCCGTAAGATTATAAGAAGCTCAATTTGCCCCCCCCTAGCCCCCGAATCCTGTATGTAGCCCTGGGTCTGGATTAGAGGGGTTCCACTGTACTAGATTTGAAGGAAAGTCGTCAAGTTTACAAAACATTATGTTCAATGAATGTTCAGCAGTAGCAGTTACACCTCAATGCTTGGTAAGTGATTCAAGTGTGTGGGGTGGCAGCCCCATGAATTTTAAACTCGAATTACTTGCTTTATCCCCATTGGGTGTTGGATTAGAGAGATTTTACTGAACAAAGATAATCCGATAGCAGCCAGTGTGCTGGTAGCAGCCAGTGTGCTGGTAGCAGCCAGTATGCTGGTAGCAGCCAGTATGCTGGTAGCAGCCAGTGTGCTGGTAGCAGCCAGTATGCTGGTAGCAGCCAGTATGCTGGTAGCAGCCAGTGTGCTGGTAGCAGCCAGTATGCTGGTAGCAGCCAGTATGCTGGTAGCAGCCAGTGTGCTGGTAGCAGCCGGTGTGCTGGTAGCAGCCAGTATGCTGGTAGCAGCCAGTATGCTGGTAGCAGCCAGTATGCTGGTAGCAGCCAGTGTGCTGGTAGCAGCCAGTATGCTGGTAGCAGCCAGTATGCTGGTAGCAGCCAGTATGCTGGTAGCAGCCAGTGTGCTGGTAGCAGCCAGTATGCTGGTAGCAGCCAGTATGCTGGTAGCAGCCAGTATGCTGGTAGCAGCCAGTGTGCTGGTAGCAGCCAGTATGCTGGTAGCAGCCAGTGTGCTGGTAGCAGACAGTGTGCTGGTAGCGGCCAGTGTGCTGGTAGCAGACAGTGCTGGTAGCAGACAGTGTTCCGGTAGCGGCCAGTGTGCTGGTAGCAGCCGGTGTGCTGGTAGCAGCCGGTGTGCTGGTAGCGGCCAGTGTGCTGGTAGCAGCCGGTGTGCTGGTAGCAGCCGGTGTGCTGGTAGCAGCCAGTGTGCTGGTAGCAGCCAGTGTGCTGGTAGCGGCCAGTGTGCTGGTAGGTAATATAAGACAATTTTTACTCGGTAGTATGCAGTACATTCCCCTTCACAGGTCCACCTGGTAGAGATGGACGTGATGGAGAAAAGGGAGAAAGAGGAATGACAGGACAGACTGGAGAACAGGGACCACCTGGACCAAGTGGGGGAGGAGTCACCTACACTCGATGGGGTCGTACAACTTGCCCTTCACAATCAGGAACATCACTGGTCTATGAAGGGCTAGCAGCTGGTAGCCACCACAACCATCATGGTGGAGGAGCTAATGTTCTCTGTTTGGTCAAGAACCCAAAGTACAACCCAGGAACAACCACAGTGAACCATAACACTGCAATACTGTATGGAACAGAGTATGAGATTTGGTCAGGACAAGCACTCAACCGTGGACTGCGTCATGAACACAATGTCCCGTGTGCAGTGTGTCATGTTTCCACTCGCTCCTCACAAATCATGGTGCCAGGAACATACCAATGCCCATCAGGATGGACCCCTGAGTACAGTGGATGGCTGATGGCAGGGTATCACAGTCACAAAGGAAGAAACATGTTCACCTGCATTGACAAAGATGCTGAGGTTGTTCCAGGTCAAGGAGCTGACAACAATGGCAATCTCTTCTACCACGTCGAAGCAGATTGCAGTACTGGTATTCCATGCCCTCCTTACGATGGACGTAAAGAGATGTCGTGTGTTGTGTGCACCAAATGACAAGGAACTCAAGAAGAAGTACAAACTATACTGAAGTAGGTTAGGCCACAGAAATAGACAATAGTGCTGTTGTCATGTAGTCTGTACAAGTCAAACACTGACAACAAAACTACAGAATGAAGTTGGACAATGTGTACAATCAAAGACACAAGATACGTAGGCACATACGTAAACATCAAAAAATTCAACTTATGTACTTAAAAATAGAGTAAGAGATGACACAATGCACAAACAGATCCACAAACAACGTCACTAACCACCAGACAAACAACATCACTAACCACCAGACAAACAACATCACTAACCACCAGACAAACAACGTCACTAACCACCCGACAAACAACATCACTAACCACCCGACAAACAACATCACTAACCACCAGACAAACAACGTCACTAACCACCAGACAAACAACATCACTAACCACCAGACAAACAACGTCACTAACCACCCGACAAACAACATCACTAACCACCCGACAAACACAACATTATGTATAAATTAGTACACATCTCCCAGGTTAACATACGTAACATACAATTTATACATATAGTATTACATTAGATTGATACACAACGTACACCATGTACAATGTGTTTGCTCTTGTACAGAAAATTGCCCAGCATTTTGAGCATGCTTCCTTGGACATTACTGCAGTACACCCTCAAACTTCCTAGTAAGCACCTGGGTGAGTGCACACCCCTGGATAGTAAGCACCTGGGTGAGTACACACTCCTGGATAGTAAGCACCTGGGTGAGTACACACTCCTGGATAGTAAGCACCTGGGTGAGTGCACACCCCTGGATAGTAAGCACCTGGGTGAGTACACACTCCTGGATAGTAAGCACCTGGGTGAGTACACACTCCTGGATAGTAAGCACCTGGGTGAGTACACACTCCTGGATAGTAAGCACCTGGGTGAGTACACACTCCTGGATAGTAAGCACCTGGGTGAGTGCACACTCCTGGATAGTAAGCACCCAGGTGAGTACACACTCCTGGATAGTAAGTACTTCTCATTCTGTCCCTTCCTATACATACAGTACATAAATCTGTCCTGCATGATAGTAAGTACCTCTGATAAGAAGTACTGATTCTGTTTTCCCTTCAAAGTACTTGCTAAGCAAGTTCTACTGTAGTGAACCTTGAGGCCACCATTGACACACTGGCTTTGTCCTGTGCCATGTACTGCCATTCACACAGTCACCACAAAGTTTAGTAATAAACAAAAACTTTAGGGCATGCACCTGAACACATGTACAACACTCCTTGGTGCTGTTTGGCTGAGGACATGCTCAATTTTCACAAGTATATACACACGTACATGTTTCCACCAAAAAATAATTGCTTGGACCACTAAAAATATAAACAAGTCATGTAGTTAGGTACAATAAACCACAGGGCATGTACCCTGACCCTCTTTCCGGCTGCCATTTTCCTCTACCCACTCCAAGATGGAGGTGGGTACCACACATGTACATCACTCCCAATGCACCAGGGTTGCACATCTCCCAATGCACCAGGGTCGCACCTCTCCCAATGCACCAGGGTCGCACCTCTCCCAATGCACCAGGGTTGCACATCTCCCAATGCACCAGGGTTGCACATCTCCCAATACACCAGGGCTGCACATCTCCCAATACACCAGGGTTACACATCTCCCAATGCACCAGGGTCGCACATCTCTCCTAATGCACCAGGGTCGCACATCTCTCCCAATGCACCAGGGTTGCACCTCTCCCAAAGCACCAGGGTCGCACCTCTCCCAATGCACCAGGGTCGCACCTCTCCCAATGCACCAGGGTTGCACCTCTTCCAATACACCAGGGTTGCACATCTCCCAATGCACCAGGGTTACACCTCTCCCAAAGCACCAGGGTTGCACATCTCCTAATGCACCAGGGTCGCACATCTCTCCCAATGCACCAGGGTTACACCTCTCCCAAAGCACCAGGGTTGCACATCTCCTAATGCACCAGGGTCGCACATCTCTCCCAATGCACCAGGGTTGCACATCTCTCCCAATGCACCAGGGTCGCACCTCTCCCAATGCACCAGGGTTGCACCTCTCCCAAAGCACCAGGGTTGCACCTCTCCCAATGCACCAGGGTCGCACCTCTCCCAATGCACCAGGGTTGCACCTCTCCCAATGCACCAGGGTTGCACCTCTCCCAATGCACCAGGGTTGCACATCTCCCAATGCACCAGGGTTGCACCTCTTACAATTTTGCAAACAACTTTCAGTTCTACCATTCGATGATTACATCAAGTATATATTCCTAGGATCTTCCAATTTTTGTAATGCTTGGGAACTGGTACACCCGGACCTGGTTGGTTCACATCAAGCTCTAGTCGCACCCAACCACAGCCAACTAGCCTCATGTAGTCCTAACCACTACGTCACCTCCTTCATTAGTGACTATAGTGTCATCACTGGTCATATGAGAATGCATGTTTGATTGACAGACAGACAGGAAGTGCATGTAGGATTAGGCTGTACACAGACAGGAAGTGCATGTAGGATTAGGCTATACACAGACAGGAAGTGCATGTAGGATTAGGCCGTGCACAGACAGGAAGTGCATGTAGGATTAGGCCGTGCACAGACAGGAAGTGCATGTAGGATTAGGCTGTACACAGACAGGAAGTGCATGTAGGATTAGGCTGTGCACAGACAGGAAGTGCATGGATTAGGCTGTGCACAGACAGGAAGTGCATGGATTAGGCTGTGCACAGACAGGAAGTGGATGGACTAGGCTGTGCACAGACAGGAAGTGCATGGATTAGGCTGTGCACAGACAGGAAGTGTATGGATTAGGCTGTGCACAGACAGGAAGTGGATGGACTAGGCTGTGCAGGGAGACACACGTACTTTGCACACTTCCATTATTTTGTAGTACCAACGAAGAGTCTTGAAGTCCTCATCAAGGGGCCATATGGCCTTCAGCATCTTCCAAAACGGGTGTGGTTTCTTGGGTGTTTTGCTCTCGCGAAGAGCATTCAGGAAATTGGAAATGTTGGGCAGGCCTGGAGCTGTGGAGAGGGAAGTAGAAAAAGGAAGTGAGTGTAGCAGGCCATGAATGGGAAAGTAGGCAACAGGAAAATATATAACAGGAAGTGAAAGAAGAAACATGAAACAGGAAGTGAACAGGGAGAAAAATGGGAATGAGTATGTAGACAGTGAGCAATCGGGGACAGGAAACAGGAAAAAGTCTGTAGAGGGAGACAGGAAACAGGAAGTAAATGAGGAGATAGTGAACATACACATTGACCCCTCATACACAACACCTGTGGACAGTCACATGTGACATGTGACTGTCCACTCCACAACGATACAAGCACGCATACAACTCTCCCATTCACACAAACTTTACGCATATGATCACATGTCCTGAATGTGTAAAGAGCGCATACAAATAAACAAAATTTGGATGAATGTGAGACTGTATGTATGTACTGTATATACAGTACATGTATGCACTGTATGTATGTACATAATATGTATGTACAGTACATGTATGTACTGTATGTACATATGTACTGTACATAAAGTACATACGTACATGTGCACCTACAACACACACTGAGCAGAGAATACCTGAAGAAGTACGTCTGGATTGCACTGGTGTGGAGGGCTGAGGAGTGGAGGGTACGTGATCGCAAGCCCTTGACAGGTTCTCACTGCCCAGTATGGCAACCCCCAAGTCTTCGGTGATGTCCAGAGCACCCGAAATAGTCCTTCGAATCTTTCTCCTACGTCTTGCTTCTTGCTGCATAGCTAACAGCTTTGCTTGGTAAGTGTCATCATCATCCTCATCAAGATCAGTTATGGGAAGTTGTCTGTGGCTTTGAGCCCCGGCGGGACGAATGCCCTCCTGCTCGGGAGGAGGGGAGAGAGAAGCTGGTAGACTCACAGTCAAACCATTCTCATCTTCTTCCCTGATATCCGTCAGGCGGACCACTGGAGCAGGTCTAAGACTGCTCTCCAATCCATCATTGATGGTGACGATGGGAGGCTTAATTATAGCAGAGTAGTTCTGGCGTGATGATGATGAAAGAAGAGGCGTGTCATCATGTGCAGGTGGGGAAGGAGTGTCTTCTTGAATGATGAACTGAGGGCCTCTGGTGGGAATAGGGTGTGATGAAGTATTGAGTTCTTCATTGTTCTCATCATCTGCATTGTCACGGGCAACAGATGTGTCGTGTGTCATTTCTTCCCCTTCTGGTCTTGGAGGGGGACCTGAGACAGGAGCAAATACATAGTGTGTGTGTGTGTGTGTGTGTGTGTGTGTGTGTGTGTGTGTGTGTGTGTGTGTGTGTGTGTGTGTGTGTGTGTGTGTGTGTGTGTGTGTGTGTGTGTGTGTGTGTGTGTGTGTGTGTGTGTGTGTGTGTGTGTATGCGAGCGCATGTGTTGGTGTGTGTTGGTGTGTGTGAGTGTGTGTGTATGTGTGTGTGAATGAAAAGGGTGGAAGTGGGGTTTACATGTATACATATGTACACTGAGCATGTACGTATGTACGTACGTGTGGATGTACTTGTGTGTGGATGTACTTGTGTGTGGATGTGAATATATCTAGTGTGTGGAATTGTGGAAAGCTCACGTGGAATGTCTCCTCTCCCCAATATCTTCTTCTTTATGACTTTCTGGTAGAGCACTCGACCCACAAACACCACAAACACATAAAGCACATACATTCCTACAAAGACTGGGAGCAGAGGAAGCTCGTGTAAGACAATCAGCTACATAGCACTGAGTGTACTGTATACGACAGTACATGAGTATGTACATATGTACAGTAGAACTCGGATAGTAAGTACCTTCGGTCAAGGGAAGGCGAAATAGGTACTCACTATCAGAGGTACTTACAGTACTGTCCAAGGTGCTTTCAATGGCATTTAATGAGGTAGGGACAGAGTAATGAGTATTTACTAACCAGGAGTACTCACCAACCCAGGGGTACTCACTACCCACGAGTACTCACTAACCCAGGTACTTACTAACCAGGAGTACTCACTAGCCAGGAGTACTCACTACCCCAGGAGTACTCACTACCCACGAGTACTCACTACCCCAGGTACTTACTAACCAGGAGTACTCACTAGCCAGGAGTACTCACTACCCCAGGAGTACTCACTACCCACGAGTACTCACTACCCCAGGTACTTACTAACCAGGAGTACTCACTAGCCAGGAGTACTCACTACCCCAGGAGTACTCACTACCCACGAGTACTCACTACCCCAGGTACTTACTAACAGAGTTTGACTGTATGTATGTAGGTTACTGCATGCAGGTGAAACAAAACATAAAGGTATGCAATATGCTATTGTGATATACTAAAAATGTGGGTGCGGTGAGACCTCACTTATCCGCACCTCAGATATCCGGTTCCCTCACCCTCTGCAGTAGGTTATTTTTTGGAACAAATCTGCAATAATCCCACTGTACACTATACTACTGCTCCCTCATTTGTCCAGTTCCCTCACTATATCCGCACTTTCATCCAGAACGGATGTGTGCAGATACGTGAGGTCTGACGGTACAGACAAAGCACGATAGAAATCAATCTCTACATAAATTTGTATACAGCTACAAACCCATTTGAATATGTTCTACACATACACATGCAAGCTCACACACACACACACACACACACACACACACACACACACACACATACAAATGCACACACACACACAGACACACACACACACACACACACACACACACACACATACACACACACACACACACACACACACATACACACACACACACATACACACACACACACACACACACACACATACACACACACACACAGACACACACACACACACACACACACACACACACACACACACACACAGTACATCACTCACTTATTGCTTGATACAACTGTACAGTATTGGTCCACAGGACAAAGAAAGTTAAATAAACGGCAAAAATGTAAAATATGACGTCTCTCATAAAAGGCCTCTGAGTGAGGGTGAAGGGCTTGTATATGGACACAGCTCCCGTCACTATTGACGTCACAAACATTCCAGCACCTGAGAAAACAGAAACACATGATATCAAATTAATGTATGCACACACGTATGTACATACATAGGTAGGTATACATGTACATACACACATGATGGCAGACACAATGGTTGGGTACGCAATGTTATTGCGGAAATTATTTCCTAATTGTCTGGTTAGTATTCATAAACACTCTTGGATAGAGCATACAAACTCACTCTGCCCAGCTGCCAACTGCCTCTACAGAACACAAACTAGACCATGGAGACTTTGAATACTATAAACACACACACTTGCACGCACATGCACGCATACACACACACACACACACCACACACACACACACACACACACACACACACACACACACACACACACACACACACACACACACACACACACACACCAAAAAGAGCTCCAATGGCAAGACCTGCATTCCCATCCTCTGCATTAGTGATGGCTGCAAATGCACTGAAAATATCTGGAGCACCATTACCAAGAGCAAGAAGAGTAACACCCTGTAATTGTGTTAAGGGGTGTAACCCAAATAAATTGAACTGAGATGCTGCAGTAATCACACGAAGCAACAAAACACTTGTACATATCATTGCATCATTACAACTAGCTGTGTATGTTGACAACCACACCACTAATGTGATTAGGAGAGCATAATATTTCATTTCAAATTAAATTTGGATACAGCAAGGTTCTGATTCAACTTCAGTAACTGAGACATCACAATCAGGGAAGGGCAGAAACTAAAGGATGAAGGAACACAGAAGGAACACAAGTACAACCCCTTAGAAAAAGGTGTTAAGTGTTTACTGCAAATCATACACACCCACACACACACCCATCCACCCACCCACCCACCCCCCACACACACACACATACACACACACACACACACTGTACACACACACACACATGTGCGTGCACACACACACGCACACACACACGTACATGCACACACACACACACACACACACACACACACACACACACACACACACACACACACACACACACACACACACACACACACACACACACACACACACACACACACACACACACATACATACACACATTCACTCAAATAAAACACACATGTACCCAACATACATATACAAACATACAAATTTACACCTAACACATGCACACACAAAATTTATGTACGTAATACATACATAATACAAACACATACTATTCATCAGCTGTTGTCCCCAAAAATATGAAAAGAAAGAAGAGCCAAAGAAACTGCAAGGAAACAAGAATTGATCACAACGCAATTCTCAGAATGGAAAGGTGCATTTTCAAACTGAAAACACACACTCTGTACTCTATATCTGTATAGCCAAATCTCTCTATAATGAACCCCCTCGAGACCACTGAAAAGGTTCACTACATCAGGGTGCTCACTACATCAGGGTGTTCAATATATCAGGGTGTTCACTACATCAGGGTGTTCACTACATCAGGGTGTTCACTACATCAGGGTGTTCACTACATCAGGGTGTTCACTACATCAGGGTGTTCACTACATCAGGGTTCATTTACATAGAGTAAATAGGTGTACATTCTAAGATCTATGTTTGTTATATCAGGGAGTTCATTGTATCCAGGGTTCATTATAGGAAGGTTCAACTGTATATATGTATATAGATAATGGTCTATTGCAGGGAATCCCTGATTAATTATAATTATTTTTGACTACAAGAAATTGACCACAGACAAAGCCATACAAAGTACATAAGTGTCAGTTAAAATGTTAACGAAAGTAAAAATCCATCATAATGTCATTCCATGTGCAATACAGACTATACCTACAGCATGTTCCTACGATCCAGAGCTTTAGTACTCCATGTGTGTAGGGATGATGCGAAAACAAAATGGCGGCAGATACATTTGGGCTTACATAATTGCACTAAAACGTCACTTCCAGCATATTTTGAAGTTCTAAAAATACATATCAAATGCAAATCAAAAAGTCTGCTACTATAATGGCTGTACAGGGAGTGGATGTGCATGGGTGTTGTGCAATCATACGGTACAAAGCACACATGTTTGACTCACCAGTATAATCATTGACAGGGGAATGAGGTTCACGGGCATTACGCAATACAGGAAATTAAAGTAGGGTAAAATGGCTGCTTCCGATAAACAGCTTTCAGCACTTTTGACAAACTGACATGTGACATTCTCGCACAAGTCATTGACACGGGAACACTGCAGCAAAAGCGACACACAAGAGGCAGTCACAAACTGCAGAGACTTCGACTCAGATCTACCGTATATAAATATGTATGTATGTATGCTTTAGGCCTTGTAACATTATATACTGAGCTCAAAACAGAGAAATGGGACTGCAAAGTAGGCCGAGATTGGAGAATTCTTTGATGCACTGCTGAAATGTCCGTATTGTAACTGAAACAGTTCAGGGTACATGTTACTATAACAAGGGAGAAGTTACACAGATGTGCAAAATCAACATTAGGGTGCTAACTGTAGATGGTGTGTGTAACTCTATAGCGAGCTCTATAGGTACTAGAGAAAACAAATTTCTCTAGTGTCTATGGCGTGTGGGGGGACAAAACATACTCCAACCTCCACCTATTTGGGAGTATTTCAGTGTTTCGGGATCCCAACATGCAGGTGTATATATCAACCGCCACAAATCAACTCACATCATCGTTCTTGCCATCAAACTTTAAATAACATTGAAGGCCAGTAGTACCGTTTGAGCTATCGCCTACATTGTCCCCTACTGAGCTCCCAAGTGGGTGATAAAGAAGGAAGCTGCTTCTTCTAGACATGCCATGGCACTTTGAGAGGAAGGAGAGGAGCAATACCTGCAAT
Organism: Halisarca cf. caerulea; assembly: GCA_963170055.1. NCBI lineage: Eukaryota > Metazoa > Porifera > Demospongiae > Chondrillida > Halisarcidae > Halisarca > Halisarca cf. caerulea. Next base: position 3,732,845 of record CAUJGJ010000188.1, on the reverse strand, counting down.
AACAAGTGCTTCCATGGCACTACAGAGTGTACCATCTTCGTTTTCTGCACACTTGATTATGGTCCAGGCACACGAACATTATCGCAAAGTGATGATGGTCACATGACAGAACGGGTACCATGCCTCTATGAATATGGTTAATAAAATGGCGGGCAAAGTCAAACTGCACTACTTCTGCCTAGAGCAAAAGTTTGCTCTTCTCTTCCCAAGCACAATGAAGAGCTATAGCATGAATCGTGTTTAATGCAAAAGCAAATAATATTCCATGTGAAAAATCATGCAATCTTTTCTGTCCTTTATTAATAATGATCGATGCAAACGACAGCTGAATATTCATATCGCGTATTGCATCCTAGCAGCTGGTAAACATTTCGTGCTACGTAAATCTGTTCTTGAAGAAATGTCTTCGGAGAATTCCGAAAATTGTCCACCCACCAAACCCAACTATCCACGCGGAGTCAAGTTTGAAGTGGAGATGAATAGCGGGTGGAAGAAGACCACACCCGTCCCGAAGAGATTCTCTGAGCAATCCATAAAGACATCGCTATCTTTAGAGGATCTGTATAGAAAGCAGAAAGAAGCTGAATTTCGAAGAAAGGTTACCATTTGCATGCCAAAAGCTTTTATTTTTGACCATGTTTTCTCCATATATATATCAAGCAACCTGAACCAGTATACTGTAGTTTTTGGTCTGTCCTTGATTACGTACATGCTATGCCTTTAAAGTTGCAAACCTTTCCCTTAGTACCAGCTGTATAGAATATCTGTGCTTTTACCCAAGACAGGATGGTGTTAGTCCTGAGTGAATTCTTTGCAGCCTCCCAGAATCCTTGCACTCATGTGTGCATCCATCTTTGTGTGCATGTGCATACCTACATTTGTACAGGTTGTATTTGTATCTGTGTAACATGTGTATAGCTGTATAATAATCATATGACATTCATATGACATTCTGTGTAACATGTGTATAGCTGTATAATAATCATATGACATTCATGTGACTTTGCTGGCTATCAAATTCAAATCTCTTTGTAGAAAGAAGAACAAGCTAGGCTTCACAGGATCCACCAAACAGAGGCTGACACCAGACGCTTCTATGAGGCAACAGCACCACTTATTAAAAGACTCCACCAAGAAGCGAAGTAGGCACTACCTGCTCTTCCACTTGTAGCAAGGGATGCTGTCCATGCCGTGAACAGTAGTATGGCAGACTGAGTGTAATACTGTAGCGAATGCCCAGTTTCTGTGCCTACATGTATACTCTAGTTATGTATTGTTGTATTGCTTGTGTTCATGTACATATATATATATATATATATATATATATATATATGTGTGTGTGTGTGTGTGTGTGTGTGTCTGTATATGTGTATGCATTGTCTATCATGGAGGTATCGATTCATTATCCTGCAATTTATAATAATCTACAGATAAGGTGTATTTTATTTATTTCAATTATATTCGTTGCATGACTCAATTTATTGCATCAATTATAACTCTCTAAATGAAAAAACTCCATTTGTTGGAGCCGAATGAATTGCATTTATAATAATTATATTCATTGTATAATTTACTGTCAATGTTGTGTGTGTGTGTGTGTGTGTGTGTGTGGACTATTATAAAAAGTGTCCTCCTAGCTATGGTTAGCCCATGTTATTGATGGGGGTGGAGTGAAGGGAGATACTAAGCAAACTGCTTCTCCCTGAAAGCACAATTCACTCAAGATTTGGATCACAAGTCAACAGTGGCCGGTCTGTGCTGTCGTACAAGTCCTGGATCATGACAGTGGCTAGTCTGTGCTGTCGTACAAGTCCTGGATCATGACAGTGGTTGGTCTGTGCTGTCATACTAGTCCTGGATCATGACAGTGGCCGGTCTGTGCTGTTGTACAAGTCCTGGATCATGACGGTGGCCGGTCTGTGCTGCCGTACAAGTCCTGGATCATGACGGTGGCCGGTCTGTGCTGTAGTACAAAGTGGGACCTTTCTTGAAGGGAACCTTGTCTCTGTACTTGAATTCAAGGACGGGAGCAGTTCTGAGAATTGTGCTCTCTTCTCCCTTCTCTTGTTTACTATCGTAGATTGTGGATATCATCACCTCTCTTTGTCCCCTCTTGGATCTCTTTGCAGACAACACTTCTGGGTCTCGTGCCAGTTTCTCACCATAATACCTTTAGTAAAATAATTCTAGTGAAATAGTATTAGCAATTCCATCATGATATGTAATTCTTCCTAACACACACACACACACACACACACACACACACACACACACACACACACACACACACACGCACACACACACACACACATGCATGCACACACACCACCACCACTCCTACATATGCATATATGTATTATGGTTCGACTAAACCATCTGGATTCAGTAGTAATCAATAGTAAAGTAGTCTTGTGGATCAGGCTGTTACAAGGTCTAGCTGTATAAGACTGATAGAATGGAAACTGGAAACAAAGCCCTGGCCAACCACGTCAGGTGTACTTCACACACACCCTCCTACCGAGCCCCAGTGAAGCGAAGCTTTGTCCATTTGCCCACCAACACACAGTATGTATCAACCCAGTGTAAACATGCTAAATCAAGAGATCATCCACACATACGTACATGTCCAGTACACGCTGACACTGCAGGGGCTACTCACCCAATGCCTCTCTTGTTGGTGGGAACCTGGCCTTCCGATTCAAGTGGTTCTGCAATGCCTTTCTGGTCCCTCCCTAGTCCACTCCCCTCCTCCCAACCACTCTGCTTCAGCATTCTCCCACCGAACCCCTGAAAGGACAAACAAGACAACTCACAGTATTGGATACAGATAATACCAAGTAGAAGGCCTCCAGACCTTGGTGTGACGTTCGAAGCCTCCTATCTCCCTTGGATCTGGGACATCTTCGCCCCTTCTAAGCCTTCGCTCTCTGTCTATATCAACCAAATCTCGGCTATCCTTGTCTCCTCCACCTGTAGGAAGGAATCGTAAACAGTTAGGTTTGCACATAAACACGAATGTAACCCTCCATATCTTATTAAAACACTGGTAGGATGTAACATGGCTGCTCAGTTGTCTTGCTCAGAAAGCCCAAGTTAGTAGGAACAATAGCAGGAAAGTTTGTACATACAATGTCAGAAACTCACGGGGGTTATAGTAGCATTCCAGGTCCAAATCCCATTCATCAGGTTCATCTGAATCTGAAATGGGAACATATTAAGTCTTAGACAAAAGATCATGTAAGTGTACAATGTACAGGTGCCCACACACACACACACACACACACACACACACACACACACACACACACACACACACACACAGTGCAAACATTCACACAAGCCAAAGCTACCTTCATCTTGCTCCTTCCAAAAGTTAGAATCTGTGTAGAACACCAAACCACTCCCTCCCTTCTCCCATACAACTTCCATCTCATTCTCAAACAATCTTGGTTTTGTTCTTTCCTGAAAGAAGTGGGGAAACATTAACAGACTAACTCCAAGAAGGGGGAATTTACACACACAACGCACCAGCCCATACATACACACACATGCACACATAAGTACACATACACACATGTATACACACATGTACATACGCACACGCATGCACACGCACACACACACACACACACACACACACACACACACACACACATACACACACACACACACACAGACATAGAAAGAGAGATCTCACTTGTTTGTCAACATCAAAATGATAAGATTCATATCTCTCCCATTCTTCAGCATCATTTTCACCATCCTGTATTGACGATATATATACATAAAGACATACTCCTATTGATAACAGAGGAATGAATACAAACATTGTGACATTTCGTAAATCTGCCTCAAATAATTTTGAAATATTCTGGCAGGTATTGTCAAATCAACTAAAAGTCTTACATAGCCCAAATCTCGCTTTCCACTCATTCTTATATGATGTCATTTTGTCCCAGAAAGGTGATCAAAACAAAAAGATGTCATCATATAAAAAGGGGTGGAAAGCATGGTCTGGGGTACTCAAGACTAAATGCCCCCCTAGCTCCCATCACCCAAACCTGCGTAAGTCATACATACACTACACTATACACACTACGCTATACACACTACACTATACACACTACACTATACACACTACGCTATACACACTACACTACACTATACACACTACACTATACACACTACACTATACACACTACGCTATACACACTACGCTATACACACTACGCTATACACACTACACTATACACACTATGCTATACACACATTCCT
>CAUJGJ010000188.1:3716070-3723570 GCA_963170055.1 Halisarca cf. caerulea | reverse complement strand
CTTCTTCACAGTGTGAATGAGAGTGAAAGTGTTTTCGATGGAAGAAGACCGTCTTCTGTAGTGACTGAAAAAGAATCCAAGGATGTTCTAGATCTTGATGACCCCGATGAGCTGTGGAGGAAACCTAAATTGAGGTGTGTGTGTGTGTGTTTGTGTGTGTGTGTGTGTGTGTGTGTGTGTGTGTGTGTGTGTGTGTGTGTGTGTGTGTTTGTGTGTGTATATGCACTCATGCATGCATGTGTGCATGCATATGTGCGTACATTCACACATGCTTTGTGTTTACTTGTGGAGAGTTGTAAATGTACTGTAGGAGATACATAGTTGTTGCCATCAGTTGATGATTTAGTGTATTTGATCCCAACTTCAGTTTCCGATTTGGCTATGTTGATAAAATGGGAACTTTTGTGTCAGAAGCAAATTTGGAGTCATTTCTTCAGACAAAAGAAGGTTTGTACCCTTGTACCAGTTGCTGAGGACTAGCAGTTGGCTACATGTGTTGGTACTTGCTTGCTCTTTTTAAGGTAAAATACTTTCAGAGAAAAAGTTCTTCAAGCAAGTGGGCAGACTCCCGTCTTATTCTGTCAGTACTAAGTTGGCTTGTGTACATGTATGCATGTGCATGCAGACGCAGACGCAGACGCGCGCGCACGCACGCACACACACACACACACACACACACACACACACACACACACACACACACACACACACTCACACACACACACACACACACACACACAAAATTGCAATACACACACACACACACACACACACACACACAAAATTGCAATACACTCACATACATGTATTCATTGTCTTCTTGTGATCATCCCCAGAAATCCACAATGTTCCTCATTCCAATTGCTGAGGAGATCATTTTCATGGCTAAGAGCGACGTCATTGAATACGGAGACGAAGTTGGCATGGAAACAGCCCTCCATTCCCATTAATTGAAACACTTGAAGATAGACTACTGTTGACATTGTACAATGATATTGTGTGTGATTTTTTGTATATAATTTTTATTTTGTATGTCTATTTATACTGTATTTATATGTCATGATAAGGGATATTATCCATCCGGTGTGCAGTGAAGGCGATTAGACGATGAGTGGGTTTTATGGAGACCTGAGTAGCCAGCAAGAGGAAGCTCTCGCGAAGGTAAGAACCATTTCGCATCGCGTCTTGTCTTCGTCCCGTTTCCCGCGCCTTTGGTACTTCTGTGAGACCGCGAGTACAGTACATGGCCACACGAGCGTCTACTGAGTAGTACGGCCATCGACACTCCTACAGGTTTTGTAGTAAATACTTATAGTCTTACTGTGGAGTAGCGATTTGTGCTTGTGTGCGAGGTGGAGTGTGTGTATTGAATGCGCGGGCCTATCCTAGCCTCGTTAGCACAGAGTGTCAAGGACAGTCAATGATATTCGTCCGTGTTTGTTTCGTGCGTGCTTTCTTCGTTGTAGCAATAAAGAAAGCACGGAGAAGATGGTGTACAAGGTTGCCTAGCGTGGTGCACTACGCTGGACACATTAGATTTCTGGTTTAAATCCTTTAGTCTTCATGATACGGAGGTATAATGTTTGTAGACCTAGTCACGAGTGGGTTGGTACTCAGGGGGCGGGACCACATGATTCTCAATGTCCATAATTTCGTAAAAAGTCAGCCCCGTCGGCTACAAGCTGTTGTAGATGGGCACAGTAAGCATTGTACACATATACGTTTGCCTCTGGACACGAGGTGAAAGAAATAACGTTCACACAGAATGTGAATGCTCGAGGTACGTACGTTAGTGTGGATGACCTGACACGGGGTCACTATAGATAAAGTGGTTACCGTGGACAGATGGTCGCAGAGGGACAGGGCGTCACTGCGGACAGATGGTCACTGTAAACAGGTGGTCACTGCATACAGATGGTCACTGTAGACAGGTGGTATATTTCCTCATGTCACATTCTTTTCAACCTTTTTGCAGTTCAAGGATGCCCTGTCAGACGTGTGGAAGGAGGGCTACGATGACCACATGTGTCTGAGGTGGTTGAGAGGTGAGGAGAGTGGAGTCTGCTGATACATGCAGTACAGTGTAGTATCATGTACGTACGTACGTACGTATGTACAAACACAAATGCAAGGACACGTGTGTACATGTTCTGTTTGGAGGGGGCGAGGCTTTTTCCTTGTGTGTATGTGTGTATGTACGTATGTGTGTACGTATGTGTGTACAGTGCATACTCTCAAGTACATACATAAGTATATGCATGTACTATATAATACAAGGCCATTATTATTATTGTGTGATGTATGCATATGTGTGTGTACCATGTACGTACGCACAAACACAAATGCAAGGACATACAAAAATATATACATGCATGAAAACAAGGCCATGTTGGTAGTGTGTGTATGCTTGTGCTTGTGTGTGTGTGTGGTCATGTGTGTGTGTGTGTGTGTGTGTGTGTGTGTGTGTGTGTGTGTGTGTGTGTGTGTGTATGTGTGTGTGTTTGTGGATGCTCATATATAGGTGTGTATGTATGTAATACAGTGTGTATGCTAATGATCTGCATACATAGTGTGTACATGTACGTATGTATGTTATTGTATTCATGGGTGTGTACATACATGTTATTACACTATTGAAAGGGGCTGTCCATGACCTTCTGAATGGCCTCTGTTGTTTGACCACTTCTTGTACCTCTCTTCCCCTCCAGCTCGCAACTTTGATGTTGCCAAATCTGAGGAAATGTTCAGAAATGTAAGTTCATATGTACGTACATATGTGTTTGTACATGTCTGTCTGTATATATGTGTGTCCGTTCACGTGGGTCTGTACATCCCAAGTTGTCTGGAGGTCTTTGCAATGATCTGTGCTTTGTGTATGTACATGTCTACTGGCACTATGCTAGTCTGCTACTGTTCCTTGTTACCTACAGCATCTTGAATTCAGGAAGAAGTGGGGTGCAGACACCATTCTTGAAGATTACACACCACCTGAGGTGGGTACATATTGTATGGGCATACATGTGTACATACGTATGTACATAGGTATGTACAACTCACATGCGCACACACACGCACACGCGCACACACATACGTACACACCCACATGCACACACATACACACACACATACATACACACACACACACACATACGCGCGCGCATACACACACACACACATGCACACACACACGCACGCGCACACACACATACACACACACACACACTGCACACACACACACACACACACACACACACACACACACACACACACACACACACACACACACACACACACACGCACGCACACACACACACACACACAAACACATACACACACACACATACACACACACACACACACACACACACACCACAAATGCTTCATACTGTACATATAATACGCTTTATCTGGGGTGCCAACCCTTCTGTGAAGCTGCTGCCTACTAAGGCCTCAACGTCACATGACACACTGCCAGTCCCACATGTATACTATTATTTTGTATGGCATCCTCTGCAGACCTCATTCAACCAGAGGGTAATGATGAAGTCCCTCTATTTGCTTTCTGCATTATTTGCATAACTTGTTTGAATTCTGCTCATTTGAAATGTCCAGAACAGTAGCCTCTCACCTGAAGCCCTCCTCAGGTTAAATAAATTCTGTGTCTGCAACTGTAACTAAATGGAATTTGAGAAGAAGGCGCAGAATATATCTCTGACTTTTCCTTTTTAGGTTCTAAAGAAGTACTATCCTCATGGTGTATTTGGATTTGATCGTGAAGGGCATCCTATTAGCTACCAGCTTACTGGAAATTCTGACTTTAGAGGTTTGTACATAGCGTTGTGTGTGTGTGTGTGTGTGTGTGTGTGTGTGTGTGTGTGTGTGTGTGTGTAAGTGTGTGTTTGTATGTGTGTGTGTGTGTGTGTGTAAGTGTGTGTTTGTGTGTGTGTGTGTGTGTGTGTGTGTGTGTGTGTGTGTGTGTGTGTGTGTGTGTGTGTGTGTGTGTGTGTGTGTGTGTGTGTGTGTGTGTGTGTGTGTGTGTGTGTGTTATAAGGGGAACACAGAACATGAAGGTTATCCCATTCGTATGTATGTATGAGGTTATGTATGCATGTACTCCATTTGTGCATAGTATGTGTGTTGTGTACAGTTGTTGATGTGTGTTGCGACACTCTAGGTTTGGTCAGATCTGTAAAACCAGAGGATTTCACCAGACATATCATTTACTTGAATGAAAAGGGGATTAAAGTGGCTGAAGAAGCTTCGAGAAAGGTAACCACAATCCTTTAGCTGTCAGCTGAAATATTTGCAGTTTACTGCACACAATCACATGTACATACGTACATATGTATCACTTGTTCAGAAGCAGTGTTAGCAGGTGTTGTGTGTGCAAATTTCCACCAAAACATCAATTCAACTCATTACATGCATGTTGGCTGTACACTATGTAGGTCATTTTCCCAAAACCACATCTTTCACACCCGCATTCTCTACACCCACACACTCCCTACCTGCACCCTCACCTACACCCCTCACCTGCACCCCTCACTTGCATCCCCTCACCTGCACCCCCTCACCTGCACCCCTCACTTGTATCCCCTCACCTGCACCCCCTCACCTATATCCCCTCACCTATATCCCCTCACCTGCACCCCCTTACCTGCACCCCTCACCTGCACCCCCTCACCTATATCCCCTCACCTGCACCCCCTCACCTGCACCCCTCACTTGTATCCCCTCACCTGCACCCCTCACTTGTATCCCCTCACCTATATCCCCTCACCTTTATCCCCTCACCTGCACCCCTTCACCTGCACCCCTCACCTAAACCTCCTCACTTGCACCCCCTCACCTGCACCCCTCACCTATATCCCCTCACCTGCACCCCCTCACCTGTATCCCCTCACCTGCACCCCCTCACCTGCACCCCTCACTTGTATCCCCTTACCTGTATCCCCTTACCTGCACCCCTTACCTACACCCCTCACCTGTACCCCTCACTTGCACCCCCTCACCTGCACCCCTCACCTGTATCCCCTTACCTGCACCCCTCACTTGTATCCCCTCACCTGCACCCCCTCACCTTCACCCCTCACTTGTATCCCCTTACCTGCACCCCTTACCTACACCCCTCACCTGTACCCCTCACCTGCACCCCCTCACCTGTATCCACTCACCTGCACCCCTCACCTCTCTCCCAACAGACTGGTAGGGTCATTGAGACACACACTATCATCATGGACCTGGAGAACCTCAGCTACCAAAGGCACTACTACTGGCCAGGTATGCATGTATGTGTGATCAGGTGCTTGCTCTTTGTTACATTTTTTCTTGCTTGTCTTTCACAGCAATCAAAGGTTTCCAACAGGTGTGTGTGTGTGTGTGTGTGTGTGTGTGTGTGTGTGTGTGTGTGTGTGTGTGTGTGTGTGTGAACACCTACATAGGGGTACATGTGTGTATTTGCATTAACTCAAATACACATACATACATACCATTCGTATCTCTTATACAGTACATACAAATATTTGCATAAGTACATGTACATACATACATACATACATACATACATACATACATACATACATACATACATACATACATGCATGCATACATACATACATACATACATACATACATATGTACATACATACATGCATGCATACAATACTCATATACGTACATATAATATGTGAGCATTCAGACATGTAGAGTATAGTCCACAATGTACTGCAGCTTGTGTTCTGGTAGGTACAGCTGAACATGTACTGTGTGCACGTATACGCTTTGCTAGCATGCACTCATCCGTACATACAGTATTTGCCTGTGTACTGTACAATATTCCTTTGCCTGCTGCATCGTTGCAGAGTGTGAAGTTACTTGAAGACAATTATCCAGAGAGAGTCAAACAGTCGTTCATAATCAAAGGTGGGTAGCCGTGTGTGTGTGTGTGTGTGTGTGTGTGTGTGTGTGTGTATGTGTGTGTGTGTGTATGTGTGTGTGTGTGTGTGTGTGTGTCTGTGTGTGTGTGTGTTTCTGTGTGTGCGCGTGCTAATGCATGTTATTGTTCAAGTTTATGGATAAATGCATAACACCATTAAGTGCTGATCACTCTTAGTCACTGTGTTGATAGTCGCTCTAAACTGTTGTCTGTTTTGTGTATATGCACTGGATAGTTTCATGTTATACTGACTGTATTACTGAGTAATATTATGTTATACTGACTTCTTTGCTTGTTTTACTGAGTAGTTTCATGTTATACTGACTTCATTGTTTGTTTTACTGAGTAGTTTCATGTTATACTGACTTCACTGCTTGTTTTACTGAGTAGTTTCATGTTATACTGACTTCATTGTTTTACTGAGTAGTTTCATGTTATACTGACTTCATTGTTTGTTTTACTGAGTAGTTTCATGTTATACTGACTTCATTGTTTGTTTTACTGAGTAGTTTCATGTTATACTGACTTCACTGCTTGTTTTACTGAGTAGTTTCATGTTATACTGACTTCATTGTTTTACTGAGTAGTTTCATGTTATACTGACTTCATTGTTTGTTTTACTGAGTAGTTTCATGTTATACTGACTTCACTGCTTGTTTTACTGAGTAGTTTCATGTTATACTGACTGTGTTGTTTGCTGCTCTGCATACTGGCTGCATTGTACTGGCTGCATTGTGTTTACATGTGTACAAATACATACGTACGTATGTGTACATGACATTATTACATGTACGTATGTGTATATATACGTATGTATAGTACATAGTCAATTGATTACTAGTAAAGTACTAGCTAGTCCACTATCTCTGGTGGTTTGGTCTCTTCAGCTCCAAAGGTTTTTCCAATTGCTTACAACCTCATCAAACCCTTCCTTGAGGAGAGAACAAGGAAGAAAGTGAAGGTCATGGGATGTGAGTGGTGTCCCTGTTGTGGTGTGTGTGTGTGTGTGTGTGTGTGTGTGTGTGTGTGTGTGTGTGTGTGTGTGTGTGTGTGTGTCTGTGTGTGTGTGTGTGTGTGTGTGTGTGTGTGTGTGTGTGTGTGTGTGTGTGATTTAAATGTGTGTGTAAATATATTCATGCATGCACTCACATACATACATACACACATGTCTACGTATGTATGTATATACTTGCGTGCATGTGCATATACATATGTTCTTATAAATGTTCTTACAGTATATAGATGTGTAAACATGCTTAGTATTTGTCTGCATCCTCAGCTAACTGGAAGGAGGAGCTTCAGAAGTATATTGATCCTGACAACCTTCCAGAGATGTACGGAGGGAACAGGAGGGAGCCAGATGCAGAGTGCAGTGATTATGTGAGTGCTCCCTCGTCATACCTCACTTCTCACTTTCTCCCTCTCTTTACTCCACCCCCCTTGTACTCACCCTACTCCCTCACTCCTCACATCCGCTCTCTCTTTACCCTCACACTTCTCCCCTCACTGTTCTCTTGCCCTCACCAGACTCCCTATCCCTCACCCTCACTCTCACCCTCACCACA
>CAUJGJ010000188.1:3708570-3713570 GCA_963170055.1 Halisarca cf. caerulea | reverse complement strand
CTGTCAGACGTGTGGAAGGAGGGCTACGATGACTACATGTGCCTGAGGTGGTTGAGAGGTGAGGAAAGTGGATTCTTTTGCTGATACATGCAGTACAGTGCAGTACTGGAAAGCCAAAGTGGAAAAAGATCAGTATCGAAACCGGATCCTCGATACCGGGTATATGATTCTCAATTCTCGATCCACACACACACACAGACACACACACACACACACACACACACAAACACACACACACACACACCGTATATAGTGTCTATGCAAACACACACGCACGTGCGCGCACACACACATAGTTTGGCATTACCGACCTAATCTTGCTCGACGCATGCAAACACACATTATTTCACTTTGACAAGCATCAATTGATCTACACAAACATGCACAGAATACATGCATTAAACACAAAACTTATTAAAAGAATAATCATTAAACTAGCATATTATATTCTGTTCTGTTATTCACTGTGAGGTCTGTGTTGTTGTCATGGTAACTATAGGTCTTGGCAATATGTATATGACTGCTTCAGTACAACCGTTGAGGGGTGTGTCTGTAGGAATGACCATGCCTCTCTGTGAACAACAAGAGGAACCAATTCCTACCTATCACTCATTTACGTTGTGCACTGTTTTGTGGTGTATTTTCATACAGATCCATGACAACCAACTTATTATGCCAAGCCTTGCCATCATAAAGACAATACTAAAACAAACAAAAACAAAATCAATAAACATGAAATGGAGGACACAAACAACAAAGAAAACAACATTACTAATAGCCAGTTCTCAGAAAGGATCATGTAAATATGAGACAAATATTCGAACAATTTACAAAATGGCTGCCCATGGTGCCAATGATGTACTAATCAACAGCTGCTAAAATGTGAATGTACACATTACAAACTTAATTTCTCTCTAATTTCTGCTTTTGTTGCTATGGCAATGAAAAACATAGCATGTTTTCCTTATACCTTTGCCTGTGCATTGATCACCTCTGGAGAGAGGAAATAGAGACTCAGTAAACACACACACACGCACGCACGCACACACACATACACACCCACCCACCCACCCACACACTAGTCTCATAAATACAGACGAGAAATAATTGATGTAACTTGCAGTTGACACAGGTTTAGGCCTGACTGTTCTCTCAATTACCCGCTGTTCCCAATTACTCCCCTTTACCTTACGTAGTTAGTCCGCAACATTGACCCTAATTCTTCCACGGCTACACCTTCAATGCTGTGCATGTTGCTGGTTACCTGAGTACAACCACTTGAAAGGATTTTTCCTCCCAAAAGCGTGTTCTTTACTTTTGCCGGTACCCGTCTTCCCAAGAGTTCAATTCCTCACAATTACAAGCAGCTTTTTAACTCGTCTTACAGCTCGACGAAGCAGTTCCTGTTTTTGGCAGGCATATGATTGACCAAACCGCGCGTTTTAACGCCTGTCAAACATTTCCTGATTGACTCAAAGACATTAATCGTAGGACTAGTGTTATTTTCATATCTTTCTGCCGCCATTTTGCGAGTCGCAGATTTTAACAGTACTTGAAATAGCTCTTTTAGTAATGCATATTCATAGTGGTACAGTTGGCATAGAAGCTAAGTGGCTGGACTCCAACGCGTATGACCGCAGGTTCGAACTCCACAGACGACCTTTTTTATCTTTTTTTTTCCCTATTACCTAGCTAGCGTAACTATAAGTAGCGCTTTTAATAGTAAATATTCAGCAGGTCCCTGATGGCTTAGCGGCTAGCGATGGTGACATGTAGTGCTGAGGTTATGGGTTCGATTCCCTCGTCAGACGGGTTTTTCGGATTTATTTCTGAAAAAAAATCCTGTCCCTCAGTGGTCAGTTGCAATACTCCTGTACAAAGAACCGTATGGGGGGAGCTTTGGGTCTCGCAGCTGGTCTCCCACACTACTAGTCTTCTCAATATCCTCAGAGTGAGTGGTAACTCCCTGAACTCCCTAATGACCTGGGGTCCTCCTTTTTTTTTTTTTTCTTTCTTTTCTTCCATATATACGCACATAGATCACATACACGCACGCATGTGTATAGTGAGACTTGATGTGTTTTTGCATTGGCTAGACCAATCAATCAATGAATTATATAGCCACATGCACAATGGCATACGGCAAACATATAGACAGCATCACATACAGGTCCTACCACCACCACAAACACAAGGTTGACATATCTATGGAAATAGAAGAATGGGGAGAAGAGCAGGGAAGAGGAGGGAAGGAGAGGGAGAAGTGAGGGAGCTAGAGGGAGGTATTGAGAGGGAGGGAGAGGGTGATATGGAGAGTGAAAGGTGAAGGTGTAAGGGAAAAGGAAAGGTGAGGGAGGGCAGGAGAGGGTGAGGGGAGGGAGGGGGAGAGGTGAGGAAGGGAGAGAGAGGGTGAGGGAGTGAGGGAGACAGAAGCATGGAGAGGGAAAGTGAGGAGACTTGAGGTGAGGGAGGTAGAGAATGAAGAGAAAAATTTCAGTCTAAGACAGGAATTAATGTGTACTACAAGTATAGGACAAAAGATCATAAACATTTGCCAATAATTTTGGATGCACAACTGAGCCCGGGCCACTGTTTTGTCAAGAAGCTAGTGTTACAAGCATCCAAGAACATGTTGAATTGTAGTAAGCAAGGTAAAATGGAATAACAGAGGTCACCTATCCCATAGGCAGCGACTAGACTTGTCACCTCCACTCCTACAGGATGTGTTGGCAACTCAATAAGAGAAGTGAATCAGATCTAATGCAGAGGAGATGAATACTATAGTGGTGTGTGTGCATGTGTGCATGCATGCGCGCGCGCGCGCGCGTGTGTGTGTGTGTGTGCATGTGTGTGTGTGTGTGTGTACGTGTGTGTGTGTGTGTGTGTGTGTCGATCAAGAATCGAGAATCGATCGTGTATTGAGGATCGAGGATCAAGAATTGTGTATCGTGGATCGAGGATCAAGGATCCGGTTTCGATACCAAATTTTGTCCCCTTTGGCTTTTCATATAGTGCCATGTGCATACGCACGAACACAAATGCAAGGACATACAAAAATATATACATGCATGAAAACAAGGCCATGTTGGTAGTGTGTCTATGCTTGTGCTTGTGTGTGTGCGGTCGTGTGTGTGTGTGTATGTGTGTGTATGTGTGTGTATGTGTGTGTGTGTGTGTGTGTGTGTGTATGTGTGTGTGTGTGTGTATATGTGTCTGTGTGTGTGTGTATATGTGTGTGTGTGTGTATATGTGTGTGTGTGTGTGTGTGTGTGTGTGTGTGTGTGTGTGTGTGTGCATGCATACATTATACGTACTGTATATTAATGATCTGCATACATACATGGTGTGTACATATATGTATGTTATTGCATTCGTAGGTGTGTACATACATGTTATTACACTATTGAAAGGGGCTTTCCATGACCTTCTGAATGGCCTCTATTGTTTGACCACTTCTTGTACCTCTCTCCCCCTCCAGCTCGCAACTTTGATGTTGCCAAATCTGAGGAAATGTTCAGAAATGTACGTGCATATGTACATGCATGTGTGTTTGTACATGTCTGTCTGTAGGTATGTATTTGCACATGTGTGTGTCTGTACATGTGTGTCTGTATGTGTTACTGTACATATGTACACACACATGTGTGTACAGTATATATATGCGTACATACGTTCAGTATGTATGTATACATATGTGATGGTATGTGCTTGTTACAATGTACATGCTGTGTGTACATTTGTAGGCGTTAATGTCATAGAGGCTCATAGCTACGTTAAACTATAACAAGTAGATTATCTTATTGAGCAATCACGTAGCATAGATAAATCTTCAAAAATCAATCAATATAGAACGTTTCGGATTTGTTGGCAGATTTGTTGGCTGATGAAAGTCTACATGGCTGAAACGTTCTATATTGATTGATTTTTGAAGATTTATCTATGCTACGTGATTTCTCAATAAGATAATCTACTTGTTATTTGTAGACGTCTTTGTACGCACTGTGCTGGGTACTACCAGCCTGCTACTGTTCCTTGTTGCCTCCAGCATCTTGAGTTCAGGAAGAAGTGGGCCGTAGACACCATCCTTGAAGACTACACAGCGCCCGAGGTGGGTACATACAAGCATACATACGTACGTACATACAGAATATGTATGATATACAGCATACATCCATACACACACACACACACACACACACACACACACACACACACACACACACACACACACACACAACACACACAACACACACACACACACACACATACACACACACACACACACACACACACACACACACACACACACGCATGCACACACACACACACACACCAGCACATATACTTTGTACTGTATATACGTATACAGTAGAACCTCACAAATACGACCACCTTTGGGACTGTTGTAAGTGGTCTTAATTTTGAGGTGGTCTTATTTCTGAAAGTATTGCCCAGAATAGCATGGCACATCCAGAAGTCATTCCATAGACACAGGATGCACATAAGGCAATAAAACTGTAGAAAAATTGTACCATCACACCTCTTTTATTGTTACTCCATTACAATGTTGAAAAAGTGACCCCAAGTTTACCATCTCTTTCTACTGATGTCGTCATTTCAGAGCCTAATGTCCACAGAAAACAGCAATATCCACAATAAGTGGTCTTAATTGTGAGGTTTTGACATCTAGAAGAAAAAATGTGGTCTTTATTCTGAAACTAATTTCCATGTAAAACTATAGGAGAAATTCCGGACTGCAACAAAGTGGTCTTAATTCTGAGGTGGTCTTATTTCCGGGGTGGTCTTATTGCGAGGTTCTACTGTATTATCTTGGGTACCATCCCTTCTGTAAAGCTGCTGCCAAGATAGAAAGACCTCCTAGACACAGGCCTACAGAAGCCTCTTGGTCACATTACAGATTGTGTGTCCACCTGTA
Source organism: Halisarca cf. caerulea (assembly GCA_963170055.1). Classification (NCBI taxonomy): domain Eukaryota; kingdom Metazoa; phylum Porifera; class Demospongiae; order Chondrillida; family Halisarcidae; genus Halisarca; species Halisarca cf. caerulea. Next base: position 3,708,634 of record CAUJGJ010000188.1, on the reverse strand, counting down.
CATATGTACGTATGTACATATGTACTGTTTTATTGTCTGACGTTCTCTGTAGACCTCGTTCAAC
>CAUJGJ010000188.1:3701070-3703570 GCA_963170055.1 Halisarca cf. caerulea | reverse complement strand
CACACACACACACATAGACTCACACACACACACACACACACACACACACACACACACACACACACACACACACACATACACACACACACACACACACACACACACACACACACACGGCACACACACACACACACACACACACACACACACACACATACACACACACACACACACACACATACACACACACACACACACACACACACACGGCACACACACACACACACACACACATACACACACACACACACACACACACACACACACACGTGCAGCATAATGTGTGTATGAAATCACACTGTGGTCATTTCCTTCTCTGTTCACTTCCTCTGTTCTGTCCTCAGACGTTCTGAGGTTTGATAACACCTATAGTTGGGCCCGTACTAAGGAAGTCAAGTATTCAGTGACTGTACTGCCACCTGACACAGAGTTAGTGGACCACACACAATTCATGGGGATCAACAGGAGGAAGGAGGGAGTCTCTGCAGGTGGGCAGGCAGAGAGCAAGGACAGCCACAAGGGAGAAAAGGAAGTCGAAGAAGAAGAAGAATATGACGATGATTTCCAAGATGCTGAGGAGGAGGTTGTCCCTTCAGAGGATGTCAAGCTGAATCCGGAGTCTTCAACTAATGAGCCAGGTGTGCCGAAGGAGGGTTCATCAGGGGAAGTACCCTTGATGGAGAATGGCTTAGCTAAGACACAACCACTGACTGAGCAGTCTGAAACCACTTCAGATTAGTCATGAAAAGTGTTGTAGACGGTGCACTGGTTTGGTCTATTTTATAAATGTAATATACGAAATAGTTTCAATTTATTCTTGAAAAAGAGGAATTTTCATAATAATTTTAATTGTCTTGTAATATAAAGCATTCTTCTCCATACTTGTTTAGATTATTTTTATTTATTAAATGTGCTCTAAATGATTGTATTGTGAAATACATTATGTTATATGATGTTTTCACCCACCTATTTCTACTCCTTGATGATTGCTTGAATATTGATTTGTGTGTACTGCATGTGTGATACATGTACTGCATGCAGTGGGGCATGTACTACATGTGTGGTGCATGTACTGTATGTGTGGTGCATGTACTGCATGTGTGGTGCATGTACTGCATGTGTGGTGCATGTACTGCATGTGTGATACATGTACTGCATGCAGTGGTGCATGTACTGCATGTGTGGTGCATGTACTGCATGTGTGGTGCATGTACTGCATGTGTGGTGCATGTAATGTACTGCATGTGTGGTGCATGTACTGTATGTGTGGTGCATGTACTGTATGTGTGGTGCATGTACTGCATGTGTGATACATGTACTGCATGCAGTGGGGCATGTACAGCATGTGTGGTGCATGTACTGCATGCAGTGGTGCATGTACTGCATGTGTGGTGCATGTACTGCATGTGTGGTGCATGTGGTTGGGATTCAGTTATATATACTGGTACTGTAGGATTGGTATGTTATACAAAGTATGTAAAAAGTATGTGATTTTGACCACCACAGACGCTATGCGATTTTTAATTTTGTGATTTTCTTGACATGCAGTGTAATGTGGTATCAGACATTGAACATATAGTGTGATTCCTGTATGCAATTTTCTTCAAATTATAGCATAACTTTCATTCCTACGGTTATATTGTATTACATGTCAGATGTACTCTCCATTTCCATTCCTGAGAGTAAGAAACAGCCAGGTACAGTCAGACCCCACTTATCTACACACATCTGCTTTGAATGAAAATGTGGATTAAGTGAGGAAACTGGAGAAACGAGGGAGCAGTAGTATTGCACACAGCAGGATGATTGCAGATTTGTACCAATAAAATCCATGCATTGCAGATCTTCGAAGGTGAGGGAACTGGATATCTGAAGTGCAGGTAAGTGAGGTCTCACTGTACAGGGTCTACACCTCCCTGCAGGGCTATGTGATGTGACACATACGTACAAGTAGCATGTATACATCATGCATACATCATGCATGATGTACAATTGTACGCTATTTTATTGTAAGTCACACCAAAAAATGTGAACTCTTATTATTTTTGGTTGCATATATATATAATAAACGTATTTTTGGATATATTTATTTTGAAATTCCTATATATAGCTTCTTTGATGGAAAATTTAAATTTCATGAAAAATCTGCATGTACATGCACTGGCCATGGGTGCGTCGTCACGTGATTAAAATGGCGATGGAGCGAAAATTTGAAGTTCATTGCCTTTGGACAGAAGCTGAATCTCGCCAGAAGCCCAGCGATGTAAACAAGCTCCCTGACGTAGATGAATTGCATAAGATGCGACCGAAACCTCTCCACCTAGAAACTCCTCTAATCGTATCTCGAAAACTGTCCAAGAAGTTGCAGGCCAATGTGTGGCTGAAATTGGACAATCTTCAACCGAGCCAGTCCTTTAAACTCAGAGGATTAGGTTTTATGTGTCAAAAGGTAAAGAAAAGGGGCATCATTCGCGCGCCAAATTGTAGGCCATGCGTAGAA
>CAUJGJ010000188.1:3696070-3698570 GCA_963170055.1 Halisarca cf. caerulea | reverse complement strand
GTATGGCGAAATGCCTTGGGGCACGACGTGTGACCAAGAGAGCATTTGAGTGGCTGACACAACATCCTGTGCTGTCTGTGGTGATTGAGGACAAGGATGCTGTCACCGCCTGTCTTCAATTTGCAGGTGAGGTGCGCACAGACATTTGGTAGTGGTAATGTGTGATTGCGGTGACAGAACCTGAGCTTTGTCGCACACATGAAGATTGTGGTCAGGTGTACCTGGTTTCCCCAGCAGTATGTGGTGCTGGAAGTAGTGCTGGGAGGAAAGTTTTGTTGGGATGAGAGTGCTTTAATTTGATAAATTGTGTGTTTTGTAAATTGTGTGTTTGTGAATTGTGTGTTTCAATGAATTGCACGTTTTATGAATTGTGTGTTTGATGAGCTGGTTGCTGATAAATTTGGTTATGTTTTGTACAGTAGAGCTTGTTAATTAGTGAGCACCTCAAAGGGGACACAGAATCAGTACTTGCTATTGGAGATACCAACTATCGGAAGGGAGTAGCATTCCATTTGTTGAGTAGAGGGATAATAGGGAGTACAGTGAAGCCTTTAGTGAAGGACACCTCTGAAATGCAGCCACCTCCTTTGACAAGACACCACTGCTCTGCCCCATTTGACATCCCTCATATTGACATGTGTTCATGACTACACCCTTCAAAATAAGGACATTGCCATATGCTGTATGCATATGATGGCTTACTTTAGTGTCAGTGGTGTCCTTATCAGAGGTACCATCCAGGGATGTGTGCTAAGCCATGTGCTCGCTGAACAATGCCCACTGTACTCAGTGTGGAAGTTAAACAAAGCAATTGATGATTTCTAAGAAAATCTAAAAATGAACTGTACAACGTGTGACTGTTTTTCCAATGTTTTGCATTTAGATGACCATAAAATGATGGTGGAGCTAGCATGTGGAGCGCCACTCTCTATGGTTTACGGAGAAGGAATTAGCCAGCTGCAAGACGCTGGACACCTTCCACAAGAATTGAAGAACATTGTTGTTGTTGTTTGTGGTGGAAGTGCAGTAAACGTAGACACAATGTTGTCCTGGAAGCAACTGTTCGGTCTCTGACGCAATGAAAATGAGCATCACAAGTTGTATATTGAAACCTTGTCCTGCAAAAGTGCACACACACACACACGTGTATGACGTCTTTTGTCTATTTTGCATCTAATTATTTTTGTTTTGGAGAAGATGGCGGAAGTCTCGAAAGTTTTCGAAGATTTTGAAACCGTGTCGACAGAAGAAGGAATTCTTCGGTACAAGAAGTCACCTAGAGAAAACACTGAGTCTCAAGTTCACAGAATTATTACAAGCCACTTTCACTCCATTGAGTTCTCGCAGCTTATCACGAAACATCTTCTAGAATCGCTAAAAAGCGAGGAATTTACGGATGTTACGTTTATTGTGAGGGGTAAGACGTTTAAAGCACACCGAGCGTTGCTGGCCTCGCAATGCAACTACTTTAAGTGCATGTTATATGGAGAAATGATGGAATCCAAGACCTCCTCCACTATACCCATTGAAGACGCGACTCCTGAGGGATTTCAGCAGCTTTTACAATTCCTCTACTCAGGAGGGATCAATTTTAGCTCTCTCGAACTACCTACGATCCTGGATTTGTTAGGTCTGGCTGATAAGTGTGACCTAACGGAGTTGAAATTATCCATCAGTTGGTTTCTCTCAGACAACATAAACGCCTCCAATGCGTGTTCTGTTGCAAGCTACGCTAGCCTATATCGACTGGAGGGGCTTCACAGAAAATGTCTACACTATATTGACAGTCAGGCGTCGAAATTCATTGCCTCCAAGACCTTGATGTCAATTCCACTGGATTTACTGTGTTCCATCTTGAAACGCGACTCATTCTTTGTGCCTGAGCGATCTGTATTGGAGGTTGTCACAGGATGGATGAAGCAAAACAAGAAAAGCAACAGCGAAGCGAAGGAGCTTCTGGATCAAGTGCGCCTGGAGAGGTTCACCATTGATGAAATTCTGGATGTTGTACGTCCGTCTGGTTTGTTCCCGCCAAATTCTCTCTTGGATGCCCTTGATGTTCGGCGAAAGGAGGAGAGAATACGTGAAAGAGGGATTTTGATCCCAGAGGTAAATATGGCCACTCCGGACATGATTCAGAAGGTACAGGCGGCGTGGTTTGAATCAAGGCTTTTTGACGATAGCAAGTCGACATATACCTACCACTACTATGGGGATCAGGGCATTCAGATTGACTTGACCAACCCTACCATTCTGAACTGCATTGTGCTGCACCTTCACGAGGCAGATGACATGAATTATTCGTATGTGATCGATGTGTCCTTGAATGGTAGGAGCTGGAAAAGGGTGGTAGACTATTCAGAGTACAACTGTCGCGGTGTACAAGTTTTGTACTTTCCAGACCAGATGCTCCAACATGTTAAAGTCATCGGCATTCGTCCCACATCAGGCATCCAGCAAGTACTACCTGCAACAGATATGTTTAAGCTTGTCTCGTTAA
>CAUJGJ010000188.1:3683570-3686070 GCA_963170055.1 Halisarca cf. caerulea | reverse complement strand
AGTCCTAAATCCTTTGTTTGTGTATATTTGTGCCTGTATGCAGGAAGATCGTCCGCAAATACGCTTAGTCTGGTTTTAGGGGATGATATGAAACTACCAGGTACTGTTTTTGGCTGAAACTGGCATCTTTGATTGTATCAGAACTGTAGCTTGGAGATACCAGTTCATAGTCCGCATTGCTGGCATTGCTGTAGAAACCTGGGTGATGAAAGAAAGAAGTTATTGTGTCACTTTCATGTCAGCAAAGTTCTGCTCTTTCATGTGAAGTAGTTGTGAGGCGTACTTTCTGCTATAAAGAACGGGTAGAGGGGACCACAAACGCCAACACAACATTGTGATGTAATGTTTGTTTATTGTGAATGGGATGGAAGTTCAGTCATAGACCGTCTATGGTTCAGTGCGGTAAGCTACTTCCTGTTATTTGTTACGTCATTTCCGGAAATGGCAAGGACGCGCGTTCCGCGGGATTCGCGCGAACGTATAAAACTATTCTTCTTTCTCGCACGACCATTTTATAGTCTTCTTTGTTAGTGCAGCTGTTTACAGTGTTTGTAGAGTGTCTCTCATGACACAAGGGAAAGTAGACATGCCTGGAGTAATTGACAGTGAGTTTCTGTAACTTTTATAAGCATTTTGAAGAAGTTGTTTTTGTCTGAACTGGAAGAAAGCTTAGAAACCTTTTTTAGCTTATAGTTTTTTTCAATTGAAACAGTTTGGATAATTGCAACATCTCTTGTGGTCTATCATAGTTAATCCTCAAATTTGGTTGATAGGTCTTGTATAATCTAAAGAGGTACTTTTCTTCCTGTGGCTGTTCTGAGTGTGTCTTCCCCATTGACTGTAGACTGGTTGTGGAGGTGGTTTCACTGGCTGTGTGTTGGTCTGTCATCTATTGCTGTTGTGCCATTCATGATAGTGTGGCTAGTAGTTGTCTATGATAGTAGCCATTGGCTAAAGGCTCTCCCAGATAAAAGGAACTTCCTTAACCCATAGACCATCTATACTAGTATAGGCATAGACACTCTAAAGAGGGTCTGTGGTATAGGTAGTCTATGCCTAACCTAACCTAACCTAACCTAACCTATACATTGCGCACACAGGATGGGGGGGGGGGAGGGTGGAGGTCGGGAAGAGGAAGGAAGACAGAGAGGAAAGAGGGGGAAAGGAAGGCTTAGACTGAGGAGAACACCCCTGTATATTCTTGCTTCAGCTTTACCATTATTCTAAACCCTGACCCAGCCTTAGTACTAAACCACATACGTATGTACTACTTGTTAAAGGCAGAGGTCTGCACTGTGGATGTGCATGTCTCCTCAAGTGTTGGTTTCTCTGTTAGCTATCACTTGAGACCAGCTAGTAGCATTTGATTGTTCTGCAACTTCCCCACACCTTTATGTATGTACGTATGTGTAGTCGCTCTTAACTTGACTCAACCAGTGCCTACTTCTGTATGTACATATGTATGTATGTATGTGTCGTGTATACGTGTACGTATGTACTGTGAGATACAGTGCTATACTATCCACTACTCTGCTGTTGTGTTTCTGCTCAAGGTAAACAGACAGTTTGATACCTTTGCCATATTACAGACATACTACGTATGCATATGTATGTACAGATGTACGTACTTACATACGTACGTGCAGTATATTAATATTTAATATTTTTTTGTTTATACGTTCAGATTCCAATCAAACCTCCATATGTACATATTCACGTATACATACTTTTGTATGTACATACGTATATAAACATACGTACATACTTATGTATGTACATATATGTACATATGCATAGTTTGGCCACTTTTATAGCAATGGTTTGTGCCAATGTGCACCTTATGGTAGCAGTTCAAATGATTCTCTGTACAAATTTCCTCTGTGTACATAAGTACATACATATTTGACCCCTGTTCAGTTTCCTGTTTGAACAGTACCTACTGTACACTAGTCTAGCCGCTAGCCCCGTACTTTTCCTCGCGGGCGGGAGGAAAAGTACGGGGCTAGCGGCTAGACTAACTGTACACTGACCACCACTCATACAGGTTTAGCCACCATTTGGTGTATCACACTATACGAATGTACATACATATGTATGTACATACGTATGTGTGTACATGTGTGTACAGTGTATGTACGCATGTATGTACATACGTATGTACAGTGTATGTACACATGTGTGTACATACGTATGTGTATACAGTGTACGTATGTGTGTACATACGTGTGTACAGTGGAATCTCATTCTACCGAATCTCAGAGAACACTGAGGATTAATTTCTTTGGATTAGGAATTCACTCTAACAAGATAGTCTTTCCCAGTAGACCACTATAACTGGGGCATGTGTATTTGTTCACTATAGGCAGAAATTCACTGTAAGAGTGTTCTTCATAGTACGTGTCCACTGTACGTGGCACAGTATCATACTGTGCACAGAGTTGTACTGCTTTGCCATTAGCATTTTGTGAGTAGGAGCAAGTGAAATTGTTGGAGTAAATGT
>CAUJGJ010000188.1:3663570-3678570 GCA_963170055.1 Halisarca cf. caerulea | reverse complement strand
GAGTTCTGTGTCCATATACCCAAATGCGTATCCATAAACACTGATGTACGTATATACGTATGGTGTGCTGTTAGGGGCAACTGTTCTGGTCAGTTATGATAAGAACCTTATTCTCTTGTTGAGTATGAGTGGGTGTGAGTGCCACCTTGTAGACATTTGTATGCGTGGAGTGGAGTGGAGTGCTTGTACAGCACTACCGCCTTATAGTGTGTGTGTGTGTATGTGTGTGTGTGTGTGTGTGTTTGTGTGTGGAGTAGAGTGGAGCATGCGCACACACACACACACCACATAAACACACACACACACACACACACACACACACACACACACACACACACACACACACACACCACATACACACTACACACACATACCACACACACATAAACACACACACACACACACACACACACACACACACACACACACACACACACACACACACACACACACACACACACACACTACAGTATGGAGTACTTCATTATTCATCCCATACCATAAGTGCACATGTATGCACTGAGCATGTACTTATATCCTGTATTAAGTCACTTTGCATATGCTTTGATCACACACTGTAAGAGGATCAAGATGATTATGATGTATCATGTTGCATGTAATTGGATTAGTTTTAATTCATTAAATTTACGTTAATCAGTATCAAATTTGATGTTTCTCTTACGAAAGACTTACTGTGACGATTCATTGTCTTTTCAGTGTGTCTGTGCATATCTGCTGTGCATTGTGTGCAGTACAGTATGCTGTGTGTGTGTACACACGTGTGTGTGTGTGTGTGTGTGTGTGTGTGTGTGTGTGTGTGTGTGTGTGTGTATGTGTGTGTGTGTGTGTGTGTATGTGTGTGACGTGTGTGTGTGTGTGTGTGTGTGTGTGTATGTGTGTGTGTGTGTGTGTGTGTGTGTGTGTGTGTGTGTATGTGTGTGTGTGTGTGTGTGTGTGTGTGTGTGTGTGTATGTGTGCGTGTGTGTGTCCATGTGGCACATGTGTGATTTACTGTACGTATTTACATGTGTGGGTGGGTGAGCTCACAAGGGGAGGGATGAAACTGTTCTGAGTGAACCATCTTTCGGGGCTGAAATCAGCCATATTGAGGAACCATTGACAAACTGGCCCCTACATTGTGTGTGTGTGTGTGTGTGTGTGTGTGTGTGTGTGTGTGTGTGTGTGTGTGTGTGTGTGTGTGTGTTTGTACATTTACATGTGTGCCATGTGTGAATACATTCATGTGTGAGTCCAGGAGTTTATGCACATACATACATACATATCTGCAGTATAATATACATATGTGCATACATGTGTACATGTTTGTCTACCATCACTGTGAATGTGCGGCGATGTGTGTTGTGCATTCCTGCATGTGGCTCCTTAAGGTGTTGCCTGTTTTTGTACTTACAGTGAGGACCTGTACAATACTTCCTGTGCTTATGTACATACGCTACATACCTATGTACGTAGGTGTATACATATGTACGTATGTGTGTATGTTGACTATTGTCTTCTTACCCTTCCCAACAGGGTCACTACAGATTAGGTGCTGCTTTGGTGGGACTGGAGAGGTTTGAGGATGCTCTGGGGGCCTTTGCACAGGGTTTAGCTGCTGATCCCAAACAGATGTCACTTCTGGATGCCCTAGTGGAGGCCATGCTGAAGTCATCTTACAGAGGTGTGTGTGTGTGTGTGTGTGTGTGTGTGTGTGTGTGTGTGTGTACAGTGTACGTATGTATGTGTGTGTGTGTGTATACACATGTGTGTATAGGGTGAAGATTCAGAGTACATGTTGTGCTTACCTTATTGTCAGTATAGGCTCACTTCTATGCTTATTTCCAGCTTCCAGCCTGTAGCATTGGTCTTCATTGGTCTGTGTCTAGCTCCAGTATTCATCATGAATGCCTTTCATCGTTGATTTCCTCATCCTTTGTATTTCATGAAAGTAGCAGCAAATTCCTGTGATCAAACCCACTTAGTACGATTGCCTGCGGACCATTCCCTCACACAGGACCCATTGAGTGTGACAAGTGTTGTTTTGTTCCTCGTGTGCTGCTCATTGTGGGCATTGTCTGCTCTTCATTGCCGCAGTCATTGTCTGCCATGTATCCTGTGTGTTCTCAGGAGACTGTCTGTGTAGATTGTAATGTGATTAGGGTGTCTGCTCTTGCTGGGTAACTAAGTGTAATGTATGTAAACAGTATGTACTTATGTTTTGTGTACTGTATACTGTAAGTGTGTGTGTTTATTCTGCATATTTGTGTGGAGTGTTGTTCCTCTATTTCTTCGGTGTGTATGTGTACGTAGCACATACAGTATGCTGGGTTATTTTTGGGTTATTATGTATGGGTGGGCGGGCTCACAGGGGGAATGATGAAACTGTTCTGAGTGAACCATCTTTCGGGGCTGAAATCAGCCATGTTGAGCAACCTCTGACAAACTGACCCCTGCATTGTGTGTGTGTGTGTGTGTGTGTGGATGTGTGGGTGTGTGGGTGTGTGGGTGTGTGGGTGTGTTTGTGTGTGTGTGTGTGTGTGTGTGTGTGTGTGTGTGTGTGTGTGTGTGTGTGTGTGTGTACATGGTGTATTTCTTCGCAATTGTGTGGGGTTAAGTGTAGGTTCTAGTAATATGTACTACGAATATACATACATACGCAGGTACGTACGTACATACTACTGAACATTTCTTACCATCTCCCCCTTGTAGTGAACTTCCAACCCAAATATGAGAAATTTCAGAGGCTCAAATTAGACCGCAACCCTTTCATTGTGGTGTCGATGGTGGGCCAGGAGCTGCTAAACGGGGGGAGGTTTGGGAGAGCTGTACAGGTGTTGGAGGCAGCAAGGAAGATCGGAACTGACAGCCCCAAGCTTGAGGCCTCCCTCCACCAAGCCCTAGGACAGGTCTACTGGAACATGAACGATACACAGAAGGCAATAGAGTACATGCGAAGTGATCTGAACCTCAACAACAAACTTGCCGACAACATCGGGATCTGCCGTGCACGGGACAACCTGGCCATCGCCCTGTGCAGTATGGGGAAGTATGCGGAGGCCATCGAGCACCACACGATCCAGCTCACAGTGGCAAAGAACATGAACAACGTACCTGAGATGTACAATGCTAGCAACCGACTGGCGAGGGTGTACAGTAAGATGAACAGGTTCGAGCAGACCCTCACTCACTACAAGGAGTCGCTTCAGTTGGCCAAGGCCAGCCAGGACCACATCACTATGATGGAGTGTCAGGCAAACATCGGAGAGACCTACATCTCAATGCAGGAGATGGACAAAGCTATACTCTGGCACCAGAGGCACCTCCAACTCGCGCGGCAGTCTCAAAGCAAGGAACAGTTGGCAGAGGCGTACTCAAACCTGGGACGAGCTTACCACTTGAAGGCATCTTACGATCAGGCAATGATGTTCTTCCAGCAACTCCTCTCTGTTGCTGTAAACCTAAAGAATTCGGCACTGAAAGCAAAGGCGTATGGGGGAATGGGAGAAGCCAACATGGCAATGGGAAACATGTGGTATGCGCAGATGTGCCGTGAGCAGCAATTGAAACTGGCACGCGAACTGTCTGACTTGGAAGTTGAGGCCATTGCTCTGAGACATCTTGGGCTGATTCACATGAATTCCGGCAAGTTGGTTCAGGCCATGCAGTTCTACCAAGACAGTCTTGTCATTGTGAAGACGTTGAAGGATCGCCGTGCTGAGGGTCTAGCTTATGCTGACATTGGTAGCTGCCATGTTGCAATGGGCAGCCTACGGGAAGCTGTGAAGCTGTTTGAGCAGCACTTGGTCGTTTGCAAGGAGCTTGAGGACCAGTGTATGCAGGCATCGACTGAGGGTCAGTTGGGTCTGGCTCACCTTGATCTTGGGAACAGGGACATAGCGCTGGACCATCTCACACACAGCGTCGAACTGGCAGAATCATTGGGAGACAGGTCTTTACAGTGCGAGGCACAGAGTAACCTTGGAGACTATTACACCAAATGTAAGGACTACCAGCGTGCTCTGGGGCCACTGGATAGAGCACAGAAGATGGCCACAGAGTTGAAGAACCACGCACTAGAGAGCAAGATATGTCACAACCTCGGCATCTGTCATGAGTGTCTGGGGAACCACCAACAAGCTGTGCAGTTCTTCACGCATGACCTGCAGGTCGCAAAGGAGGCCAAGGACAAGGAGGGTGTGTCGAGGGCATGTGAGAAGCTGATTAGTGCGTACACAGAGATTGGAGATCACGAGCAGGCAAAGGTGTACAAACACCAACTCATCAACATCGCACGAGACTTTGACCACACTTCCAATAAATGTGCACTCCTGAACAAAATGGCCGAAGACATGCTAAATGGAGGCGACCTTCAAAAAGCCATTGAGTTTTATGAACAGTTGCTGAAAGGAGCAGAGAATGAGCAGCACCAGTCCTTCAAGGGACAGGCGTATTGTGGACTGGGCAACACCTATATGGCCCTCGGTAAGCCCGACCGTGCACTAAGCTACTACCAACAAGATCTCTCCATCCGTAAGACCACCTCTGATGTAACAGGGGAGTGTCAGGCCTATGCCAACATGGGATCTGCCTACAACTCAATGGGCCAGCATCAGGATGCTCTCCGCTGTTATGTTGCCAATCACGATCTTGCCAAGCAACTAGAAAACCCACTGCTGATCTCGAAAGCTCTTAGCTGTTTGGGCATTGTCCATCGCAACCTGGGAAACTACAGTGAGGCCCTCCACTGCCATGAGCAGCAACTTGTGGTGGCTCAGGGGCTAGCAGACGACTACCAGGAGCAGGCTGTTGCACATCGCAACCTTGGGGAGTCCAACGAGGCAGTCGGGGATCACCAGTGTGCCATTGTCCATCTGTCACAGTACCTCAACTTGGTACAGAAGACAAAGGACTCCTTGGGTCAGATTGCAGCTTACTCCAGCCTGGGTCGGGCCCACAGAGGACTTGGAAACTACCAGCAAGCTCTCCAGTATTTCCAGAACTGTATGAAGCTCATCAAAGAGACAGAAGAGGAGGAGCAGATGTTGTATTGCTATGCAGACATTGCAACCGTTCATCTCAAGCTTGGCAACTTTGAGCAAGCTATTCAAGCCCACTTGAGGCAGCTAGAGCTGGCGCAAGATCTCGAGGACCTTGAAACACAGTCGATTGCAGCAAGTGCACTAGGTGAGGTGTACCACTGTTCTGGAAACTACCAGGAGGCCATTCGCTATCACCGCCTTGATCTCACCATTTCACGAGATCTGCGTTCAGTTCAAGGTCAGGTGAGAGCCTTTGGCAACCTTGCTGACTCCTGTGAGGCGATGGAGGAGTACGACAAAGCTATTGAACACTGGGAGCACCAATCGGAGAAAGCAACAGAACTGCATGATGACTCAAGCAAGGCTCGCGCACTCACAGGCCTTGGGATTGTCAACATCAAACTGGAGTTCTATGACAAGGCCATATCGCTCCTCACACAGGCGTGGGCTCTGGTAGGGGAGCTAGCCGAAGAGGTGGTGGAGATTAAGGCCAACATTCTGTACAACCTGGGTCTGGCGTACTTCAACACGCATGACTTTAATAGAACATGTGCTTCGCTGCAACGATCTGTGGGGCTGTTTGAGACACTCCTGCAAAGTGGAGAGATGAACTGCCATGCAACAGCTCTCGTGTCTAAATACTCCCATCTTCTCCAGGTCTTGATTCATGCTCTAGTGCGACAGAACAAGGTGGAGGAGGCTCTGGAGACATCTGAGAGGGAGCGTAGCCGACAGGTTGTGGAGCAGATGCAGTACAGGAACATCAGTCTACAGACCATGCGTGCGGCCGGGCTCCTCCGACCCACTTTCCCCTCCATCCACGACATCGAATCGACTGTGAAGGGGATGGGTGTGCCTGTGGTGTACTATTCCATTGCACTGGGACACCTGTTTACCTGGCTGATCCACCCACAGGGGGGAGTGGTCCAGTTCAAGCAGTGCGACCTCATGAACCTGGAATTCAACTTCTCTGACTCGCAGTCCCTCCTCAGTCACTGCAGCACAATGTCAACTTCTCCACTCAGTGACAAGATCAGTGAAGTACGGGAGGGGCTGGGGCTGCCCAGGCAAGTGTTCTCCGTCACATCCGGTACAGCTTCTGTGGTTTCAGAGGACCTGGATGTCGGGGACGAGGATTCCCTTTCGCTTGGAAGTGCTGATTTCCTGAGCACATCTGGAAGAGGGGAGAGTAGCCCTCGACATTCATCCCTGGGGGAACACAGGGCCACCTCCACGCCGGGTCTCCATCGCTCTCGAAGCATCTACTCTCCACCCAACATACAACCATTGCAGGATCTGTACAGCATCCTCATTCGACCGCTTGACGGAGTTCTTCCAAAGCCGAGGAATGTTTCATCACCCAATGCTGGACCCTTAGTGATCATCCCCGACAAGGACCTCTTCCTGGTGCCTTATTCTCTTCTGCGAAATGACCCCAATTCTCCCTACCTCCATCAACGTTTCCAGCTCTCCATTCATCTCTCGCTCAGCTCTTTGATCGGAAACTCTCCCAAGTCAGCTTTGTCTCTGGCCAATGGAAGTCAGGTGCGCCTGCACAGTGTGAGTCCAGACAGCCATAAGGGAGAATCCCCTGGGAGAGCCAGCCCAAGAGTGTTGCATTTGAAACAAGAGGCAGCGTCATCACGAATGAGACTGTCATCATCCGTGTCAAGTAATTCCGGTGATTCAAGTCACAGGCATCAAACATCGTCACCAAGGAAACGAAGTGTTTCACCGATGATCATATCGCAGAAGATGACGACAGAATCTCTAGTTGTAGGCAACCCCACACCACCTACCAATGACATCTACCTCGATTCAGGGATCATGTATGGATCTGAAAAGGAGGCTAAGATAGTAGGTGACATCCTTGGCACACAGCCTCTCATTGGGGAAGCAGCTTCGAAGGATCGCGTCCTTCGTCGTCTTACAAATACAGACTGCTGTCATTTTGCAACTGGAGTCTCATGGAACCAATCCCTCATTGTGCTTTCGTCACGAGGAGCTCTCAACAATGGAAGTGAGTCGGATCTGGAGAGGTGTGAAGGTGACGGAATGGGAGTTGGGCGAAGAGGTGTGGCTGATGGTGCTGCCAGCGGCACACCCGAACCCATCGAATACATCCTAAGTGCCGAGGAAATCCTCCAGACAAAAATGCTAGCCAAGTTGATCACTATCAGCGGATGTCACCGCACAAAAGACCCCTATCTCACATCTGGTGGAGTCATCTCAGTAGTGGCCGCCTTCTTGTCAGCTGGAGCTGAAGCAGTATTGGTCCCTCTCTGGCCCACCTCCAACCAGACATCCCGGTTGGTGATGAGTGCATTCTACAGCAGTTTACAGTACGGGAGTCAGGCCAGCAGAGCACTCTGTTATGCCATGCAGGTGTGTGTGTGTGTGTGTGTGTGTGTGTGTGTGTGTGTGTGTGTGTGTGTGTAATCATGTTGGGTGTTTGTGTCACACCTAGTCTAGTATCGTGTGATGTCACATACGTACCTCAGTACAGACTATATAAACTTGGTACAGTCTGGATTAACACACATGCATGTACTGCACACACATGGAAGCAAGCGTATGAGAATTTACTTTGTTGTTCATCCTCAGACTGTGGCTAACAACAAGAAGTACTCCCATCCTATCCACTGGGGAGGGTACGTGTTGATTGGAAAGGATGTCATACTGAAGGACAGGATGCCAGAGGCCTCTGTAGCTCTCAGGAACATGTTCCATGTGTCAGAAGACTACCTCATTGCAGGGCTTAAGGTCCTGCAGTCTATGGTGAGTGTGTGTGTGTGTGTGTGTGTGTGTGTGTGTGTGTGTGTGTGTGTGTGTGTGTGTGTGTGTGCGTGTGTGCGTGCGTGTGTGATTGTACCAACAGTGACTCAGTACCCATTGTCACACTTCCCTTGCACCTAATTTGTCCTCTCCAGATCACTCTTACTATGAAAAAGATTACAGAGGGTAATCCAGACCCTAAGTACACATCAGAGCAGTCTTTGGAGCAGAAGATGGGCCCGGTACCGGGATGGAGGGAGCTGCTCAAGTGTGCCGGCTTCCACTTCATCAGTCAGATCAGTCGCGATGTACCCAACACAGTCATCTTCCCTGAGCATGATGACTCCAACATGTTAAGAAGATGTAGGAAATACATAGAATCAATGCTAAGTTAGTGTGTGTGCGTCTGTGTGTACATGCATGCATGTGTGTGTGTGTTCATGCGTGTGCGTGTGCGTGCATGCATGTGTGCATGTGTGCAGGCTACATATGTATGTATCACAATGGATAGGATTAGTATGTGCTCCACATGTATTCTTTGATGATGCTTGAATTGTGTGCACATACATGTTTGTGTAGAGTATACTTCATAGTTCGTTTTGTTTGCTCCTCCTCCAGATCTTCCTCAAGGTGGTCTGAGCTCACTCCAACACCTGGTGAAGCAACCTGCAGTGGGGAAGGCTGTACTTGCTGCTGTGAGTATCTGCACACTCCGTAACAAACAGTCCATGTAGTGCGTGTGCCAGTGGCCTCTGGGATATAACCAGTGTCAGTGACTACTATACTGGGCACCCAGTACATGAGTCCACTCCTGCTATACTGGGCACCCAGTACATGAGTCCACTCCTGCTATACTGGGTACCCAGTACATGAGTCCACTCCTGTTATACTGGGCATCCAATACATGAGTCCACTCCGGCTATACTGGGCACCCAGTACATGTGCCCACTCCTGCTATACTGGGCACCCAGTACATGAGTCCACTCCGGCTATACTGGGCACCCAGTACATGTGCCCACTCCTGCTATACTGCGCACCCAGTACATGAGTCCACTCCTGCTATACTGGGCACCCAGTACATGAGTCCACTCCTGCTATACTGGGCATCCAGTACATGAGTCCACTCCTGCTATACTGGGCACCCAGTACATGTGCCCACTCCTGCTATACTGGGCACCCAGTACATGAGTCCACTCCTGCTATACTGGGCATCCAGTACATGAGTCCACTCCTGCTATACTGGGCATCCAGTACATGAGTCCACTCCTGCTATACTGGACACCCAGTACATGTATCTGACAGTGTGTATTGCTCCACTCTGCAGCTCCACAAAGCAACTACTTCTGTTGAAGGAGGGGACCTAACCATGTCCACCAACATTGACTCAGCTGCGTGGATGACCAAGGGATGTCAGGAGTTTTTCTCTGCTCTGCGCTACAAAGTCACTCTCAATTCTCCTCAGCTTGTGTCAGTGGCAGTGCTGGCACCTGCTCGAGATCAAGGGCAACTGTTAGACGCAGCTTACAATGCAACACAGGCTCTCTTTGGTGAGTTAAGAGGAGCGGGATTTTACCTTTCTATTACAAGGCAATTTCCCCACGTCTGTTCACCACATTACATTGTACTGCCATCAGTCTAGCTGACGTGTGTGTTTTGTAGCTTTCAAGCCACAGACACACCTATTGTGTGTATGTGTGCTTGACTTGTGGCTTTGCTCACTTAATTGTTGAGTTCTTTGATTGCTATTCAACTTAACTACGTACCGAAATGGTATTGTTCATTGTTTTTAAACCTTTCCACAGGTCACCTTGACTACGTAAGTCCCACCCCCAGTCCTGTTAAGAAAGCAGAAGAGCTGTCCATTCTATGTTGACGAGCGCTACCGGAATATTGACTTGATTTGGCCCATTAATTGGTGTAAATTTCTTCTCATAACATGTATGTATGTATGTATGTACTGTATGTAATATATGTATGTACTGTATGTATATAGAGATACTATTCACCATTGGTGTACGTACTCTGTGCGTGCCGTCACCTACAGCATCTTTTCTGAGAGAATGTGAATTCCAGCGCATGATATCACTAATGTGGTAAAATAAATTGATGTGTATTGTACATTATGCAATTCTTCAATTTTTATAATTTTATTTTATTGTATGCAAATTATTCTATAATAATAATAATATGCTGAATTTGTACTTTTGAAGAACTGTTGTACGTGCATATATGAAGCCATTTGGCAAGTGATTTAATTTTTGCATATAATATGCATATACAATACATGCATGCATTGTATATTATGCATAATAGTATGCGTAATCATATACACTGTAATATAAATATGCATGACATGCATATTATTTGCATGCATATGGCTGACATGTATGCGTAAGAATCCCCAAAGAAGACTTTCGGCTGTGATGCTAAGTTTGCTTCTCGCGGTGGCAAAGATTGCATGGCTTGAATTCTTTTGGATTCAATTTGTAGAGTGTTTCTTTGCACATCTCTTTAAGGAATTTGCCTGAAAACACAAGTTTCCAAGTATAAACTCACGGTGAGTTAGACGCCCATATTTTATACATTATAAAATCGCTGTATAATCGTACCATTACCATGGTAATGGATGCTATATAATATTATTATTATAGAATCTTGAAATATATGCTATAATACTAGCATTAATTTTCTTGACATGTGACAGTCATTATTCTATTTTGCTTTTGGCAACTCCAGCGTATATAGCCATTTCTGGGCTGTGCTGGCAGCATGTGTGCTGGGTTGTGCAGGTAGCATGTGTGGTGGGTTGTGCAGGCAGCATGTGTGGTGGGTTGTGCAGGCAGCATGTGTGGTGGGTCGTGCAGGCAGCATGTGTGGTGGGTCGTGCAGGCAGCATGTGTGGTGGGTTGTGCAGGCAGCATGTGTGGTGGGTTGTGCAGGCAGCATGTGTGGTGGGTTGTGCAGGCAGCATGTGTGCTGGGCTGTGCAGGCAGCATGTGTGGTGGGTTGTGCAGGCAGCATGTGTGGTGGGTTGTGCAGGCAGCATGTGTGGTGGGTTGTGCAGGCAGCATGTGTGGTGGGTTGTGCAGGCAGCATGTGTGGTGGGTTGTGCAGGCAGCATGTGTGGTGGGCTGTGCAGGCAGCATGTGTGGTGGGTCGTGCAGGCAGCATGTGTGCTGGGTTGTGCAGGTAGCATGTGTGCTGGGTTGTGCAGGTAGCATGTGTGGTGGGTTGTGCAGGCAGGCAGCATGTGTGGTGGGTTGTGCAGGCAGCATGTGTGGTGGGTCGTGCAGGCAGCATGTGTGGTGGGTTGTGCAGGCAGCATGTGTGGTGGGTTGTGCAGGCAGCATGTGTGGTGGGTTGTGCAGGCAGCATGTGTGGTGGGCTGTGCAGGCAGCATGTGTGGTGGGTTGTGCAGGCAGCATGTGTGGTGGGTTGTGCAGGCAGCATGTGTGGTGGGTTGTGCAGGCAGCATGTGTGGTGGGTTGTGCAGGCAGCATGTGTGGTGGGTTGTGCAGGCAGCATGTGTGCTGGGTTGTGCAGGTAGCATGTGTGGTGGGTTGTGCAGGCAGGCAGCATGTGTGGTGGGTTGTGCAGGCAGCATGTGTGGAGTTGTGCAGGCAGCATGTGTGGTGGGTTGTGCAGGCAGCATGTGTGGTGGGTTGTGCAGGCAGCATGTGTGCTGGGTTGTGCAGGTAGCATGTGTGGTGGGTTGTGCAGGCAGGCAGCATGTGTGGTGGGTTGTGCAGGCAGCATGTGTGGAGTTGTGCAGGCAGCATGTGTGCTGGGTTGTGCAGGTAGCATGTGTGGTGGGTTGTGCAGGCAGGCAGCATGTGTGGTGGGTTGTGCAGGCAGCATGTGTGGAGTTGTGCAGGCAGCATGTGTGCTGGGTTGTGCAGGCAGCATGTGTGGTGGGTTGTGCAGGCAGCATGTGTGCTGGGTTGTGCAGGCAGCATGTGTGGTGGGTTGCCCAGGCAGCATGTGTGCTGGGTTGCGCAGGCAGCATGTGTGCTGGGTTGTGCAGGTAGCACGTGTGCTGGGTTGTGCAGGCAGGACTATGGCACATACAGTGGAACCCTCTTAAGACGGCGCTCAAGGGACCACCTGAAGTGTTTGTCTTGAGAGAAGTTCATCTTAAACAGAACTTAAGTTCGTACTGATTTCCACCCTTGGAATTGAAACATGTTTTGTCTTGATAGGAATTTTACATCAAAAGAGTTTGTCTTAAGAGGGCTTCACTGTACTGCATGCTATGGCTAGCTGCGCAGTGGGACCACAATCCCTCAATAGCTAGAAAACATGACATCAATGCAGCGCCTTTGGGTAGAGGAAATATTTTGGTACCTCAAGCTGTGCCCTTTGTAAAGATTTTTACATCACAAACCATAGGGAACCCCATCGAAGGCTCCATGCACTGTACGGTGCACGCGCCTTTGGCGGTTGTTGATGTATGCTTAGATCTGCGCATGCTCAGTTCAATGTCGTACGTGGAAGCAACGTTGATTGTTTTTATATAGATGGAAGGGGACTGTTAATGTATTAATCACTTTCTACACAATTATTCTGATCAACTCGTGGAAACTGGAATAGTTTTCTTGGTGGCAAAAATGGCCACACCAAAGCCTTCGCCTCACTTAGAGAGGCAGAGGGTACCCTTTCCCGCGTACAGACCTCTAACTGAAGAGAAATTACAAGAGAAAGGTTGGTACTTAGCAGCTCGACTTTTGTTTTGGCGTCCTTGCATTGTAAAGCTTGCAATCCAGAACCCTGGACCCTCAGTACATGAAACTAAATAGTATTTTCTGTATGGTATGGATTCGCAACGCTCCTTAGTCTTACCATGACAAACAACTTAAGCAAATATGCAGTCTGCTGTCTTTCTTTTTGCTTCTTGGCTACTAGCTTTGTTGATGCCTGTTTCATGCTTTGGAGTGTTGTTCTTCGCGTCTACCTAGTGCCTACAAGTCTCCCCGCCTATTTTCTTTGTCTCTGTCTGTCTTGTTCGCCTAGCCACTGTACGAGCACTCTATATTAAGAACACCATTGGGAACGCAGTAAGCTGTCCTGTACAGTGAAACCTCTGTACTAAGGACATCATTGGGACCACAGTAAGGTATCCTTATTTAAGAGGGTTCAAATTTACACGTCAGTGCAAGGGATGTCGAATGGGACAGAGTAAATACATATGTACGTATGTACGCTTGAAGAAAATGGCTGCTTTTCGGAGGTGTCCTTTCTTGGAGGTTGTATTGTTCACATGTGTGCATCATACTCCCTCTCTTGTTTGGCCTTAGCCAAGAAATGGCAGCAGCTCCAGTCTCAGAGGTACAGTGAGAAGAGAAAGTTTGGGTTCGTGGAGGCACAGAAGGAGGACATGCCTCCAGAGCATGTTCGGAAGATCATCCGTGACCACGGCGACATGACCAGCAGGAAGTACCGCCACGACAAGCGGGTCTACTTAGGGTGAGTTGTGTGGTTCGACTTTGTTGTGTACTGAAACGATGCACTGCTCCTGTGGTGTTGGCAGCTCACATACGTACGTATGTACAATTCTGTCATTCAAACCTTTTCACAACTGCATGCATGTATACGTACATACATATGTACATTCAATTAGGAATATACATATTTGCAAAATTGTTTATTATTGTACTAATAATTTAAAAATGTAATTTGCCTAATTATTATTAATATACTGAATTGGATTAAAGGCTTTAATGAGAATTCTGCTAAATTCATGTATACATACACACACAAACAGTATGTACTTCGTAGGATCATTGCATATGTGTGTGCATGTGTACTTACGTGTAGGTCTCTGAAGTACATGCCGCATGCTGTCATGAAGCTGCTGGAAAACATGCCGATGCCGTGGGAGACGATTCGAGATGTGAAGGTCATCTACCACATCACTGGAGCCATCACCTTTGTGAATGAGATACCCTGGGTCATTGAACCTGTCTACATTGCACAGTGGGGGTGAGTGTGTGTGTGTGTGTGTGTGTGTGTGTGTGTGTGTGTGTGTGTGTGTTTGTGTCTGTACGTGTGTGTGTATGTGTGTGTGTGTGTGTGTGTGTGTGTGTGCGCGCACGTGTGTGCTGCCTGTGGGAGATGGAGACATTACACTGGTACATTGTACATACGTACATTCAGTACACGATTGCAACATTGTGGATGTGGATGCATGAGAGGAGCCAGGAGTAGGTGGCAGAGATGTTACATGTTCCAATACATTCTTGTCTCCTGTTAGAACCATGTGGATCATGATGAGAAGAGAGAAGAGGGACAGAAGACACTTCAAACGTATGAGGTTCCCTCCTTTTGACGATGAAGAACCCCCGCTGGACTATGCTGACAACATCATGGATGTGGAGCCACTGGAGCCCATTCAGATAGAGCTGGATGAGGAGGAAGATGGGCCCGTGTGTGAGTGGTTCTACGAGTACAAGCCAACAGGAGATAAGAAGTACGTGTGTGTGTGTGTGTGTGTGTGTGTGTGTGTGTGTGTGTGTGTGTGTACGTAGTTATTTCCAGTATGTATCTGTGTATGTACATTGTGTTGAATGTACATTTATGTACGTACATACATACGTACATGTATATATGTACGTATGTACGCACATACGTACATATATGTATGTACGTACATGTGCATGCATGTGTATATACTGGCATATTATGCATGCATACATACGTACATGTTCCTTGCAGAGTCCACAAGATAGTAAATGGTCCAACCTATCGAAGATGGAACATGACTCTTCCCATTATGTCAACACTCTATCGTCTTGGCAACCAGCTTTTGACCGATTTAGTGGATGAGAACTATTTTTATTTGTTTGATTTAAAGTCATTTTTCACTGCCAAAGCTCTCAATCTTGCTATCCCTGGGGGACCCAAATTTGAGCCTCTGGTCAAAGATGTCTCAACGCAGTGAGTTGTGTGTGTGTGTGTGTGTGTGTATGTGTTACATATATGCATCAAATGTGTGTTCTTTAACTTGTACTGCTGTGTATGTATGCTGATGGATAGACTGTTTTATACGTACGTACATGTGTATGTGTAAGTACATACGTATGTGCCTAGGTATGTGTGTGTGTGTGTGTGTGTGTGTGTGTGTGTGTGTGTGTGTGTGTGTGTGTGTGTGTGTGTGTGAAACCATAGGGATATGATTCCCACTTCCATT
>CAUJGJ010000188.1:3651070-3661070 GCA_963170055.1 Halisarca cf. caerulea | reverse complement strand
TGTGTGTGTGTGTGTGTGTGTGTGTGTGTGTGTGTGTGTAGGTGTAGGTGTGTTTGTGTGTGTGTGTGTGTTTGTATGTGTATGTGCATGTGCATGTGCTTTCATGCGTGTGTGCGTGGGTATGTGTGTGTGTGTGTGTGCTGTGTATGTGTGCTGTGTGTGTGTGTGTGTGTGTGTGTGTGTGTGTGTGTGTGTGTGTGTGTGTGCGTGTGTGTGTGTACGTGCGTGCGTGCGTGCGTGTGTAAGTGTTGTGTGTGTGTGCATGGGTGCATGGGTACGTACGTGTGTGTGTTTATTTGCTGTCCATCTTGTCACTGGTTTGAGAGTATGTACAATTTTGTGTATGCTGTGAAGTCATGCATTTATACCAGTACAGTACAAAAAATAATAAAGTTGACGACTGTTAAATTACGCCCATAATTTCAGGCGTAAAATGTCCATTGTTGCTGAAAATTTCACCCATAGCAAACTTTGTAAGAATTCAACGAAATTGCAGTTGTGTAATACTATATGACACGTCATAAAAATGGTGGCCGCGTACAAACATCCTCAATATGTAGCTGTGAGTGTTTTCGTAGAAGAGTGTAGCGGAATTCTCCTCCTTCAGTTTCATTTCCTTCGACAATCTCAAAAAGGTTTTGAAAATGCTGACTTCAGGCCAGCGTGGCATTTTCAAGGCTGTCTCGCACTCGCTGCGAGTCTGGTACGCACCTCACTACAAGCGTACAATAAACATTTGGGGAGACATCCATCCTTTCGAAGATGATACCTTGATTTGAACACTTAAATTTTTAAAGAAATTGCACTTCATGTCGATTTTGTTCCTGTAGATTTCCACTCATGTGCGCGTACCCATTTATTTACCCGTAAATCTTCCGTAAGAAAAAAGATTCAGGGGCATAAACGATCCATAAAAAGGACATCCGTAGAAGCTTGCTATGCTTGTTTTACATCAACTTTATTATTTCTTGTACCGTATGTTCATGCACACTATATGTATATTGGTATATACGTACGTACCAAACTTGCTTTCACTCAATACTTGTCAATATTCAGCTTGTACAGATTTTGTGACCACACAGCAGTTCCACTACAACCTAAACTACAACACTTCACCTGTAGCAGTAGAGCTTTGTGTACACACGTACATGTACGTACATACACACATACATAGTTAGGTCCTCTGTGCTACTCAAGTTCTTGTATTCTTTGGGCTTGTCATTTGGTACACACAACGCACGACATCTCTTTACGATTGTCGTAAGGAGGACATGGGATACCAGTACCACAGTCTGCTTCAACGTGGTAGAAGAGGTTACCATCATTGTTAGCCCCTTGACCTGGAACAACCTCAGCATCTTTGTCAATGCAGGTGAACATGTTTCTTCCTTTGTGACCGTGATACCCTGCCATCAGCCATCCACTGTACTCAGGGGACCATCCTGATGGGCATTGATATGTTCCTGGTACCATGATTTGTGAGGAGCGAGTGGAAACATGACACACTGCACACGGGACATTTTGGTTGTGGCGCAGTCCACTGTTGAGTGCCTGTCCTGTTCCAATCTGGTACTCTGTTCCATAAAGTATTGCAGTGTTCTGGTTCACTGTGGTTGTCCCTGAGTTGTACTTTGGGTTCTTGACCAGACAGAGAACATTAGCTCCTCCACCATGATGGTTGTAGTGGCTACCAGCTGCTAGCCCTTCATAGACCAGTGATGTTCCTGATTGTGAGGGGCAAGTTGTACGACCCCATCGAGTGTAGGTGACTCCTCCCCCACTTGGTCCGGGTGGTCCCTTTTCCCCTTTCTCTCCTCTTTGGCCTTTTTCCCCATCTCTACCAGTGGCACCAGGTGACCCAGGGGTACCTAGAGCATAGGGGTCACAGAGAGATGTGTTGTGCTACAGTAGATCTTAGTGTACACAGGTGTGGTATGTGGACAGATATAGTTGTGTACAGTATATACTGTACTTTTCAAAAAAACCAAAAAAACTAGACGATTTGCGATGGTCAGACTGACAGTTAATCAACAGACTTACAACAGATGTACACTGGACGGACACCAGTCACACGGCAGATCAGGTGATTATGTCATAAATTGCATAATCAACGGTCAGTTGGAATCAGTTGTCCTAGCAAGAATGGCTAATTCTAGATGTGTTAAGTAGTGAATTTCATTTTTAAAGATGCAAAGGCAAAAGTTGCAAGCAATTTCTGATGTGTTAGCTGGAGAATTGCAGGTTGTGTGGAATTCTCGAGTTGTGTCATTTCCATAGAACAATGTAAAGGGCAGAAATATTTGCTGGGAAGAAGGCAAAAGTGGGTTTCAAACACATCGACGTTTTTAACACTGTTCTTAAGCTCATTCTGCTGCCTATTTTGACTGTTGGATGGAGTCATCAGTATCTATCGCACACTTGGAGACCACTTGTATCTTTGCTGTGTCCTTGTTTGTCACTTACCAACAGACGGTCCGGGATCTCCGTGTTCTCCTTTCACTCCCTTTTCTCCATCTCTTCCATCTCTACCCGGAGCACCTGTGGTGACAGTGGACGTTCTTATTAGTGCACTCATGTACGTACACACATGTAGTACTTTTCATAATATACGTAGTTAGTGATGAACAATTGTTTTGTGCATAGTCGTTCATTCGTCATCCGACACATGTGATTATTTGATATCACAAATGTTTGCACAATTGAATCGAGATCCTTGTAACGTGTGGACAGGGCTGGTGTATTCAATCTACGTTTGGCAGTGGATGGGAGTACAGGAACCTGTTTTTAACACTTACTGTACATGCTGTCTGTACATGCTGTCTGTACGTAGCTTTATCTGCACTGTGTGCGTTGTGCCCACCATTTGAACTGTGTTGACTGTGTTTGTGTGGTGTATGGTGTATGTACTGTACACACACAAATACAGCATTGAGTCAACCTCTCCCCTCACCTGTCAGACCATCTCGTCCATCTCTAGGACAGCTACATCTAGTACAACTAGGTTCTTGAGGAGGTTGTTGAGTTGCTTGTCTTGAGGGACGACTCAGGATGTCTTTGTTAGCTGGGTAGAATGAGGAAGATTTCGTCATCTTTCACAATCCTTACACACATATGTACATACAGTATGTTCATCACACATAATTCTCACATGTGGACTAGTGTACTGTTTTAAGTAGCACCGCTGCACTACGTCGTCATGGGAACTTGAAAGGTTCCTTATCCAACATACACAGTACCTCATCAAACCTAATTCTGACTCGTGCTTTACAGTTTCATTCTTTCAGTACTCATCGCACACACACACGTGTGCGCGCACGCACACACCTTCTCCATTGGCTAGAGTCCCAATGCCCAGCATCACACACACCAGAAGGTATATCTTCATGTCTCAAAAGATGAGGGATAATTCCAGCAAGAGAGCTGACTAGACCACTCTGGTGTCTGATATCTGGTGGATGGTGTAGAGCTGGTCTCCTTTATAGCGGCCCATGGTCTGTGAAATGTTGTTTACTGCAATCCTCAGTTCCAGTTGGAGCTCACAAGTTCACAAACACCCCTGACCCCAGGATGGTCCCTGTAGAGAGGAGGTCCATCTTGATCCTAGTAGAGGTATTAGACCAGGTCTGTTATGTCATCTGTTAGGATCCACTCCCTCACCTGTTGTTATGTTCCAGCTCCTCCTTCAAGTGACCTAGGGAATGGGGGGGAGTTGATTTTTTAATCGTTTACTACTTTTCTCAGACTTTTTGTATGTCTGGAGTATTTCATTGAGTAGTATTTCAGTGTTTTTTCAATCTCTCTGTGAACATGAGATTATTCCATTGAAAAAGAGTAAATGTCTTCACCAATGTCAGCCATGTTTCATGGACCATCAGCTGTGAAATATGGCTGACGCTCCGAGCCTCACCACCACCCATTGTAGTACGGCCTTGTGACACAATCCCTGCATTGGAGTTCTTTGCTGTTGTTATATCATTAAAACGTAAGTTGTAGTGGCCACTTTTAGACCCGTGAACTTCTAATTCACGATTGTTGCAGTTTGGGCTATTCAGAGAAGTATTTGTTAACAAAATTTGTTATTTCTAATGTTCATGAGGCTCAGCACAGTCTGTACCTCTACAGGTACAAATTGCAAACTATGGGGGAATGTATGCAATGGGAAAGGCGTGTGTAAAATATTTCAGCATCAGAGAACACACTGTTCGCTTATCTTAGGCATTGTGTGTTTCTCTCAGACTAAACTGAGTCTGGTGATGATGATATGCAATCATTTTGCTCTCTGTGGTGGTGTGTTGTGTGTGTGCAGTACATGTGAGATGGTGTGAGTGTTGGGGTATTTACTTCAGATTTGCATACTTACTGTAGTGTGTGTGTGTGTGTGTGTGTGTGTGCGTGTGCGTGTCGTGTGTGTGTGCATGTGTGTGTATGTGTGTGTGCGTGTGTGCATGTGTGTGTGTGTGTGTGTGTGTGTGTGTGTGTGTGTGTGTGTGTGTGTGTATGTGTGTGGGGGGGGGGGGGGTATTTCCCATCTACTTATGTTCATACTGTACATATTCTCCAATGGTTTGCAAGTATGTAGACTTTTATCTTGTACGTACATGCTAGTATGTACATATACAATGTATCCGTATATGCAAATGTACATACAGAACTTGCTTTCACTCAATACTTGTCAATATTCAGCTTATACAGATTTCGTGACCACACAGCAGTTCCACTACAACCTAAACTACAGCACTTCACCTGTAGCAATAGGATAGGATAGGATAAGCTTATTTACTCAGGGGAAGCCTTTAGCCAATGGCTACTACACTAGGCGCCCTGTAAACAGTACAAACAAGGTAAAAAAGAGAGAAAAAAAAGAAGAAAAGTTAACATAATTTGAATTATTGTTACTAAATAGTCATGTAAGCCATGCACATGCAGATTGTTAGAAGTCAATGACATGCAGAATAAAGAGCTTTGTGTACACATGTGCATACATACATACATAGTTAGGTCCTCTGTGCTACTCGAGTTCTTGTATTCTTTGGGTTTGTCATTTGGTGCACACAACACACGACATCTCTTTACGATGGTCATAAGGAGGACACGGGATACCAGTACCACAGTCTGCTTCAACGTGGTAGAAGATGTTGCCATTGTTGTTAGCCCCTTGACCTGGAACAACCTCAGCATCTTTGTCAATGCAGGTGAACATGTTTCTTCCTTTGTGACCGTGATACCCTGCCATCAGCCATCCACTGTACTCAAGGGTCCATCCTGATGGGCATTGGTATGTTCCTGGTACCATGATTTGTGAGGAGCGAGTGGAAACATGACACACTGCACACGGGATGTTTTGATCGTCACGCAGTCCATAATTTAGTGCCTGTCGTGTTACAAGCTCATACTCTGATCCATAAAGTATTGCATAATTGCCATTCACTGTGGTTGTTCCTGAGTTGTACTTTGGGTTCTTGACCAGACAGAGAACATTAGCTCCTCCACCATAATGGTTGTAGTAGCTACCAGCTGCTAGCCCTTCATATACCAGTGATGTTCCTGATTGTGAGGGGCAAGTTGTACGACCCCATCGAGTATAGGTGACTCCTCCCCAACTTGGTCCAGGTGGTCCCTTTTCCCCTCTCTCTCCTCTTTGACCTTTTTCCCCATCTCTACCAGTGGCACCAGGTGACCCAGGGGTACCTAGAACATAAGGGTCACAGAGAGATGTGTTGTGCTACAGTAGATCTTAGTGTACACAGGTGTGGTATGTGTATAGATACAGTTATGTACAGTATATACTGTACTTTTCAAAGAAACCAAAAGAACTGGACAATTTGCGATGGTCAGACAGACTGTTAATCAACAGACTTACAACAGACGTACACTGGACGGACACCAACAGACGTACACTGGACGGACACCAGTCACACGGCAAATCAGGTGATTATGTCATGAATTGCATAATCAGCGGTTAGTTGGAATCAGTTGTCGGATCAAGAATGGCTAATTCTAGCTGTGTTAAGTAGTGAATTTCATTTTTAAAGATGCTAAGGCAAAAGTTGCAAGCAAATTGCAGATGTGTTAGCCAGAGATTTGCAGGTTATGTGGAATTCTTGAGTTGTGTCATTTCTGTAGAGTAATGTGAAGGGGGGAAATATCAGGTGGGAAGAACATGGAAGTGAGTTTGAAACACATCGACGTTTTTAACACTGTTCCTAAAATCATTCAGCTGCCTATTTCGTACTGTTGGATGGAGTCATCAGTATCTATCGCACACTTGGAGACCACTTGTATCTTTGCTGTGTCCTTGTTTGTCACTCACCAACAGACGATCCGGGATCTCCATGTTCTCCTTTCACTCCCTTTTCTCCATCTCTTCCATCTCTACCCGGAGCACCTGTGGTGACAGTGGACATTCTTATTAGTACACTCATGTAGTACTTTTCATAATATACGTAGTTAGTGATGAACAATTGTTTGTGCATAATCGTTCATTCGTCATCCGACACATGTGGTTATTTGACATCACAAATGTTTGCACAATTGAGTCGAGATCCTCGTAATGTGTGGAAAGGGCTGGTGTATTCAATCTACGTTTGGCAGTGGACGGGAGTACAGGAACCTGTTATTGACACTTACTGTACATGCTGTCTGTACGTAGCTTTATCTGCACTGTATGCGTTGTGCCCACCATTTGAACTGTGTTGACTGTGTTTGTGCAGTGTATGGTGTATGGTGTATGTACTGTACACACACAAATACAGCATTGAGTCAACCTCTCCCCTCACCTGTCAGACCATCTCGTCCATCTCTAGGACAGCTACATCTAGTACAACTAGGTTCTTGAGGAGGTTGTTGAGTTGCTTCTCTAGCGGGACGTCTCAGGATGTCTTTGTTAGCTGGGTAGAATGGAGAAGATTTCGTCATCTTTCACAATCCTTACACACATATGTACATATAATCATCACGCATAATTCTCACATGTGGACTAGTGTACTGTTTTAAGTAGCACCGCTGCACTACGTCGTCATGGGAACTTGAAAGGTTCCTTATCCAATATACATACACAGTACCTCATCAAACCTAATTCTGACTCGTGCTTTACAGTTTCATTCTTTCAGTACTCATTGCACGCACACACACACCTTCTTCTCCATTGGCTAGAGTCCCAATGCCCAGCATCACACACACCAGAAGGTATATCTTCATGTCTCAAAAGATGAGGGATAATTCCAGTAAGAGAGCTGACTAGACCACTCTGGTGTCCGATATCTGATGGATGGTGTAGAGCTGGTCTCCTCCTTTTATAGCGGCACATGGTCTGTGAAATATTGTTTACTGCAATCCTCAGTTCCAGTTGGAGTTCATTAGGACGCAAGTCCCCCAACCTTAGGACAGTCCCTGTGGAGAGGAGGTCCATCTTGATCCTAGTAGAGGTATTAGACCAGGTCTGTTATGTCATCTGTTAGGGTCCAGTCCCTCACCTGTTGTTGGGTTCCAGCTCCTCCTTCATGTGACCCTGGGGAATGGGGGAAGTTGATTTTCTAATCGTTTACTGCTTTTCTTAGACTTTTTGTCTATCTGAAGTATTTCATTGAGTAGTATTTCAGTGTTTTTTCAATCTCTCTGTGAACATGAGATTATTCCATTGAAAAAGAGTAAATGTCTTCACCAATGTCAGCCATGTTTCATGGACCATCAGCTGTGAAATATGGCTGACGCTCCGAGCCTCACCACCACCCATTGAAGTACGGCCTTGTGACACAATCCCTGCATTGGAGTTCTTTGCTGTTGTTATATCATTAAAACGTAAGTTGTAGTGGCCACTTTTAGACCCGTGAACTTCTAATTCACGATTGTTGCAGTTTGGGCTATTCAGAGAAGTATTTGTTAACAAAATGTGCTATTTCTAATGTTCATGAGGCATAACACAGTCTGTACCTCTACAGGTACAAATTGCAAACTATGGGGGAATGTATGCAATGGAAAAGGCACACACATGTGTAAAATATTTCGACATCAGAGATCACACTGTTTGCTCATCTCAGGCTTTGTGTGTTTCTCTCACACTAAACCTAGTCTGTGATGATATGCGATCATTTTGCTCCCTGTGGTGGTGTGTTGTGTGCGTGCAGTACATGTGAGACGGTGGGAGTGTTAGTGGTGTGCTGTGTGTGTGCAGTACATGTGAGACGGTGGGAGTGTTGGGCTATTGTTGTCATTGTTTTACACTTTATGATGTGTTGTGTGCCATCCACTGTACTCAGGGGTCCATCCTGATGGGCATTGGTATGTTCCTGGTACCATGATTTGTGAGGAGCGAGTGGAAACATGACACACTACACACGGGACGCATTTTGGTTGTGACGTAGTCTGTAGAAGGATGCTCTGTGTGTGTGTGTGTGTGTGTTCGTGTGTGTGTGTGTGTGTGTGTGTGTGTGTGTGTGTGTGTGTGTGTGTGTGTCACAGTGTGTGTGTCACAGTGTGTGTGTGTGTGTTTGTGTGTGTGTTTGTGTGTGCATGTGTGTGTGTGTGTGTGTGTGTGTGTGTGTGTGTGTGTGTGTGTGTGTGTGTGTGTGTGTGTCACAGTGTGTGTACATAATACTGTGTGTGTGTGTGTGTGTGTGTGTGTGTGTGTGTGTGTGTGTGTGTGTGTGTGTGTCGTGTCGCAGTATGTGTGTGTCGCAGTATGTGTGTGTGTGTCGCAGTGTGTGTGTGTGTGTTTGTCGCTGTGTGTGTGTGTGTGTGTGTTGCAGTATATGTGTCTGTACATGTGTGATGGTGTTTTCATTCCCTTGTGCTGTAGGGTCCTGTGGGCAAGGGTCCCGGTGTAGGGGTCTGGGCACCTGGTTGGCGTGTGTGGCTGTTCTTTCTCCGAGGAGTGGTCCCCCTCTTGGAGCGGTGGCTGGGTAACCTCCTGGCTCGACAGTTTGAAGGTCGCCACTCGAAAGGTGTTGCCAAGACTGTCACCAAACAGAGAGTTGAGAGCCATTTTGATTTGGAGCTGAGAGCAGCTGTCATGCATGACATTCTCGACATGATGCCAGAGGGGATCAAGCAGAACAAGGCTAGAGTTATTCTCCAACACCTGAGTGAGGCCTGGAGATGCTGGAAGGCTAACATCCCCTGGAAGGTGTGTGTGTGTGTGTGTGTGTGTGTGTGTGTCCACTCTTACTCAGTGTGTGCAGTATATATATAAAAGTCACATGATCTACGTATGTGCGTATGTATCAGTGTATGTACCCCTTAGTGTATGTTTGAGATATGTTCATGTTCGTTACAAAGTGCCCACCCCATACCACCCCCTTCAGGTTCCTGGCCTCCCAATCCCTGTCGAGAACATGATCCTACGTTATGTCAAGGCCAAAGCTGATTGGTGGACCAACACTGCTCACTACAACAGAGAGAGGATCAGGAGAGGAGCAACTGTGAGTGGAGTTGGCTGTTTGTGCATTTAACCCTCACCGAGTGGTTTGTTTTGCCGCAATCTTGTGTCTGGGGAGTTGAGGTTGTGTTGTTTGCAGCAGAACACTCAGACCTTCCGTGAACTGTACCTTAGTAGAATAATTTGCTTAGTTCTGTATAGTTTGAAACTTCTGTGCAGTTAAAGTTTCACACTACAAGATACATTCACAGTTTTACGTAATATGTAATTGTGAATGTCTGTGTACTGTGTGTAGTGTGTGTGTGTGTGTGTGTGTGTGTGTGTGTGTGTGTGTGTGTGTGTGTGTGTGTGTGTGTGTGTACTGTGTGTCCTGTGTGTACTGTGTGTATGTGTGTTGTGTGTACTGTGTGTACTGTGTGTATGTGTGTTGTGTGTATTGTGTGTACAGTGTGTATTTTGTCCCCCTGTCAGGTTGACAAGACTGTGTGTAAGAAGAACCTTGGTCGACTCACAAGACTTTACCTCAAAGCAGAACAGGAGAGACAGCACAACTACCTCAAGGTAAATAGTGGTGGGGGTGTGGAGGGTGTGGAGTGGTGGGGTGTGAGGGATGTGGAGGGTGTGGGA
>CAUJGJ010000188.1:3623570-3643570 GCA_963170055.1 Halisarca cf. caerulea | reverse complement strand
ATCTGGAACATGGCTAATTTTGCCCCTACTTAGGGTTCTGACGGCATGGGTGTAGTTGACCCCTAGGGATCTGTGACTTGGCCATAGCCATCCCCAAGGGTGTTCACTGACCATCAACTCAGCTAGCATTAGTGTACCTTAGCCTGCAGGCTATGTGGGGCATGTTCGTACCTGGACCCTGGAGTACTAGAACATGTATGACAATAGCTGTAACACAATATTCCAGGACTGTGGACTGTGTATTCATCCATGTTGCTCCCCCCTCCTCCCATGCTGCGGTAGGTCTATGTTGGCTTTCAAGTACAGTTGGACCTGACAGGCATTTTCATGCATGGGAAAATCCCCACTTTGAAGATTTCTCTGATTCAGATCTTCAGAGCTCACTTGTGGCAGAAGATTCACGAGAGCATTGTCATGGATCTCTGTCAGGTGTGTGTATGTGTGTGTGGGTGCGCGCATGTGTGTGTGGGTGTGTACATTTGTGCACCTATCTACCTGTCTATCTTCATGTGCAAAGCCTTTTACTCACTTAAAGTCAGTTCTTCGCTTTAGCATAAAAGCATTAGTATACTGTACATATAAAGTAATGATTTTATATTGTTTTATATTGCATGTTATGTAGGTGTTTGATCAGGAGTTGGATGCACTGGAGATTGAGACTGTGCAGAAGGAGACGATTCATCCTCGCAAGTCCTACAAGATGAACAGCTCCTGTGCTGACATCCTCCTCTTCGCCGCTTACAAGTGGAACGTTGCCAAACCCTCACTCCTTGCAGACACCAAGTGAGAACCACTCTGTGGTGTGGTTGGTCTTGTGTAGCCAGACCAGACAGCCATTTTTGGACATTTGTATGAGGGTTACTGTTGTTTGTCATATGTAGTGTGGACATTGCATGTATCTGATCTACTGCCATAGATGTACAGTACCTTCTAAGCTACACTACTTGATATGTACGTGCTCCAGTGAAACCTCTGCAAACCGACATTCTCTCTAATCTGACCATCCTATGAGGTACAGTCTCCATTCTAAAGTATGTTAAGAGTCACGCCTCAATCCGACAACCTCCTAATCCGACAACCTCCTAATCCGACAACCTCCTAATCCGACAACCTCCTCATCCGACAACCTCCTATTCCGACAACCTCCTCATCCGACAACCTCCTATTCTGACAACCTCCTAATTCGACAACCTCCTAATCTGACAACCTCCTAATCCGATGTTTTATTCAAGCCTCACTGAGTGTCGCACTAGAAAGGTTTCACTGTGTGTGTATATTCATCTGTGGGCATACACACAGTACCTGTTCATAGCAGATGCGTGAATTTTGCTTCATCAGCTTGGAACTGGTAGGGCTTTTTCATGTGGGCATGTGCACACCGTGCATGTGTTTGTAGTTCACATACGTATGTATCTACGTACCTTGCCCCACCCTACCCCCCCAGGGACTCTTTGGACGCCACCACAACTCAGAAGTACTGGATCGATGTGCAGTTGAGATGGGGCGACTTTGACTCACACGACGTTGAGAGATACGCCAGAGCCAAGTTCTTGGACTACACAACAGACAACATGAGCTTCTACCCCTCACCCACTGGGACCATGATATCAGTGGACCTTGCTTACAATCTGTACAGGTATATCGAGCAGTATTTGTTTCTACCTAGATACATGGCTACATGTTGTTTGTCAGTACTATTTGTCAATTGTGTTTGTTGGTTATCAGTCATGTCCGTGTGTACTTGTTTACTTGTGTGTAAATCTTCACTAATATTATTGTTTGTCTTTTCATCTAATGTTACTACGTTGTCTGTCACCAGTCTGTGCTGTCCCTCTCCGCAGTGCCTTTGGTAACTGGATACCAGGGATGAAGCCACTGATACAATCTGCAATGGGGAAGATCATGAAGGCCAATCCTGCCCTCTACGTCTTAAGGGAGCGGATCCGCAAGGCCCTCCAACTGTACTCCAGTGAGCCCACCGAACCATACCTCTCCTCACAAAACTACGGAGAGTTGTTCTCCAACCAAATCATCTGGTTTGTTGACGACACTAACGTCTACCGAGTCACCATTCACAAGGTAAGTAAAGTGGATGTGCAGTACCTGGTGTACATATGTGCATATGTGTTGAAGAACTGCATTCATTACAATTCAAATGAGTTCAGGGTTTTACTCTTTGTCTGACTCCTCCCCCTCCAGACATTTGAGGGTAACCTGACCACCAAGCCCATCAATGGTGCCATCTTCATATTCAACCCTCGTACTGGACAGCTCTTCCTCAAGATCATCCACACCTCTGTGTGGGCGGGGCAGAAGCGTCTGGGACAGGTCAGTGAAGCCGGGTTCATCCTGGTACTCCTCCCATTCTAGTCTATTTATGTACAGTATGTACTTGTTCTGGCAAGGGGAGGGATGAAACTGTTCTGAGTGAACCATCTTTCGGGGCTGAAATCAGCCATGTTGAGCAACCTCTGACAAACTGACCCCTACGTTGTGTGTGCGTGTGTGAGTGTGTGTGTGTGTGTGTGTGTGTGTGTGTGTGTGTGCGTACGTGTGTGTGTGTGTGCGTGTGTGTGCGTTCATGTGTATGTGTGTGTGTGTGCAAGTATGTATGTGTGTATACACTTATGGTATGCTGTAATTGTAATTTATCCTCTGTTGTTGATATTTACAGTTGGCCAAGTGGAAAACAGCAGAGGAAGTGGCTGCCCTGATTCGCTCACTTCCTGTGGAGGAGCAACCGAAGCAGATTATTGTGACAAGAAAGGGAATGTTGGATCCTTTGGAGGTTCATCTCTTCGACTTCCCCAACATTGTCATTAAAGGCAGTGAACTCCAGCTTCCATTTCAAGCCTGTCTCAAGGTCAGTCCTCACCATAACCTGTTGTACTTGGTGTGTGTGTGTGTGTGTGTGTGTGTGTGTGTGTGTGTGTGTGTGTGTGTGTGTGTGTATTTGCATTGATTTGGTTGTTTTGACTTCCATTTCAGGTTGAGAAATTGGGAGATTTGATCTTGAGAGCCAATGAACCACAAATGGTCCTGTTCAACTTGTACGATGATTGGCTGAAGAATATCTCCTCTTACACTGTAGGCGGCCATTTTATAAGTAGTATTGATGTACTGTCCAGTGTTGTCTGTAGTCTATGTATGTACGTATGTTTGTGTGTACTCATGCTTACAAGGGGAGGGATGAAACTGTTCTGAGTGAACCATCTTTCGGGGCTGAAATCAGCCATGTTGAGCAACCTCTGACAAACTGACCCCTGCATTGTGTGTGTGTGTGTGAGTGTGTGTGAGTGTGTGTGTGTGTGTGTGTGTGTGTGTGTGTGTGTGTGTGTGTGTGTGTGTGTGTGTGTGTGTGTGTACTTGTGTGCGTGTGTTTGTGTATAGATAATATAAACCGTGCAGTTCATATTATCAAATTCTATGGTTTGTGTGTGTGTGCGTGTGCTTGCATGAATGTGTGTGGTAACAACATACTTAACTGCAAATATCATAAATATGTAATGTGTATGTGTATGTGTCTGTGTGTATTGTGTTAATTGTACATGTGTGGGTAGGAGGTGATGTGGACCATTGCATACTTTGTGTTATGTTCATGTTTAGGCATTTTCTCGTTTAATTCTGATTCTGAGAGCTCTCCACGTCAACACAGAACGCACAAAGGTGAGCCCTTCTCCAACCCCTGGCTTGTTTTCAGGTGGTGTGTGTGTGTGTGTGCATGCATGGGTGCGTGCATGCATGCACATGCATGTGTTCATGTTTGCCTACAGTATGTGTGTACACATATGCACGTGTGCATTCAAGTGTGTTGTTAAAGTGCAGTTTATCTGTAAAACACACACCTACGTACTCCCATGTTGTTTAATTTTGTTTACTAATGTTGTCTTACGTACATGCACAGGTGTTGTTGAAACCAGATAAGACAACCGTCACAGAACCCCATCACATTTGGCCATCACTGACGGATGAGGAGTGGATCAGAATTGAGGTCGCTCTCAAGGACCTCATTCTTGCAGATTACGGCAAGAAGAACAAGTGAGTCAACTTTTTGTGCATTGTCTTCTTGTTGTTGGTGGAGCTGCAGGTACGGTGGGGGAAGGTGCTGATTCTCTTGGTACTTACAATACACAGTGTACATGTGTACTGTGTACTGTGTACATACACATGTACTGTACATACTCAAATATATGTGTTTGTTGTGTTTTGCCTATAGTGTCAATGTGGCTTCCTTGACCCAGTCCGAGATCAGGGACATCATACTGGGAATGGAGATCTCAGCCCCCTCACAGCAGCGCCAGCAGATAGCTGAGATTGAGAAGCAGACAAAGGAACAGTCTCAACTTACGGCAACCACCACACGTACCACCAATGTCCATGGTGACGAGATCATTGTCACGACAACCAGTAACTACGAGAGACAGACCTTCTCATCCAAGACAGAGTGGAGAATCAGAGCAATTTCGGCCACCAACCTCCACCTGAGGACTAACCACATCTACATCTCCTCAGACGACATACGAGAGGCTGGGTTCACGTACATTCTGCCCAAAAACATTCTGAAAAAGTTTATTGTTGTCTCCGACCTTCGCACACAGGTGAGTGGGGTCGATAGAGCAACAGCAGTTCAGGAATTTTGTACTTTGGCGTTTTTCTCTGGAATTTATAGTTTGTATTTGTCCTTTAGAGTACATTATAGCCAATGTTTGTGTAACATTGAACTTATGTCTGTCACATATCTGTTGAATATATTTCATGCTATCTATTACATGTCTGTCACATGACAATCACATGTGTTTCCTGCTGTACAGATTGCTGGTTACTTGTATGGAGTGAGTCCTCCTGACAACCCTCAAGTGAAGGAGATTCGCTGTGTTGTCCTGGTGCCTCAGTGGGGGACACATCAGGTGATGCTGCACACACACACACACACACACACACACACTCACACACACACACACACACACACACACACACACACACACACACACACACACACACACACACACACACACACACACACACATACTGACATGTACTTACGGTAGGAGGCAAAAGTTTGGTCACGTTTGGTTTCGATAAAACGAATACGAAGTTCTGCAGCGTTCCGTTCCGTTTTAGTCTTTCTCTTCGTAGTTTCGCTGCTTCAGTTCTACTGTGTTAATTGCGAAAGAATTCCACGCACATATTAGCTGACCAACATTGGGCATTAAAGTGAGATCGTACTTTTGATAAACAAGGATGTTAGTTCAGCGAACGTGACAAAGATAGGTTTTTGTTCTTTCATTTGTGTGAGCTCCAATAATCAGGCATCATCTTCGGAAAGACAGAACGGACACATCAAGAGAGTGCATATGTAGAGGGATAGTCTCACGGGTAGAATCTTAAGAAAGTGAGCGTCCAGGGGGTCGTTGCAGGATACCAGGTTAGTGCAAAAGCTAGCGGATGAATTCACGGAAGAAACCACCGTTAATCAGGTCCACCGAAAGCTCCAAGAGAAAAACGTCAACCTGTCGCTCAGAATAATACCCCGTTGTAGAAAAGCGCTAAGGTGGAATCATTGAGGGAGAAAAGCTGAATTGGACACTGCGTTTTGTCCCGGCATCTTAACGTTTTTACGGTTTTCCGTTTATTTCCGTTTCGTTTTGTTCCGTTCCGTTTTTGTACTTTCTTGCGTAAAAACAAAAACGATGTACTGTTATGTAAAAACTAAACGTGACCAAACTTTTGCCTCCTACCGTACGTATGCACTGACCTTGAACACTTTATATCCTTCCCCAACCCAGACGGTCCACTTACCTCAACAACTCCCCGCTCATGAGTACCTGAAGGAGATGGAGCCACTCGGTTGGATCCACACTCAGCCAAACGAGCTCCCTCAGCTCTCACCACAAGATGTCACCCTTCATGCCAAGATCATGGCCGACAACCCAACATGGGATGCTGAGAAGACCATTGTATTGACCTGCAGGTGAGTGTGGAGTGAGCAGCAGGTGGTAGCATCTTGGTGTGCATTGTTAGTGTGTGTGTGTGTGTGTGTGTGTGTGTGTGTGTGTGTGTGTGTGTGTGTGCATGCGTGCGTGCGTGTGTAGGGATAGCTCAGCTCTCCACAATGTATTCCTCCCCAGTTGGTACGTTACTATCATTACATGTCTGTGATTTACTTAGTGTATTTTCTCCAGCCTTTGGTTCGACAGCTTTCTGTATCATCCTTCTCCTTCCCTCTTCTCGCAGCTTCACCCCTGGTTCTTGCTCACTCACTGCTTACAAGTTGACTCTTTCTGGTTACGAGTGGGGAAGGAATAACAAGGACACTGGGAACAACCCAGCTGGTTACCTCCCCTCACACTATGAGAAGGTACAGATGTTGCTATCTGACAGATTTCTTGGGTTCTTCATGGTACCAGCTCAAGGATCTTGGAACTACAATTTCATGGGTTTGTGTGTGTGTGTGTGTGGGTGCGTGCGTGCATGTGTGTGTGTGTGTGTGTGTGTGTGTGTGTGTGTGTGTGTGTGTGTGTGTGTGTACATTTGCACTCAAGCACATGTTTGCATTTTTGTTCAAATTGAAATTGTTACGTGAAATCCTCTCTTAACATGCCCCCTTCCCTCCTTCCTCTCTTAACATGCCCCCTTTCCTCCTTCCTCTCTTAACATGCCCCCTTCCCTCCTTCCTCTCTTAACATGCCCCCTTCCCTCCTTCCTCTCTTTACATGCCCCCTTCCCTCCTTCCTCTCTTTACATGTCCCCTTCCCTCCTTCCTCTCTTAACATGCCCCCTTCCCTCCTTCCTCTCTTAACATGCCCCCTTCCCTCCTTCCTCTCTCAGGCATCAGACACTCAGCGACAATGAAGTATGACCTTCAGTTGGCCAATCCTAAGGAGTTCTACCACGAGGTTCACAGGCCTTCTCACTTCCTCAACTTCTCAGCTCTTGACGTCGGAGAAGCAGTTGTTGGAGAGAGAGAGGACATGTATGCATGAGGGATGAAGTGTCCAAGGTTATCGACTGATGAGACTTTGCCACTATCGAACTGATTTCTTGATAAAAACATTATGTTCTTGTTTGATGCTGAATGCAGTACTTTTCTTATAACTATTAAGTCTTACTGTACGCACAACAGACATGCAACTTTGGTAAGTACAAATGTTTGACTCTTTGAAGTAACTGATTTGCTAGGATGTGTAGTACTGTGCACCATGCAAGTCTGTTGTGTCTGTGTAGGGTGTGTACTGTGCACCATGCAAGTCTATTGTGTCTGTGTGGAGTCCTTTGTCCGCTATAGTAATGTGCTATGTACAATGTATCTCAGAACAGTAGAATTAGTGCTATAATCATAGAATCACTTTTCAAAGCACAAAAGCATTTTGTTGCATAATCCAGGCAGTTTGTTGCATAACGCAGGCAGTTTGTTGCATAATGCAGGCTGCAGTTTTGCAGTGAAAACTATGACTTGTGTGACGAGTCATTATGTACGCATACTTCTTCCATAATGTAGTGTTGAGATTTACGTGTTTAATTTTGAACTAGCAGCAGTTCTGCATGTAGTGAATGCCTTGCAACTAGTAGTATATTACAAGCAGCTCTGTATGGTGAAAATAAAGTATACCTCATTCTAAGACTAAGTATGTAGCTGTAGTAATGTAGCTGTAATAATGTAGCTGTAGTAGTGGTGATAAGTGAAAAAATGCTTCTGTCATCAAAGACGACACAGAAATGTTAGTTAGATGGTCACATTACTAGTGTTCTGGGCTGGACTACATCTGCAGTTTGCCAGCAGAGATTGTTTTGTTTATGAAAACTACTACGTACTGTGTTGATGTTCACCTTTTAGGGAGGGTTATTATTTTCACTAGGGGAGTGAATGTAATATGTAGTATTATTTCTAGTTACATTTATTATTGAGTACTATGTAACTGTAATGCATTACAAGTTTTCTTATAAGTAGCAGCCCCAACATTGAGCCCAACCAGCCCAGCTACAGACAGCAATATAATGACCTATAGCTGTGTAGTATGAAGAACCTACACTACACTACACGAGTCTGCGTATAGTCTAGTGCTTGGGTATATTTTGGGCTTGTCATTTGGTGCACACAACACACGACATCTCTTTACGATTGTCATAAGGAGGACATGGGATACCTGTGCTGCAGTCTGCCTGAACATGGTAGAAGAGGTTGTCATTGTTGTTAGACCCTTGACCTGGAACAACCTCAGCATCTTTGTCAATGCAGGTGAACATGTTTCTTCCTTTGTGACTGTGATACCCTGTCATCAGCCATCCACTGTACTCAGGGGTCCATCCTGATGGGCATTGGTATGTTCCTGGTACCATGATTTGTGAGGAGCGAGTGGAAACATGACACACTGCACACGGGACATTTTGGTTAGCGCGCAGTCCACGGTTGAGTGCCTGTCCTGTTCCAATCTGGTACTCTGTTCCATAAAGTGTTCCCCAATTAATGTTCCCTGTGGTTGTCCCTGGGTTGTACTTTGGGTTCTTGACCAAACAGAGAACATTAGCTCCTCCACCATGATGGTTGTAGTGGCTACCAGCTGCTAGCCCTTCATAGACCAGTGATGTTCCTGATTGTGAGGGGCAAGTTGTACGACCCCATCGAGTGTAGGTGACTCCTCCCCCACTTGGTCCGGGTGGTCCCTGTTCCCCAGACTGTCCTGTCATTCCTCTGTCCCCCTTTTCCCCATCCCTCCCATCCCTACCAGGAGTACCAGGTGTTCCATGTATACCAGGAGTACCAGGAGTACCTTCAATACAAAAAGGATTATAGAGAAGATTTTCACTGCACAGTGTACATTCACATCCCATGTCAGGGCCGTAGGAGCCACCAGGGCCAGTAGGGCCATGGCACCACTGGTTTTTGGCCAACCTCAAGCCTCAAAACTTTGAAGCAAACACAATAAAAACCAGCAGATAGGGCAAAATGATCGTTTTACCTTAGTTTAGTCTGTCTATTATTTCTCTTTCTAGTGAATTGGACCTTCAATGGCAGAAAATATTCTTTAAACATCATGATTTGAAGGGTTTTGCACCAAAGCACTGGCGCTACAGCTGTAAGCTGAAGAATGCTGACCATTTTGAATAATTATACTTTAGTTGCATGTGACTTGGGTAATTTATTCATAGAAAGGTATAAATAATTTATGACATCATCAGTTATGATTAATTTAAATGGCCAGACCGGTTTTTTGAAGCTTCCTACGGGCCTGTATGTGTATGCACAGAGTGGGCATTGCAGCGACACCTGCCTATACGGCCACTCAAGGGACCAACTACTGTAGTTACAGTCTCTACAGACAGGTGGCCCTTAATTGTATGGAGGTGCACTATGTTAAACGTTGATTTAGGAGATTCCAGGTCAGCCCACAGTGGTCACTATAGACAGGTGGTCCTTCTAGTACAGTTGGATGGTCCTGCAGGTTCACCGCACGTGCCATATCTAGTCACACAGTAGACGTCACAGATGGTGTGCAGTAGACGTCACAGATGGTGTGCGGTAGACGTCACAGATGGTGTGCGGTAGACGTCACAGATGGTGTGCGGTAGACGTCACAGATGGTGTGCGGTAGACGTCACAGATGGTGTGCGGTAGACGTCACAGATGGTGTGCGGTAGACGTCACAGATGGTGTGCGGTAGACGTCACAGATGGTGTGCGGTAGACGTCACAGATGGTGTGCGGTAGACGTCACAGATGGTGTGCGGTAGATGTCACAGATGGTGTGCGGTAGACGTCACAGATGGTGTGCGGTAGACGTCACAGATGGTGTGCAGTAGACGTCACAGATGTTGTGTAGTTGAATTGAAAGATTGAAGTGTAATTTTAATGAAATCAGTTCTAAATTTATTACCCAAGTGAATTAAATATTATTCACATAGTGACTGTCTGCAAATGTAAAAACTTATTTGTCAAAGTTTCCTACCTCTGGATGGTCCTAGAGGACCTCTCTCTCCTTTCTCTCCATTTGTTCCATTCTCTCCATCACGACCATCAGTACCAGGAGTGCCTGGAACACCTGTGTAGAGAGTACATGAGAGGATCACAACAGGGTCATTAGTAACCTGTACATCCCTTGACATCTTTAACAGTATCATTCCTCTTCCCCTATGCAGATAATTACAATCTAGAATATTCCTCACTGCCAGATGGTCCACGTTCTCCATGTTCTCCTTTCACTCCTTTTTCTCCATCTCTTCCGTCCCTACCAGGAGCACCTGAGCAGATGATGCGATATGAAGTAGTCACTTATGTGTATATTAATGTCAGTATCACACACACACAGCTAGTAGTCAACCTCTGCCCTCACCTGTCAGACCATCTCGTCCATCTCTAGGACAGCTACATTTGGTAGGACTAGGTTCTTGAGAAGGTTGTTGAGTTGCTTCTCTAGCGGGACGTCTCAGGATGCCTGTGAGGATTGGGTGGAATGAGGAGAAATGACATTGTGCATGCATGCATAATATGCAAATGTATATTTGGATGCAATATTCCACACAATAGTATAGTTATTGGGACGTTATGAAAATACATCAAAGTAGTGCCAACAAGAGATGTATACACATAGTATACACTTCTTGTTTGCAATATAAAAAGGTCCCATGCTGAATTCGAATTCTAAATTCAGAAATCAGAATTCAGAATCTGATACACCTATAGACTTCCATGCCTTAATAGTATCAAATGTACCGTAAATGCAGATTTTTCTACGGGCTTAAAATTTTGCTAATATAGCATACTGAAGAACATTTGCAATCTAATTTTTTTGCGGTTGACACTGTACACATACAATACCTACACAGATAATGGCAGCAAATGACTCCTAAGTTTTTGCAATCACAGCCTAAACCTGCTAATTAGCAAATATATCATCCTAGCAAAAAAAATCAGCATCTACGGTATATATTTCCTTCTCCCTCTACTTTACATTTCTGGTCTTCCGTACCCAGTACATGTACACACACATGCGCACACGCTCACTCACACACACCACATACACACCCTCATTTGCATGCACCACACACACACACACACACACACACACA
Source organism: Halisarca cf. caerulea (assembly GCA_963170055.1). Taxonomy (NCBI): domain Eukaryota; kingdom Metazoa; phylum Porifera; class Demospongiae; order Chondrillida; family Halisarcidae; genus Halisarca; species Halisarca cf. caerulea. The sequence goes on along the minus strand of CAUJGJ010000188.1, from coordinate 3,632,507 downwards.
CACACACACACACACACACACACACACACACACACACACACACACACACACACACCCTCTTCTCCATTGGCTAGAGTCCCAATGACCAGTATCACACACACCAGAAGGTATATCTTCATGTCTCCAAAGATGAGGGATAATTCCAGTAAGAGAGCTGACTAGACCACTCTGGTGTCTGATATCTGATGGATGGTGTAGAGCTGGTCTCCTTTATAGCGGCCCATGGTCTGTGAAATATTGTTTACTGCAATCCTCAGTTCCAGTTGGAGTTCATTAGGACGCAAGTCCCCCAATCCCAGGACAGTCCCTGTAGAGAGGTGGTCCATCCTGATCCTAGTAGAGGTATTAGACCAGGTCTGTTATGTCATTTGTTAGGGTCCAGTCCCTCACCTGTTGTTGGGTTCCAGCTCCTCCTTCATGTGACCTAGGGAATATCAGAAAATGATTTTTGCTTGTTTACTGTGTTACATACATGTTTATGAATTGCGATCACTGTTGGGAATTTTAGAAACATGCACGCACAATAGCTGAAAAACATAAGTATCATGCCAATTCACGTTGACGTGTTTCATGCAATGCTGCTTAGTCTTTTTGCTTGTGAGTGTATAGTAAATCTCAGTTTTATGAAGTCCAAATACCCAAGTGAAAAGACTTCAGGACAATGATGATGATCCATAATATACAATGATTATTACTATCATGAGTTTAGTAAATTTTCATTTAGTCCACAATAGTTATTGGTTCATTTTGGAACTTTTTGGAAGATTAACATAATTAATGAACAGCCATTTAGAATAATTCAGGAACAAATTTGATGATGGATTAAAGGATGACGGATAGAACGGTGGCAGTTTAATATTTTGGAGAATTCATAGTATCATATTTCCAAGTTTATGCATTTTCTTATAATAGTACCATACTACACACAGTATGCAAAACTGATAGTGCCTTGGTTAAATACAGCGGTTTTTAAGATTATCTATGCACTCAGTGATATTATAAGGTAGGTAGTCTAGCTGGCCAGACTTATAACCACGTGACTTAATTTTGCGCAATGTACAAATGGCCGCCTCTATAGCTCCAACTTTTCGTTGCAAGTACAAAGGCGAATTTTATGTGTTTCCTATTGAGCCTGACGATTCGTTACTATGTGCAGTGTGCAAGTCACTAGCAGATGAACCACGTCAATCTTTGTGCTGCGGTAAGACGAGCTGTACGTCTTGTCTTCCCAACTGGACAGCGGAGTTTAACGAAACACCTGAATGCCGTCATGGTTATATGGAGAACGCGGATCTTTTCAGGGATACAAGAGCTAAGCAAACGATCGAAAGTCTAAAAGTTTATTGCCCTAACACGAAAAACGGCTGCTGTCGGCTGCTTGAGCTCTCCAAAGTAAACCAACACTTAGCTGCAGACGATGGCTGTCAATTTCACCGGCTGAGTTGCCCCAATTATTGCGGGAGGAAAACGTATCGCCTTCATTTAAAGCACCACGTTGCAAATAGCTGTGAACTTCGATTGATTAAATGTAAATATTGCAAAAATGAATTCCCCTTCAGGTCTTACAAGGCTAATCACGAGAATGAGTGTCCTTCGTTTCCCCTCCCTTGTCCCAACAACTGTGGAGAAAAAGGTCTTGTGAGAAGCAGCATTTCCAGTCACCGATTGGTCTGCCCTCTGGAAGTGATTGACTGCCAGCACAGAGCGGTAGGGTGCAGTGTTCGCGTGGCACGTAAGGACTTGATCAAGCACATGAGCGATGGGCGAGAGCACCACCACATCCTGACCAAGAAGTGCTTGCTGGCTACGAAGATGAAACTATCTGCAACTGAGGATCAGCTTGTTGCAACTGAGGCAGAAATGTCTTCCACTAAAGACCACCTGATGGACACAGAGAAGCAGCTGACTGCTACCGAAGGCAAGATTGTTGAGCTGAAATTGACAGTAGAACGAGTTGCTAGACAGCTTTTGATGTTGCAAGGGTTGACACAACCCCCCAACATGCAGTAAGAGTATTATGAACAGCACATGTGAATATATTTATTTAAAATGTGATAGTGGTATAATTTTTAACTGCCATTTAAATTTCTGTTATGTATATTTTTACATTGCACATGTACTGTTTACTGCAAAGGAAACTATTATAATATAAATTATATTAATATTATACGTATTATTTCATTCATAATTTTCTATTTTTCTTATTACATTTAATTTACATGTACTTCACATTTACACATAATTTACATTTACTCGAGATATTTATTCAACATTAATTACAAATTATGGATATTATTAATTTAATTATGCATGAGGTGAAAAGGATGAAAATACACAAAATATATCAACAAACGTATAATGATAAATAGAGCAACTGTGGCAATACAATAATAATAATAATATGACATTGTATAGCATATATACTTATAATAACACATACTTATTGCGCTACATGAGATACAATATATAGCACTGGTACAGAACAACACGTGTCAAAGAATGTGTGGAGTGTGTGGAGTGTGTGGTGTGAAAATAGACGTAAGAGATACTTTGTAGAACAAGTAGACTAGACTAAGTACTGGAGTACGTAGGTTCACACAAGTTATAAGCATTCCCTCAGGTATGTACGTAGAATAAGACAGTTATACAAATGGTAGTAGAGTGGAATTATTGGTACTCTGGAATTAGATGTAGATAGGGCAGACTTCATGCCTGATGGGGGAGAGGATAAGACATGTATGTAGGTGTGTGTGTGTGTGTGTGTGTGTGTGTGTGTGTGTGTGAGTTTGCGTGCATGCAAATAGCACATGCATGCCCACAAAGACTACTGCAGCAATGATATAAAAAGGTTGTGCAACAACTAAATTCCCTACCAATGAACATCCCAACTCACAAACTGTTGAATTTCCTCGTAAATCAACTCTGAAGGGAAAAAGAGCAGAAGAGGATAAGGCGAGTGCACAGAAACATAGGCCAATAGAGAAGAGGGCATAGTACCCAGTAACAAAGTAGTAGGCACAGTATCCAGGCAGAACCTAAGAAAACAGAAGCGTCAAAGAAGATACTTACGTTTCAGTTTCTCCCTGGGAAGGTCGTCCAGCTCTTGATCAAAAGTGAATGGCTTCTCAGCAACAGGCTGGATTGTACAAAAACAAATAAACACATAAAGCAGTGAACACAAATACACATGTATAGGTTATTGACACTGAATTTATACTGTTCTGGGATTCTAGGCTTACAGATCATCAGACGTACGGAAGCAATCCCACCATCTCCCATATACCCCACCCACTTCCTGACTGACTGTCCCACCCACTTTCTGGCCTAATGCCTCACCCACTTCCTGGCCTACTGCCCCACCCCCATACACATGTACATGTATGGTTCATTATCTGATTACTCATGGTCCCACCTACCTATGTACCACTATCCCACCCATTGCCACACCCACTGCCACACCCCTCACCTCATCATCAGGATCATAATACTGCTCCAGGTAAGGATGGGCCAGAGCATTTTCCACCGTTATTCTGTTATTTGGGTTGAAGGTCAGCAGCTTGTCCAGCAGGTCAAGGGCTGGAGGAGGCAATAATACGCATGTGAGTACAGAGAACAGGAATGTGTGCACACATCTGTCCAGCATTACACAAATACACACCTTTAAACTGTGCACACAAAGGGACAATGCATGCAAATGTAACACACACACACACACACACACACACACACACACACACACACACACACACACACACACACACACACCTACCCTTAGGATCAGCCTTTGGGAACAGTCTGACCCAGGGGATGGTTGGCTTGAAAGGCAGTGCCTGGAGGTAGCTGCGAGCCTTCTCGTTTATGATGCACTGTAGATCGCTGGGACCAGGAGAGCCCAGAACGTTCAGAATGTGGTTCAACTGGTCCAGGTCTAAGACACCATGTTAAGGGGCCAACAAGAGCAAGTATGTACGCACATTGTTCAGGCTTGCAGTAAACATGAACGTAAGCACTCACGTGATAGACTGAAAATTGGTAAAAAATATACATATGCATGTACATATGTATGTACAACAAATTTGATGGGTACACACACACGCACAAGCAAATGTGTAACTACAAGTATTCAGACACACTTACACAAGTAATCGTAAACAGAGCATACACAGATACACAATGAACTAACAGCAAGTACACACACAGACTTTGCAGACACACAAACACAAGACGTACATACGTATATTATGCATACACACACCCATACCCACCAACCCCCACACAGCATGCACACACACACACACACACACACACACACACACACACACACACACACACACACACACACACACACACACACACACACACACACACACACACACACACACACACAACACACACACACACACACACACACACACACACACACACACACACACATACACACACACACACACATACACACACACACACAACACACACACACACAAGAAGATACAGTGCTTTCCTGGGAAAATGGGCCTATTGGACAACATCTCAGCCAAAATGCAACCGACAGACCAAATGTCAACTGAAGGACAGAAAATGAGAGTGAAATATAATACAACAAATGAACAATAAAACATACGTAATGTATGTGCACATGGCAAAAGAAGTGATCATTTTAAAAAGGGATTAATTTTCAAACATACGTAGACGCCGCACACATTTAATGCTAACATACTACTGGTAACTCCACACAAGAGATATACTCATGATATTCATATGTGATCGCTATAGCAACACACTCACTGGACTTATTGTATCCTTTGGAGTTGAGCATAATCTCTGGAGCCCTGTACCAGCGAGTGGCCACATACTCAGTCAGGAAGCCAGTGTGGTCATGTCCTGGGTCAGCAACACGAGCCAGACCAAAGTCACATATCTGGAGTAGAGGATGGAGGGAGGAGGGAGTGGGGAGTGGTGGGAGGAGAGGGGAGAGGGAGGAGGGAGGAGGAGAGAGTGGGGAGTGGTGGGAGGGGAGGGGAGAGGGTGGAGAGAGGAGGAGGGAGTGAGGGATGGCAGGAGTAAGGGAAGAATGGTAGTGGGAGGGAGAAAAAGGGGAGGCATGGAGGAGGAATGGGAGAGAGTGAGGAGAGCAGGGAGGGAGGGAAGGGAGAGAGGGAGAGGAGGTAAATCTTGCTGATAGATGGTCAAGTAACACAATACGTATATGTATGCATACGTGTACACACACTGTACATTAAGTACGTATATGCAAATGCACTGACATGCAAAAGTGTGCAGTACATAAGCCAATATCACATGCAAACGAAGACTTATACAGATATGTACACATACGTACGTACGTACAGAAGTGCACACATATGGAAGTGTATGTACGTATACATAAGTATGTAATGAACACACACAGTAGTCTCAGCGTGCGAGGATGGCAGCATGAATAGCATCAAAGGTGTACTGAGGTATCCCAGGGATTAGAGGTACGTGCAGTGTTAATGTCACAATGACTTGAGACAAAGGGGACAGACAATAACTTCAGAGAAGCAAAAAGGACTACGTACCTTAAGATCGCAAGTTGTATTTAAGAGGAGATTGCTTGGCTTCAGATCCCTATGTAAAACGTTGGCACTGTGGATGTACTTGAGTCCACGCAGAATCTGGTAAGTGAAATAGCAGATGTGGTCATTGCTGAGATGCTGAGTCTTGAGGAGCTTGTAGAGGTCAGTCTCCATCAATGTCTGAACGATGTACACAGCCTTGAACTCCTCACAGCTCCGAGGTTGCAGCATGTCCAGAATGGCAATGATCTGGAAACAGAATGACAGATATGTACTAAAAACCTGAGTTTATAAATACACACACACATACATGCACATGCACACGCACACCACACACACACACACACACACACACATACACACACACACACATACACACACACACACACACACACACACACACACACGCACATGCACGCACACACACATGCACGCACACACACACACACACACACACACACCACACACACACACACACATACACACACACACACACACCACATACACACACACACACACACACACACACACACACACACACACACACACACACACACACACAAGCATACAGAGGAAGGGAGGGGGAGGAAGAATGTGATGAACATCAAGCAATGCTTGGAAGAATTACGTAACATTAGCCAATACATACATACATACATACATACATACATACATACATACATACGTACATACATACGTACATACATACATACGTACATACGTACATACACACATACGTACATACACACATACATACATACATACATACATACATATACACAACACTGATGTGAGTGGTTATTGGAACATTAACAAACAGCAAAGTTACGTATGTAGAATACATGGTTGAAATGTGGACACACCAATGAGGCTGGACTCACATTTTCATGCTTAAATCTTGTCAGAATCTTAATTTCTCTGAGAGTTCTTTGACAGTAGGTTTGGTGATCAAAAGGACTGATCTTCTTTATTGCAACTTTGCTACCATTTGTGAGGTCATTGGCAGAGCTGCGAAGAGGGAGGGAAAGTGGACTTATGCACATAGGAATGGGAGTGTGGATTGAGGGGGGGTTGACTGAGGAGATAGCGTGGAGTGGGTGGGAGAAGGGTGGACCAAGGGGGACTGGGGTGTGTGGAGTGAGAGTATGGACTGAGAAGGGTGGTGTGTGTGTGTACTGAGAAAGGTAGGGTGGGAGTGTGGACTGAGAAGGGTGGTGTGTGTGTGTACTGAGAAAGGTAGGGTGGGAGTGTGGACTGAGGGGTTGGGGTTGGGATGGAGTATGGAGACAATGGTTATTATTTGGAAAGTGATACTGTGTGGGTACATATGTAAGAGATAAGCACTGCCAACAACCTTACGTACCTACACAGCCTCTACAAACAGCACAAAGAGAAAACGGTACAAAGCAGAAAGTGCACGTACACACACCAGTTGACTGACCAAGCAAGATCACCACAATTTGACAATCACCAAGGTGAGTTGTCATGCGTGCTAAAGTCAAAAACACACATACACACATGTGTGCACACACCATTCACATGTCCACATAGAACACAAGGATCATCACACACAACACACGTGCATGTAAAGGGGACGTTTGACAATACCCAACCAATTTATCTACTAAACCCTTTATCCGCCATCAGCTAACAACATGAATCATGCAGTCGATTTGACCGTAGTGTGACTTGCGCAGATAGCCCACAGCAATCATAGATCTGCCAAATTCTCCAAAATGAATCAGAGTGAATTAACAAAAACAACTGCAAATACACTTCAAGTAACATCAGAAGCCCACCCACGCACCCACCTATACACTTCATACATCCATTACCAATACATATGTGACACATACGTGCAAATAACACATTCAATTGTAAAATCCCAGGTTCAAACACGTGTGTACAAGATGAACGGCACACAAAGCAAACGAACATGCAGCGGTCTTATATCAGCAACATGGGCACAAGGACGCACTACCTGAGAACATGTAGACGTGATGAAATAACGTTATGTCATGCCCTGGCATAAAGCACATTCCACTAACAAACAACACTTTAACCACCACGTGGGTAGAACATTGATTAGAATTCTCTTTCAACTTACCAAACCATTCCGTATGCTCCTTCGCCAATGAAAGTTAGATTGTTGTAACGTGGCCCCACGTCAAAGACCTGTCCACGGACAATCTCTGGAGGAGGTCTAACTGCCGCCATTGTCTACCGGTAACAAAGCGGAAAAAATTAGAACATTTAACAAAACCGTATCGAATTTAAGCTTCGTTCAGATAGAAAAGAGGAACTGTGAACATTCTGTAAGGTGATACAACTTACCGCTGAGCGTGGGAGAAAGTCGAAATTCTACAATTGCACCGACAAACAAGGTAGGGTACGACTCTCCCTCAGTCTGGCACCAAACGAGTAGTAGCTGTTTCCACTTCCAAAATACAATTTCGAACGGGACTAGATTGAATGATCACGTGTGCAACCCCAATACCACAGCTATGAATATCATTAGATAGCTCGGATGTAAACAATCTTGAAGAGGGAGAATAAAAGGAAGTATTTCTTTGGAGTGACACAAACCAGGGCTTTACAAGTCGGCGAAGACGTCTGTATCGTGTAACTCTGCTCCGGTGCGTGTATTACTAGAGTGACTGCAGCCTCTCGAGTTGTTAGTAAAAGAAGAAGTGAGTCGGAAAGAGAGAACCGTTCAGAGCCTTTGAAGACCAATTTACACTCCATGGGGCGGTCAAAGTTTCAGGACTACTTACCAGACGAGTGTTACAGAAAATACAGCTGCAGACACTGCAGAGCAAACCTGGCGAGCCACGACGAACTTATATCAAAAGTACGTAAGTACGCGAAAGCCTCGCAGTTTGGCGCGTGTTGTCTTCCTCTGTGTTCATGTGTGTGTGTGCGCGCGCGCGTGCGTACGTTTGTGTTGTTGGGCCCAATTGTGTGTGGGTCTGTGTTTGTGTGTGCTTTGTGATCTAGAGTTGTAGTGTTATGAGACAGTTGGTTATTAGGTCATCTGTGTGTGTGTGTGTGTGTGTGTGTGTGTGTGTGTGTGTGTGTGTGTGTGTGTGTGTGTCTGTGTGTGTTATAGCTCCCCTTCTATGTATGTATACAGTAAAATTGGGTTGTTTGTTTTATGAAAGACCCATTTCACCCACTGTAGATTGTGATAATTGCAACCAATGGCTAATTTAAGCACTAATATGTGTTCTTCAAAACCTTATTTTCTCCGTCGCCGTGGTTTTGCTGGTCTGTAGTCATGGCTGCCATTGGAGAGTGTGGGTGAAAGGGGACACTCATCCTTTCCACCCATGGTGTCTCTAGCTTCCCCTTTTCCCTCCCTTCGTTCTGTGACATGCCCCAC
>CAUJGJ010000188.1:3616070-3618570 GCA_963170055.1 Halisarca cf. caerulea | reverse complement strand
AACATGGAATATACATTTACCTACGTATGTAGGTACATGTATATTCCATGGTACGTATGTACGTACCATACATTCATGCACTTATTCAAGTCATTATTACGGTAGAATTCACATGTTTAGTTTACTGTATTATAACTTCATTTCGGATTTAAGTTGGGTACTTTTTCACTTTCAGCTTCCATTCTATACAATGTGAAGCTTCCATTTTCTGTGCTTTGGGAAGTTTCCATTTTCAACATCGCATCCACTTACATCCAGTGCTATTGTGCCATTCAGGGTATGTGAATGAGTAGACTGACTGTCTGTGTGTGCCCTCTCAATGCTGCAGGCTGAACATACAATGTGGGAAATCCGAGGAGAGGTGGCTGCTAACTGGACTGCATCTTGTGGCAGACATACTGTGCAGGGGCTGCAAGACAACACTGGGATGGAAATATGTGAGTCCATGGTGTGTATGTGTGTGTGTGTGTATGTGTGTTTGTGTCTGTTTGTCTCTCTCTGTGTGTGTGTGTCTGTCTGTCTATCTGTCTGTGTGTGTGTGTGTCTGTCTGTCTGCCTGTCTGCCTGTCTGTCTGTCTGTGTGTAGTGTCACTTGTGTGTGAGAGATAGGTGGCTAGAACAATTCCACCAAGTCCACTCTCCTATTGGTCTGGCCTGCCACTGCAGACTACCTTGTAGCCACTTATTCTGGTTCAATGCTCATCTTGTGCTACCAATTACTGGTAGCAGGTGATAAGGTGTGGGTACAGCTGATTGATTTATTTCCTCCTGTGAGTGTCCTTTGAGTCCAGAGAAGAATCTGAATCACCTGTGGTAGTTGTTTTCCCATTAATTACCATGCTAAACAATTCACATGCCGTAAGTAGTCCACTCTTAGACATTTGCATCGGTGAGCCATGAACACACAGGGAAGGCGTCATAGTGCTGCGTTCTGAACATGTACTGTTTGTATGTGCACAGCTGATGTCTTACGTACAAGCACTCACCATTCACTTGGCATCACTTCAACCCAGGTGCGGTAGGGTCTCATTATAACGAACCCCAAGCCTAGGGGGTCGACTGAAAAGTCTTCATCATATCAGAAATTCACTATAAGCAGTCACGTTTTCATAGTAGAACATTAACTGGGTCATGTGAATTTATTCACTATAATATGCAGAAAGTCACTGTAAGAGATTTATTTACAACGAGTTCCACTGTAGATTGTTTCTAGCAGCTATGCTTCATTGTTAGCTTTCTTCTTCCTGGTTTGTGATATGCCCTTAGATTTGTGCTCCGGGTTACGTAGTTCAACAGTCTGTGGTTCATGTGGTTGAGACTAACAGTGTGTACTCTGTGTCCACTTTGTACATGTTGCATGTTATTGCCTTAATGTCCACACACACACACACACACACACACACACATGCTCCGGGTTACGTAGTTCAACAGTCTGTGGTTCATGTGGTTGAGACTAACAGTGTGTACTCTGTGTCCACTTTGTACATGTTGCATGTTATTGCCTTAATGTCCACACACACACACACACACACACACACACACACACACACACACACACACACACACACACACACAATATATATATATATATATATATATATATATATATATTAGTTATACCCCGCTTTTGCTGGGTACATGGGGAATATACTAAGTGTTAGGTGCTGATGCATGAGGGCTCAGCCCAAGTGTTAATAAACACCTAACACTTAGTATATTCCCATGTACCCAGCAAAAGTGGGGTACAACTAATACATATCCCACTTGAAAGAAGGATTTTGCTCGCAGGGAAGGTAACTTTGGTGTTAAATTCAAGCCTAACGACAGTTATTATCTTTACAACTCTCCATTTCAGCGACGAATTCCTTGTGTCTACGCTGAATACTGGATACGCATGCGCAGCAAATGTGAAGATAATGTTTTTAACTTGATTCTAAGGAAGACAGCTATGACAGTACTACGCCGTGAAAACAAAGCTTGCTGGAGCACATGTTCCATTCTAAAAGTTTGCTTTAGTCTAAATCCATGACAGTCGTTGTCGAAAGGTTAGAAGCATTCGCGATTGCTCAGTTCGGGGGGACTGCTGCTCTTCCAAAAGACTGCAAATGCTGCAACGGGGTCTGAAATGATAGGTGTAGACAAAACGTTCCTAAAAAGAACAACTTGAACTTCTTCGTAGGCTTAGTATACATTGTACGTACAGCAGGTGTGCTGCTGTTGCATCATCCTGTTGGCGAGGCAGTTATCAATTATCCTCACTTAAAAAGCAGGGTATATGAATTGGGGTCATTGATATAGCCCGGTATATCGCGAATATACCCAAGGCGGTCTCTTTGAAGATAATAGATACCGCCCACGCAGTGGGATATATATATTTAAAGACCACAACAAAAACACCACAAAGTACAAGCCAACTAAGAGGAAGCAAAAAAGCAAAGGGCAATGATGAAATAAAATAAAATAAGATTAAAAAATGAAGGAAGCTAATTTTAGGTTGCCT
>CAUJGJ010000188.1:3606070-3611070 GCA_963170055.1 Halisarca cf. caerulea | reverse complement strand
TCACTAGTCTAGCTGACCAGACTCTAAGAACTGGTACACATTCACTCTCACTAGTCTAGCTGACCAGACTCTGAGAGACAAACAAGTAGGCACATGTTTGATGGCCATGATGTTACTGAAAAACAAAATGGCCACCAAATGACTGAACACCCTGATGTAGTGAACACCCTGATGTAGTGAATACCCTGATGTAGTGAACACCCTGATGTAGTGAACACCCTGGTGTAGTGAACACCCTGATGTAGTGAACACCTTGATGTAGTGATCACCCTGATGTAGTGAACACCCTAATGTAGTGAACACCCTGATGTAGTGAACCTTTTCAGTGGTTCTGAGGTGGTTTGTTATAGAGAGTTCTCACAGTATACATACGTACATACGTATATTGAACAAGACATGACCCCACCTTCTGATCAACTTCTTCATAGGGATCCACAAAGACTGTGACAGTCTCCATCTTGATCTCCTCCAGCGGTCTGTCCTTATCATCAGTTTCCACCTTCTCCATAGTATTCAGTACATCAATCCCACCAACTATTCTGTGTGTGTGTGTGTGTGTGTGTGTGTGTGTGTGTGTGTGTGTGTGTGTGTGTGTGTATGTGTGTGTGTGAGGTATATAAGTATAGCAGGGGATAGGACCCCCCACACATACATATGTCTACACTCACATACACAACACATACAAGAACAATGTACGTACACAGCACATGTAGAAACAACAACAAGATACTCTCAACTATAACAACAACAACAACAACAATGACAACAATATGTACTTACAGTACGTATGTACACTCATAATGTCAAATACAGGCCCAATGTTGGACATACAATTGGGCAAAGTTACATATGTACGTACCTTCCAAATACAGAATGCTTGTTGTCAAGGTGACGACATGATCTGAATGTTATGAAGCTGCAGGTGGGGATGATTGAATGGTGTGACAGTCACACACACATACACATGCACTCACGCACGCACGCATGCACGCACGCACGCATGCACGCACGCACGTACACGCACACACGCACACACACACACACACACACACACACACACACACACACGTACACACACACACATGCACACACACACACACACACACACACACACACACACACACACACACACATACACACACACACGCACACACACACACCACATAAACACACACACCACACACACACATGTTCATAACAGACAGAGACCAATGGTGTGACAATGTGATTATAAACCAAACACAGCCACACACAATCATGTGACAGTCATATATATATATATATATATTATGTTTATATGTTTGTTATTATTATATGTGTGTGTGTGTGTGTGTGTGTGTGTGTGTGTGTGTGTGTGTGTGTGTGTGTGTGTGTGTGTGTGCGTGCATTTGACTGGCACTTATGTGACAGTCAAATGACAAACACATGACTTAACACAACATACAATCATGTGACAGTCACATGACAAACATATGACTTAACACATAATCATGACAGCTACATAATAAACACATGACTTTACACAACAACACACAATTGTGATTTGTTGGTGTTAGGTCCACTGTTGGCCATACTGAGTATGCCTCTTCCCTGGTGTATAAGATTGGGCTTGAACTCATCCTTGAAGGGACTTCCCCACGCTGATTCCCCACCCGTCCCTGTAGCAGTGGGGTCACCACCTTGGATCTGAGTAGAAAGAAGAAATGAACGGAAAAGAGAACATCTTTTCTTGTATTTTCATCAGGTACACACACTACTAATGCACATTGTGCATGAACCGGTGTGTGTGTGTGTGTGTGTGTGTGTGTGTGTGTGTGTGTGTGTGTGTGTGTGTGTGTGTGTGTCTGTGTGTGTGTGTGTGTGTGCACATCTACAGTCAAAACACAGAAGTCCTGACTTGCTTACCATGAAGTTTCGTATTGATCTGTGGAAAACTACAAAAATCAAGCAAAACAAAAGAAGGTGGGATATTTCCTCAGTGCTTGGCACCGGGTGAAAGGTTTGCCACATGCAACAATAATCATTGCAGTCATGATTGGAGAATATGTACTGTACATACAGGTACACTATGTACGTACATATATACATATGTACATCTATACTATATACTAAGGTGAGAAAGTGTACATCTGTAATAGTTACATATAGTTTGCGATTTTGCTGCAAAGTTGTTAAATGTGCATACATACAATCACACGCACACACACGCGCACACACACACACACACACACACACACACACACACACACACACACACACACACACACACACACACACCTGTTCCGTTGTAGTACCCTCTTTTGGCAAGGATAATGAAGTTCTCACATGTCTTGGGAATCATGTCGCAATGAAGCTCAACATTGAGGTCTCCATGGTTCGTGTGGATGCGTACATACCCTAATGTAAATATACACACATACGTATGTACATATACATGTACATATGACATACTGTACGCATATATGTACGTACATGTATGCACATATGTACGTATGTACGCACAATGGATTCTTAGTACAAGGAATCCCAGGGAAGCAGAACAGTGGCTAACCTTTCTTCTTGACTGCTTTGTAGCGAAGAGTGTCTTTGTCAATGACAGCTGCAGCAGAAGGTAAGGTGAAAGCTCTTCCAACCACTTAAAAGTAATTTATGCAAACACATGCATACACAGACAGATAAACACATACACATGTGTACGAAAACACACAAACACGTGTATATATGCACATACACATACACACACACACACACACACACACACACACACACACACACACACACATACACACACACACACCTGCCTCGTTCACTGTCTGAGGTCCCCCAATCGTAGATGTCAGAGAAGCAGATACTCTGCCCATGGAGTAGTGAGCCTGAGAGGAGAGAATACAATGATACATATACGTGTATATATATTTTTTTTTCTCACATTCTCATGTACGTACATACGTATGTACATTAGTAGTTGAAATTGTCACTCAACAGAAATACATACGTACATACGTACATCAGTACATGTACGTGCATATGTACCATGTGTGGATTCCAATTGTGTGTGACTATCAATAGCAAATGGCAGAAATACTGCCTAAATACTGCCAAATGCAAAATTTACACACAATCACACCAAAACCTGAAACAATGTCTGCATTAGGCACAGTTGATTGCAAATGCTGAAAGCACGTCATTTCCTTTAAATTTGAAGAAATACATATTATACGTATATTATATTCCTTACCAGTTAAAACCTGATATATTGTATTATGACCTAAACCTCATTAACCACAGATATAACCCAAAATTCACTAGAGCGATGTACCTGACACCAATTCACTAGAGCGATGTACCTGACACGAATAAATCACATTTGCTACCTATACATATGTACGTACATTCCAAAATGCATACACTCACTGCATTCTTCATTGTGGCCTTCTCATCTGGACCTCTCCCTTTAATCTTAATCTCCTACAAGGAAAAGTATCATGTGTGAGTCATGTGACATAAATCATGTGTCAGTCATGTGACATAAACGAAAGAACCACTACCTTCATAGTATCTCTCTTCGCTGAATACACATTCAGTTATGGAAGCATTACCCCTGGCAACCCACTCGACGTGACAATTAGTGTACTTGTTCGGACTAAGTTACACAGGCCCACAAAGCTACACAGGCCCATAAAGCTACACAGGCCCACTTAAGCTACACAGGCCCACTAAGCTACAAAGGCCCACTAGGCTACACAGGCCCACTAAGCTACACAGGCCCACTAAGCTACACAGGCCCACTAAGCTACACAGGCCCACTAAGGTACACGGGCCCACTAAGCTACACAGGCCCACTAAGCTACACAGGCCCACTAAGCTACACAGGCCCACTAAGCTACACAGGCCCACTAAGCTACACAGGCCCACTAAGCTACACAGGCCCACTAAGCTACACAGGCCCACTAAGCTACACAGGCCCACTAAGCTACACAGGCCCACTAGGCTACACAGGCCCACTAGGCTACACAGGCCCACTAAGCTACACAGGCCCATTTGTCTATCATTTCGACCAATACCAGCATGCTGGGGCACGCCATTATTCTAACCAATAACACAAGCTCCCTCATTAACTCAGCTTACTTCCGTAAACTCCATTATAAAAAATTATGTGATAGTCATTTGACAAATCACAAGGTAGTCATGTGACTCACTGGCTCAGCATACTCTTTCTCCAGTGTCTCCAATGTACTCTTCATCTCTGGAGTGATTGTACGAATCTTGAAGGTTGGGTCCTTCAGGGCTTCTGCTGTTTCTACAGAGGATCACAAGGGAACCATGTGACCAGCATGTGACCTAAATACATGTGATCTACATGTGACCCTATCTGACCAGAATTCGAAACGCATAACGAAACACACCGTCTTCATCAACTTTGAGGTTATGCTTTAGGTGATGGAAAGTTCCCATATTGAATTTGTCAAGTTGAGTTGGGTCCTAAAATCCAACAATAGAGTAATACCTATAGCATTTACTGATGAACATATGTACATACACATGTAACATATTTAGACATGCATAAAAAGATACGTATGCACACACACACACACACACACACACACACACACACACACACACACACACACACATACACATAACGTACACATACACACAACGTACACACACACACACACACACACACACACATAACGTACACATACACACAACGTACACATACACACACACACACACACACACACACACACACACACACACACACACACACACATACACATAACATACACATACACACAACGTACACACACACACACACACACACACACACACACACACACACACACACACGCACACACACAAGGTGGCACCTGTAGCGTGATGATGTCTGTCCTCTTGAAAGGCTCATCTGTTACAAGGTCTTTGAAATTCTTTGGCTTAATATTCAATCGCTCAACAGCCTAGAAACACCGGGCATACACAAACACATAGGATAGATG
>CAUJGJ010000188.1:3583570-3586070 GCA_963170055.1 Halisarca cf. caerulea | reverse complement strand
GGTTTCACTGTACAGTACAGCTTACTGTGATCCCAATGGTGTCCTTATTATAGAGGTTTCACTGTACAGGACAGCTTGCTATGGTCCCAATCATGTCCTTAGTATAGCGGTTTCACTGTACGTACACATGATAGCAGATGCTGCATGGGATAGCTACCTATCGAACATGGAACCTGTCTGTGGAAAATACACCTCCACAGCCACTAGACACAACACACGCCATATTGCACATGTGAGCATTGAGTGAAAATAGTCAATAATCGTTCGGTAGGTGATTCATTGGGTGTGCGAAAACAAGCATGCCCAAACAGCCGTGTGAAAATACATGAGCACTGATCCACCCACTACCACTACTACTACAACTAGTGCATACAATGACAGCTTGACCAAGACATGCACACCCACACCCCCCCACACCTACACCCCCCCCCCACACACACCATTATTCACAGTGATAGCAAACAGAGCGTAGTGTGGGTCCTCGTATATACATCTGCCCAAGTTTGTTCCTTAAATGAACGTTTTGAATAATTAATTAATCAGAACACATTGCACATAACTTGTGATGGGGCTTTACAGCAAAGGGTTGGACAAATGAGGACAAACAAGTGTGGCATATGTGAATTGTGACTGTATTATACTATATATTATACGTAAAATACATTCCCGCAAACTAGTCTGGAAACCTCCCACAGTTGGGGAGTCTAGGTACCCCCAGAGAGAGGGCGCCAGACCTGCTGGGCACAGGGCGGTAATGACATTCATGAGTTATGATAAATCTCCTTTGAGCTGAATGCAGAGTTTTGTCCATACGCACAACACAGCTTACTGAACATGATTTCTACAGCAGAATCTGCAAGCGTGTTCACAAGTCAGGAGGCCACACAGTACACATGTAACTCATTGCAAAGTCTGCAGCCAGAATGATTGTACCAACAAAATGTGTAGGGCCTTAGACGTATTGACCATGAACACAAGGAGGCATACAACACACAGTACTATTCAAATCAAGGAACACAATGTGACATGAAAGAAAAGCCTCAGACACGGGATTCGGGCTGTAAGTATAGCGCGAGTTGACCAGTGAAAACAGTGATCTCCTGGCAAGGCACACACACACACACACACACACACGCACACACACACGCACACACACACGCACACACACACACACACACACACACACCATGCAGGGCTTAAAAGTGGGGTAACTTGGAACGGGAGAGCAAAAGCAGTGCCAACAGCAAGTGACAGGCTTTGTTCTCCACTTGTGTTGTCGCCATGAATAGTGAGCTCAGATGGCAAGTATGGCCAGACAGCTTGGCTGTAGGAGATCAAAGATATGCATGATCCTGCTCCAAGTTACCCCACTTCCCCCTATCACATGCAAGCACACTAGGCACCCCCACACACACTGCAGCTTGTGCGCATGCAGGAAGGAAGACCCACGCCATAGATACACTAAGGTTGGATCATAGACTGTTAAGAGTCTATGATTGGATGCAGTGGTAATGTTTGGCGTTCAGCTTTGTAGATTGTGTACACGAATGACCTCAGCAGCGTGTAGGCATACAAACATGTTTACATCTTGCTCAGCGGTCCTTTGTGACGATAGGGGTCGAGCGGATGGTTAACAAAGTTTTAAACTTGGAAATTCAGCGGTAGAAACGGATGAAGCTGTTTTGGTGCGCTGAACGAAGCAGATCATCTATCGTATCAAGGTTTGGCGGGTGTATCGAATGACTGCTTGTCCCAACCCGCGAACGACCAATAAAGGATAAAACTCCTTAGCCACCGAGTTAGCGCGCAGGAGCCAGCTGCACTGACACATGGCTTTAAATATCAGCTGGTGCTTCCAACCACGTACAGAGAGAATCAGTTGGGAAATGATGTCTCGCGGTACAGACTACAGACAGCTATATACGTAGTCGGAATATCTCTGCATGGAAGAACTCACCACAAGAGCTGCGTTGCAGCGAATAAGAGGAGTCTTCATCTTAAATTTGTACGATCCTGATTCTCGAGAAACTTCTTCCAATTTCTGTATAGTCAGTAAGCGCCAAATGAGCTGTAATTACATTCATGCTCTTTTATCTCGCGTGTGCACGGGGATAAATAAACCATGAATATAATTACTTTCTATCAGCATAGATATAAGACTTACATATAGTGTTGTTTTAATTTCAGTATTATACTTAAGGTAGGAAGAACTATAGAAGATCTAGAGTAAGGAGTACTTCTAACCAAGTTCAATTGTGAAACACATGCACAATCATGCATTAAAAAAATATTGCCCAACACTGCTAGAGACATGCACCTTAAGTACACACAACACCACATATCGATCTGTACACCTGCAGTCACATCCATCATGATGAGCTCAATCAGAAAACCAAGGTACATGAACTGATAAACAAGTTGCTTGAACAGGGAGGGAATAAAATGATGCATTAATTCCCTGTGTGTGTGTTTGTGTGTGTGCGTGCGTGCGTGCGTGTGT
>CAUJGJ010000188.1:3573570-3581070 GCA_963170055.1 Halisarca cf. caerulea | reverse complement strand
TTTAGCACCATGGCAACTGAATCAGGCGTTCTCAAGTCATGGACCATCACTCTGCACCATAAAAAACCACAATGGATGCACATTATTACCAGAGTATGATGCAATAATGATCTAACATTGCACAATGTATCATAAAATTACACAACATGCCAATGCAGTGTACACGTAAACATACTTGTAGTCTGTGTTGCCCGTGACAACCATATTGGGAGGGGAATCCCCGAAATTCAACGCTGTCACCACATGTCTCTGTTTGCAGCTGATGGTGTGTTTGATCAACCCCCGGGTGTAGTCATAGATCTTTATTGCTTCATGTGACTTCACCCCACTGCCCCAAGCAAGATGGCCGTCCTCCTCACGAATGTCCACTCGTCCGAGAAGTGTGTTCTGATTGTTGGAGAAGTACACAGATGAGTACAAGCCACTTGATGCCACCACATCCACACATGCCCCATCAAGGGTCCTCAGTGCAATCTTGTTCCGATGGCACACAACAACTCCACATGGACTGCGTTCTCTGCAAAGACCAACAATGAAGATGTCCTCAATCTGAGGAGGGAGCGTGAAATGAGAAGATCGGTGAGTGAGGCTTTGATTGATATTGTGAAGTTGGAACATCACAAAAGAACAAACATAGGAAAAGGACATACCTACTGTATATATCAAACACACCCACACCCACACAGACACACCCACACACCCACACACCCACACACACATACACCCACCCACGTACGAATGCACACACACATGCACGCACGCACGCACACACACACACGCACACAAGACCCACAACCACCACTCACTGGAGCATCATGTGCGTCTGTTGGAGGAAACACATTTGAGTACCATTGGTTGTCATGACCACCTCTTATCACCATGTACTTCTTCATACCAAAACTAGCAGCTATGAAGGGCGATTGGTCGACCAACGTGGAAGAAATGTGAAACACGGGCTCCTTCTGTGGACAGACAAGTTCATGCTCCAAGCTAAGTCCATATGAGTTGAAGATCTTGACAAAACCTAGTGGGTGGTAGGGACAATTAGCCACAAACATGGAATGTTCACTCATCAATTTCTGGCATGTGTGAAGTATATAATGAAAAATGTATGATACGTGTATGCAAGCATGTACGCATGTGTGCATGCATGCACAACAAACACACACACACACACACACACATACACAAACACACACACACACACACACACACATACACACATACACACATACACAAACACACACACACACATACATACACACATACACAAACACACACACACACACACACACATACACACAAACACACACACACACACACACGCACACACACACACACACACACACACACAAAAGCATATGGACCCACCCACCCACCTCCTTTGGTCCCTACAGCAACCACATTCCCTCGCACTGTGGAACAACTTGGTTCTGAGTGGGCGGACTCTCCAGGAGGTTGCGACATCACTATTGGTTCACTGTCCACTGTCAGATCCCACAAACACACATCACCACTGCTGTAACTGCACAGGAAATAAAAATTACAATAGGGGAGTGGCACAGGAAGTGACTGTCAACAAACAGGAAGTGACTGTCAACAAACAGGAAGTAACTGTTAACAAACAGGAAGTCCTACCCGGCAACAATGACACTATTGTGCATATCCACAGTTGAGAGGATCCCAGAGGCTGAAGGTTGGGACTCTGAAAGGCCACAGTTTCGCTCCTGAAAGGGTAGTAGACACCATATGAGATAAGTGTATGCAGTGTACAGGCATGAGTATAATGGTATAGACTTGATATGTACAAATGTATGTATGGGACAGGTGTGTGTGTGTGTGTGTGTGTGTGTGTGTGTGTGTGTGTGTGTGTGTGTGTGTGTGTGTGTGTGTGTGTGTGTGTGTGTGTGCGCGCGCATGCATGTGTGCACGTGCATGTGTGTGTGTGTGTGTGTGTGTGCGCGCGCGTGTGTGTGTGTGTACTCTAATGGGACATAAACACACACACACACACACGCACACACTTTCCAGTTTTGTAGTACTTTCCTGTCTTGCTCAACGATCCTCCTCGCGATCAATTTCCAGTTGAAGTGGTCACTTGTGCTGAGGTGGAGAGACGGTTGCATGCATACCACATGTGAACAGATTACACAAGAGCAGGAAATAGGATACCAAAAATGAGGGTTGTGAGGGTAGCAGGTTGTGAGATTAGCGAGGATGATGAGGGTAGTGGGAGTTGTGAAGAGGATGGTGAGGATAGTGAGAGTTGTGAGATTAGTGAGGGTAGTGGGAGTTGTGAGGAAAGTGAGAGTTGTGAGATTAGTGAGGGTAGTGGGAGTTTTGAGGGTAGGAACAATAAGACAATGCTAACAGAGGATGAAGTGATGCAATGAAACAGACTCACTCCATGTCAAGCTCGTATCCAGAGTTGTGGCAAAGTTGACTCCAGAGAACATTGTCCTCTGACAGTACTTTCCAACTCTTGCTAACCTAGTTGGGGTGGGGAGGGGAAGAAGGAGAATTAAGGGGAATGGTGGGAGAAGAGCGACAAGAGAATGGAAAGAAGAGAGAGTAGTGAATATGCTACAGTCAACCCATACCTTCCTGCACACACCACACTTCACCCACACCTGCACTCACACCACACCTCCTCTCACATACCACACCTCCCTTCACACACACCACACCTCCACTCACACACCACACCTCCCTTCACACACACCACACCTCCACTCACACACATGTCACACTTTCACTCACACACACCACACCTCCATTCACACACACCACACCCTCACTCACACATGCCACACCTCCACTCACACATGCCACACCTCCACTCACACACACCTCACCTCCACTCACACACACACACACCACACTTGACTTATTCCCACCTGAGCACATCTGCCTAGATCTGTTGCATTCAAATGACCAAAAATCTTAATGGTAATTTCCTTTGGAAGTTCAACATCAAAGAAAGGCACAGTGTTTGTGTCGTCCTGCAGAGGTAAGAAGGCCCTTCGTTCACTATCCATTCAGCTGCCTTAGAACAGTATTTAGAATGATTTCAGCCATTGCATAATGTACACAATGAATACATGCACAATTACATATGTATATAATGAATGGATGAACATATGTATGCATGTACATGTATGAACACTGTAATGAGTACATATAGACATGTACATTTACCACACACACACACACACACACACACACACACACACACACACACTCCACTCACACACTCACACACACACTCACACACACACACACACACGCACACACGCACACACACTCACACACACACACACACTCACACACTCACACACACACACACACACACACACACACACACACACACACACACACTCACACACACACACACACACTCACACACTCACACACACAAACACACACACACACACACACACACACACACAATTCACCAAATCTTCTATAAGTTTGTCAACGAAGCTCTCTTTTCTCTGTTTGGCCAGTGGAGGGACTTCCTCTCTATGTCCTGGCCTTGGGTGAAACGATACACCACGCTCATCTCCACCTTCTGGACTCTCTTTATCATCCTCTTCGTCCTTAAAATACTTCTGTAACCTCTGGTTTGAGCCAGGAGGTTGTGTAGAATTCTTCACGCTAATGTCAATGGAAAACAATTTTGCTGTTGCTTCAGATGCTGTGTTCTCAGTTTGAAATCTTTTGGAGTTTGGAACTGTGTCTGATGTGTCGTGAATATCATTAGGCTCACCGTGAGGGGAATCCCCACCCACTACTTCCTGTTTGTCAACCTCTGCATCACCTTGGAGACAGGCCTGTCTGTTGTGTATGGCTTCCTTCCACTGAACACGGAATTTCTGCAGTTCTTCTTCCATGGCTGCGCCGTACATTGTAGCAAAAAGTGTTTTGTTGTGTACATACATACGTAAGTACATATGTATGTACACACTATGCATGCAACACACTATGTACATATGTACATTGTGTGTTACATACGTGCATATATACATATGAACAGCACCCCTCAAAGTCACACTGCAGCAAAAGCCAAGTCTACCAAGTGCACTACTGCTAGTGAAGACATACTGCCTGTCTCACTGACCCCACGTCGTCACACAACTGACAGGCAGAACACGTCGTCACACGACTGACAGGCAGAACACGTCGTCACACGACTGACAGGCAGAACACGTCGTCACACGACTGACAGGCAGAACACGTTGTCACTCGACTGACAGGTAGAACACGTCGTCACACGACTGACAGGCAGAACACGTCATCACACGACTGACAGGTAGAACACGTTGTCACTCGACTGACAGGTAGAACACGTCGTCA
This sequence comes from Halisarca cf. caerulea, assembly GCA_963170055.1. Classification (NCBI taxonomy): domain Eukaryota; kingdom Metazoa; phylum Porifera; class Demospongiae; order Chondrillida; family Halisarcidae; genus Halisarca; species Halisarca cf. caerulea. The sequence goes on along the minus strand of CAUJGJ010000188.1, from coordinate 3,576,714 downwards.
CACGACTGACAGGCAGAACATGTCATCACACGACTGACAGGCAGAACACGTCGTCACACGACTGACAGGCAGAACACATGTACAACAGTAACAACTGCAGACTCGAACAGAAGGATAGTGACAAGACATACATGCATACACCACCAAAAGGAGTAGTTTAGACAGAACAAAGAGAAATTGTCGGTCACCAAATCAACTACAGCAAAATCTCATTTCTTAGAACCTTGATTTCCTGTAAGAAGATCTAATTATCCACAAGTTCTAAATAACCAACCACATATGTATTCCATACATATGGATTGGTACATTCACCCATGTTTGAATTTAGCCAGCGATTCTAATAATCTTGATTCTAATTTATAGAGATTTCCAAGAAGCACCTACACACATACACACAAGGTATGCTGCTACCGCAACACATATAGACATACGTACACTTACATCTTATGTTGGAATACTGAGTTTGGGGAGAGGGTGGTCTGGAATTCGAAAAGATCGAGACTAAATCGTTCTTGGCGCCATTTTAGGTCCTAAAATACTATTGCGCAATAGCGTGCTTTTGCAGTGCTGTACTCATGCAGGCCGCATGGCCTGGAAACAGACGGTATATGTCTTGGGGTTGCATAGTATACGTATCTGGTTTTATACACACAAACATATACTTAAGAATGCACACACACACACACACACACACACACACACACAACTGGTATTTTATGTATCCAATGTAGCTGGCTTCAGTTAAGGCAGTGGAACTGCCGTAAAATCAGCAGATCTGTGCTTTGCAAAGAGGTTTTCCTCTTTGGGAGGTTCAAAATGTATTGCAAGAATTATACTGGGCCCGTAAGTCGTGTCCTTTGTAGAGAGGTTTAATCATTGTACGGTGTCTGCATTTGGGAGAGTCCACTATCAGAGGTCTACTGAACACAGCCACGAGATGTTAGCTGAAGCCTAGTCTTGCTGCTGATGTTAGCTGAAGCCTGTGAATGTTCACACTTCTAGCATGCGATACGGTTTCTGAATCTGATTCAGTAGAACCGTAGTAGAACGCTTTTGCATGTATAATTTCAGCAATAATTGGATACAATGTGATAAGTGGCATAAGAATGAATAATATGTGACTGTATGTATTAATATTGTTTGGCATCTATTATATATATTAATATAGCATATTAATGAATATGAATAGTATGTTCCTATATATATATATATATATATATATATATATATATATATTGTACATATTATATGTTCACTGGATATAGTCAGCCAGAGTGTTCTATTTGCTCATGTATCAGTGTATACTGTTGAATTGTCCAGCAATTCATGAACAGTACCTGCACACTGTGTTCATTCACCCCCTGTAAGAATAAGGATAGTAGTAGTAGTCCCTCCACTTGGTGATGTCAACACCAGGAAGGCTGCTGCAGTGGGCAAGTGGATTATTAGGGACGATCTTCATCACTTGAGGTGGAATCTTGTCAATCATATCTCCATTGCGGCAGATTATTTTGGCCAAAGTTATCTTCTGTATCTCACGCAATTGATAAGGTGTAAAGACGTGTCGATTGGTGTAGAAAAGGCTATCACCATGCCGAAAATGTAGAAACTGAACCTTATTGATGCACCAGAAGGTTGGTCCAGTTGGTGCATTGTAGTGTAGATTCTCTGCTACTCCACCTGCATACAAGTCAATGTCATCCACATGTTGGTAGACTGATTTTAGGGCATTGATGCGTTCTTGAGGCATTTCGTATCTCAAATCATCAAAACTGTTAACTCTCCCAGTAGTCACTCCACAATGCCTTTGAGCAAACTCTCTCCACTTGTTATAAGGAGGAAGTCCATGGTCACGCCCCCTCTGTATGTTTATAGAAAACAGATCCATCCCACAACCTTTATTTCTGGTCTCAAAGAGTCGATTTCGTATAGAATCAGAGAATTTATTGTCAACTTTGAATGCTGGCTGTACGGACATCCCGCGTAGTAGGTTGTCAAGCAATCCAGGTTTTCTGAAGTGGTTGGTGTCAAAGAATGAGTCAAACATTTGAAGGGGCTCTACCTCCTGGTACAGACTGTTCACAAGTTTGTATTTCTCTGTCAAAGCGCTGTGTGCAAACCGATAGCTGGCAGTAGTAAATGCATTTGAGGTACTGACATCAAATCGTGGATGATAGAAGTAGTGGCCCAGAGATCTGCCAAGTAGCAAGGGAACAAATTCATTGTATGTGATGTGTTGAATCTGAGCTGCGTTAATCTTCCTCACTTCAAGGTAGAGCTTGTTTGGAGACCATCTTGGATTGACAGATTTCAGCTCATCCACGAGGCGATTGTGCTCTCGAAAGAAAATCTGATACATTGCAGTGACACCAGTAACCACATTGACACGCCTATCCCCTGCCACAAAGCACCCTCCATCACAGCTGTTGAAGTTGACAGTAGCATTAGGGAAGAGATCAGTGTTGAAGGATGATTTATGAACTCTCATCTTCCCAGTAGACAAGTCGACCAACGTCTTCCAGTAATTGGGCGCATTAGGGTCAGGCCCTCCATACACAGGCCCACCATCAATGTAGGAGGTTATCTGGTTGATTTGCTCCCTAGCCTTAACATAGCCATGATGCCCGTGCCCGCTACTTTGTATGCAAGCAGGACAAGAGCGTGTGAATGGGATGCACTGTCCAGCTCTACAGCTGAGCTCTTTCTCATCTCTACCGACTGGTATTGGCAAGCAGGCACTTCCTTTTGTGCTGTGGCACATTGTTGAACATGACTGGCCGTGATTAAAGTTGCCAGAACAGGTTCTAGCAATGTCATGGTCCACAAGTAGACCGAAGAAGATTCCCAAAAGAGTGAAGCGAGAGCCTTGGATCTGATTACCAAAACTCAATGAGTTGGACAAAGCTCTGGGATTGGGAAGAGGTTCACCACAGCGTCCCCTCTGCCGAGGGGTGGATGGTGGTGGATCATATTCTGCTGGAAGGAGTCTCTTCAGAGGCATGGGGGTTGCACCGAATGTCTTGTACACCTTGTTGTTGCAGGTGCCGTCAAACGTGTAGTACTTGTGTATGTTGAATTCTGGTAGTCTTGCCCTCATGTTTCGCTCAACCGAGTAGCAGTTAATGTGTGTTCCCAACAGCTGTA
>CAUJGJ010000188.1:3513570-3563570 GCA_963170055.1 Halisarca cf. caerulea | reverse complement strand
CTGACATCATCAGTCGAGAGACCAGGGCAGCTGGGAAGGATTCTGAAGATGGACATCTTTCATCCACCTCCATGCATCGCATGATGACAATGGCCGAACCAATGACACACGGGATGGTCCTTGAAGCCCTAAAGTCTGAAATTGCACGTGCAAACATTACATTTCTACTGGAGGACGATCCTTCTCTCCAAGTGTTTGCCAGCAATGAGCGATTTCGAAGGACTGTTGAATCCCTTGTTACCCAAAACTGTGTACAGCTGTTGGGAACCCGCATTGACTGCGACAAAGTTGAACAAAAGGCAAAGAAGAGTCTCCCGGAATTCAATATGTATAAGTACTACACGTTTGACGGCACCTGCAACAACAAGGTGTACAAAACATTTGGTGCAACCCCCATGCCTCTTAAAAGACTCCTTCCAGCAGAATATGATCCACCACCATCCACCCCTCGGCAGAGTGGACGTCACGGTGAGCCTCTTCCAAATCCCAGAGCTTTGTCCAATGCATTGAGTTTTGGGAATCAGATCAAGAATTCTCGCTTAACAGTGTTGGGTACCTTCTTTGGTTTGTTTTTTGACCACGATGTTACCTCGACCTGTTCTGGGAATTTTGATCCTGGGCAGTCATGTTCAATGGTGTGCAACAGTGCGAAAGAAAGTGCCTGCTTGCCAATACACATTAGCGTAAATGAGACAGAGCTCAGCTGTAGAGCTGGACAGTGCATCCCTTTCACACGCTCTTGTCCTGCATGTGTGCGGAGAAGAGGGAAATGTTCTCCTTCCAGGGAGCAAATCAACCAGATAACCTCCTACATTGATGGTGGGCCTGTGTATGGAGGGCCTGACCCTAATGCACCCAATTACTGGAAGACGTTGGTCGACTTGTCTACTGGGAAGATGAGAGTTCATAAATCATCCTTCAACACTGATCTCTTCCCTAATGCTACTGTCAACTTCAACAGCTGTGATGGAGGGTGCTTTGTTGCAGGGGATAGGCGTGTCAATGTGGTTACTGGTGTCACTGCAATGTATCAGATTTTTTTCCGAGAGCACAATCACCTTGTGGATGAGCTGAAATCTGTCAATCCAAAATGGTCTCCAACCAAGCTCTACCTTGAAGCGAGGAAGATTAATGCAGCTCAGATTCAGCACATCACTTACAACGAATTTGTTCCCTTGATACTTGGCAGACCCCTTGGGCGTTCCTTTTATCATCCAGAATTTGATGCCAGTACTTCTAATGTGTTTGCTGCTGCCAGCTATCGGTTTGCACACAGCGCTTTGACGGAGAAATTCAAACTTGTGAACAGTTCATACGAGGAGGTAGAGCCTCTTTTTCTGTTTGACTCATTCTTTGACACCAACCACTTCAGAAAACCTGGATTGCTTGACAACCTACTCCGGGGGATGTCCGTACAGCCAGCATTCAAAGTAGACAATAAATTCTCTGATTCTATACGAAATCGACTCTTTGAGACCAGAAATAAAGGTTGTGGGATGGATCTGCTTTCTATAAACATACAGAGGGGGCGTGACCATGGACTTCCCCCTTACAACCAGTGGAGGGACTTTGCACGATGGCAGTGTGGAGTGACTACTGGGAGAGTTAAAAGTTTTGATGATTTGAGGAACGAGATTTCTGAAGAACGTATCGAAATTTTAAAATCAGTCTACCAACATGTGGATGACATTGACTTGTATGCAGGTGCAGTAGCAGAGAATCTACACTACAATGCACCAATGGGGCCAACTTTCTGGTGCATCAATAAGGTTCAATTCACACATTATCGTCATGGTGATAGCCTTTTCTACACCAATCGACAAATCTTTACACCCGTTCAGTTGCGCGAGATACAGAGGATAACTTTGGCCAAAATAATCTGCCGCAATGGAGATATGATTGACAAGATTCCACCTCAAGTGATGAAGATCGTCCCTAATAATCCACTTGCCTACTGCAACAGCCTTCCTGGTGTTGACATCACCAAGTGGCGAAAGAACTACCGTCCTTATCCTTATGGGGAGTGAACGAGGACAAAAACGTACCACAAGTTGCTGGACTATAGTCAACTTTTCCATATATACATAGCAAAACTAGTAGGATTAACTGTGTAGATGTATTATGTGTACTTTATATAGTACATGCCATCTAGTAACCCATATAATAATAAATACCAAACAGTACTGTACTGTATCTTATTGAATTTTAGTATAGAATTGGTATGCACCGTGGTGGACCAGGTACTAAGACCATGCAATATTGGGCAATAGTACTATACACACATTCACATGCAGTGTTATAATAATAATTCTAATAAGTTACTATTATGAGTTTACAGCGTGTACATAAGTATATATTGCTTGATATGGTAACCATGTTAGTGTGTGATATATATGTACATGTGCCCACACCCACACACCCACACACATCCACACACCCACACACACACGCACACACCCACACCCACACACATACACAAATGCATGATTCCTTCTTATATATCGATAATATGTATAATCTGTATGCAACATGCACTTATTATAGTGTGTAGTATACTACGTGCCGTATATCTGGAAATATTGGCGATCATTAAATTTGGTGAGTTGCACAAGATCAGGCTGTAATTTAATATTGGGGGAAATTAAATTTGGTGGTTGCACAGCAAGGACAAAGCATAGTAAGTAGGTCTATGTAAATTTGGTGATATAAACTTGGCGATTTTGATCCTGACTGCCAAACCGCCAAATTAAAAATGTCACCAATATTTCCTGATATACGTTATATTTTAGGTATATACTAGAATAAGTGTGAATCAAAGATACTTAAAACACTGATTAACATTAACTCACATATGTCTACGTCATATAGACCTTCTAGCTATATACAAACACATTATGGGTGGGTATATTTAATATAATAAATCTAACTCATCAGTACAAAAACATCAGGAGTACATTGAGTGGAAAAGATCTCATTGCAGCCCAGTCAAATTGCTGACATCATAAAAAAGAAGAGGCCCCCAGGTCATTAGGGCTATTTTGGGAGTAACACTCACTCTCAAGGATATTGAGAAGACTTGTAGTGTGGGAGACCAGCTGCGAGACCCAAAGCTCCTCCCATATGGTTCTTTGTACAGGGGTATTGCAACTATAACCACTGAGGGACAGGATTTTTTTCAGAAAGATAATCCGAAAAGCCTGTCTGACAAGGGAATCAAACCCATAACCTCAGCACCACAAGTCACTGCGCTAGCCGCTAAGCCAAGCTTTTGTTGTAACAGTACCTTTCAGTAATAGGAGTGATTCATCTCCTATGGCCAAATAAATGAATATTAAATTTTGGCCGCTTGAATGTAAAATTTGTCTGCACTTGTTTTCTCAGTCAATTCGATGTGGAAAACTCTGAAAGATTCACAGCAAATTCATTCACAATACCCCTAATTTACTATAAAATTTCAGCTCCTAAGAGTTCAAGTAGGTTAGGTTAGAACGGACAATGTTACATACGCTTGAAATGTGGCCTAGTGCAAATGCATAATTATATTATTATACGTATTTAATTTAATATGTATACTCATGAGAACATGAACTGACTGCGTAGGCTGGTAAGCCAGAACTATAGACACTATGCTAGAACATTTTGCATGCACATTTGAATAAGCTCCTGCATGCATGTTGCAGTGAGGTGCGTGAGCCCCATGATCATGCACACCATACAGTACTGTAGTTATATATGAGCTGATTGTTGATACCGTATATATAAAAATCTTGCATATTTCATTGCAACATGCATACAGGAACTTGTTCACAATAGTGCATCGTTCTCTGGCACAGTGTCCATAGTTCTGACATACATTGACATGCATTGTGATTTGCTGCGAATGGTTCAGAGTCTTCCGAATCGAATTGGCTGAGAAAACACATGTGGACAAATTTTACATTTAAGCGGCCAAATCTTCATTTATTTGGCCACAGGAGATGAATCACTTCTATTACTTAGAGGTACTGTTACAACAGAAGCACCTAAATTTCTAACTGCAGCCAGTTCATATAGAGGGCTATGGTTGAGCCTTTATCGGTATGACTGAAGGATTGGGTGCATGGCCAAATTTGTATCTGGCCGATCGAATTGGCGTTACTTACTCTATCTATAGTTATGCAGTTAGGTAATAGGAAAAAAAGATAAAAAAGCATGTAAGCCGGGGCTAGACCTCTCAAGCTCAGGCATTGCAGCCTAGTCTCGTGAACCAGACCTCTCCCCGCCCTCCATTTTATCATTACGGGCGAGGGTGGGGAGGGGTCTGGTTCACGAGACTAATTGCAGCCCACTCGGAACGCCGCTATGCCATCCGTGCTAGTCCCGCGTAGCCAGACCCATGCTCGCTGCAGGAAGGCGAGGCTTCGGCCGGTGACGTCAGTCCCGAAAATGGCCGAGCGAGATTGGGTTATAAAAAAGAGGAAGACTCCAGGAAGTGCGTTGTATGGTGAGGTTGGGGTTAGGGCTAGGGTTGGGTTGGAGTTTAGATTATAGCATTAATGCTCGACCCTACACCGGACGAGTATCAATGATTATAGTGTGCAGTATTGCGCAACACACTTCCTGGAAAATTCCTTTTTCTAATGGCTTGTGATTGGGTCCGAGCTACGCCGGACTAATTCGTGCCCCTCTGAAAGAATTCTACTCTATAGCTATATTGTAGTACTGTTCAGCCCTCGACTCTCAAAATGACGGCAGATCGAGAGACTGAGAGACATGCAAGCAGAACTAGTGCAATTATTGGCGCCTTTGAATGACTCAAGGAATCATGCTTGCTTGAATGAGGTGAAAGCGAGTGGTTTGGTGGATTATATGTCCGTTTTAAAGAAAAGAACTGCTTTGTCGAGCTAAAAAACGAGCTGAAAAGCTGCGGCTTGCAGTTGTGAGGAATGAAAAGTTGAGTGGTACACTCGGGAAAGACGGATTATGGGATATCAGCATAAACAAAGCAATGAACGTTCTTTTGGGAGGGGAAATCCGGCCAAGTGGTTATGGTCAGGTAGCCAGCAACGTCTACTGGTAGTCTATGGTTGCATTGAAACTACAACCGTGGTAAAATTGTCATTATTGCGGACTCCAGCTAGTCTCGCGTAGCCCAGACCACTAACCTCGCCTCCATTTTTTATATGCTGATAGAGGTGAGGTTAGTGGTCTGGGCTACGCGAGACTAGACTTCCGCGGACACGCAGAGGAGTTGAGCTTGGTAGGTAGTATAAACTTAGGCTGCTTGTTGTAGTGTGTGTGTGTGTGTGTGTGTGTGTGTGTGTGTGTGTGTGTGTGTGTGTGTGTGTGTGTGTGTGTGTGTGTGTGTGTGTGTGTGTGTGTGTGTGTGTGTGTGTGTGTGTGTGTGTGTGTGTGCATGGGTGTGTGCTTGTGCTTGAATCAAATTATGTTATACTTTTTCGCTTGTGTGTGTGTGTGTGTGTGTGTGTGTGTGTGTGTGTGTGTGTGTGTGTGTGTGTGTGTCACTTTGTGTGGGTGGGTGGGTGGGTGTGTACCATCTTCTACAGTTGTCTAACCTCAATGATAAGCAAGAAGAAAGGGTTACATACCATCAGACCATTGGTTGGATCTGCTGCAAACTGAGCTTTGCTCTGTTGCGAATGTCCATCATGTGTGTCTGTGGCTCAAGGAATATTTGCAAATTCATGTGCACCAACAACACCGCAGTGCTGAGTGCCGAAAGCCATATGACATTTTAATTACATGTGTTGTTCTATATACTAACTTACAAGTATGTATACTTCCCTTAATTGATGTTGCAATTTATTATAATAACGGACACACAACATTCTTCAATGTGTGTACTCATATCCTATTTTTGTGTCAGTTGATGTATACATCACTGAAACCATGAGCGACCATTTTGTCAGCCATATTTATCACAGGTAGTACAAATCCCCTGTGTACATACTCTTTTCTGAGAACTGGCTATTTGTAATGTATTTTTTATGTTTGTGTTTTCCATTTCATATTTATTTTTTGGTTTTGTTTGTTGTAGTATTGTCATTATAATAGCAAGGCTTGGTGAAATGAGTTGGTTGCTATGGAGATGTATGAGAATACAACACAGTGCCCAATGTACATGACTGTGTGATGTGATTGGTTCCTCTGTTCTCTGTTTACTATTATACTTGTCGTTTACACTGAGAGAGGCGTGGTCGTCTCAGGCCTAAAGATATATATACACTCAGCTCTGATTGTACTGAAGCAGTCATACATATTACCAAGACTATATATATAGTTACCATGACAATGACACAGACCTTACAGGAAATAACAAAATGGAATATAGTGTGCTAGAAATTTGAAATTCGTCTCTCGAATATTTTGTCTGTTCAATGCATGTATTCTGTATTAGTGTAGATCAAGTGATGTTTGTGAAAGTAGAGTATAATGTGTATGCATGCATATCTGTTAACAATTGCTTCCAAGACTACTACTAGCAATGTTTTCAGTACAGTACCACCTCTATCATATTCAATGTAAGGTCTAGGAGTTCCTCACCAATCAGATTAGAATCAACCCCCATTTTACATGTGATTATCTTGGACCTTGTACGTAATTGTATGCAATTAATAATAAAGTAAATCATATACATGAAAATTACATAATATGTAATTAAATAGGTAATAAAATATGTATAACAAAATCATTACATAATATAATTAAACAATAATTATTATTATTATATGAGTTATATGTAAATCATAACAATAATTATCAAATATTAAATAATAAAATAGTAATTTATAACTTTAAATCTCATCATACATTGTTGCTCCATAGACAAACAGTGGATGCGTAAGTACAATAACACCTTCTATTTATGCAGGGTTTCTTTTAGGGGGGGGGGGGTAAGGGCGGGCATTCGCCCCCCCCCTTGGAAATTTCTTGCCCCCCCTTGAAAATTTGGGATGGTAATATTTTTATATATAAATTGTGATGTTAATATTTATGTTTAAGTAGGATCATTACACTGATATTCATATATAAACACGTCTATAGTTTCTGATCTTGACACTATCGGAATTCTCGGATCTTGACACTATCGGAATTCTCTCTGCTAGGCTTGTGTAATTGCCTTACAGGAAATTTTGTCGCTTTTTGTTTCCCCTACACAGTAGTATGAGATAGAGACTAATTTCCTGTCATCTTAAAATTTGTGGCTTATGGCAGTGACCATGTACGTACCTCTGCTTATCTAGGATACTTGTATAGGTCGAAGATGTTGTCAGGTGGATTATGAAGAAATCTCTCTGTATAACAGGTGTATTCTATTTAGTGGCTAATACGTAGGCTTGAGGGCTGTATGGCATATTAAATGCACTTGCCCTTGGGCAGTGGGTACCTAAAGGGGAGTGTGTTTATCTGCCATACAGCCAGAGTGCAAATGTCTTAACCATTCAGGGTTCTATCCAATGGAGGGGGGTTGGAAGCTTCCACCCCAAAAAAATCGAACTGTATATAGTACAAATTACTATAGAGAAGGCTCTACTTGAGTGTCAAAATCAAACTTGAATGGTCCAAAATGGCCTCGGATACCACCTTATATAACCTTAAAACTCAAATTTCCCTGGGGGACAATACCCCCAGACCCCCCTAGTTACATCACTTCACTGCATGTGTTTATAGACATCTAGGATGTCATCTATGTACACATCTGCCTCCTTCCATTTCTTAGTTGAACATTTGTCATTGGCCCCATGATCATTATCTGGAAAGAGAACCTGCTACATATATAGATACAAAAGATGCTATACATGACTGTCCATCATAGATAATATAGTACATGGATGCTCTCTATCACAGCATGACTGCATATGCTATAATCTACAATGTTTTAGACTTGCCCCCACATATTCTACATGGATAAATTTTGCCCCCCCTTGACATATGTCCTGAAAGAAACCCTGTTATGTATATATAATCAGCCTATATAAAATACACAAATTTGCAAAAAGATCAAAGTCATTAACTGTTTTGTGTTTCTAATTTGATAATAAACTGCACGCGTACGCGCACACGCACACACACACACACCCAACACACAGACACACACACACACACCCCCAACACACACACACACACAATACACACACACACACATACCTCTTACGGTGAGTGAACGAGGACAACTATACATACCACAAGTTGGTGGACTACAGTCAACTTTTCCATATAATATTAATACATAGCTAAACTAGTAGGATTAAGTGTATCTGTATTATATGTGTAATTTACATAGTACATGCCATCTAGTAACCCATATATTATAATATAAATACCAAATTAACAGTACAGTAACTGTACGATCATCTTATTTATTCAGTGTTAATTCGCTTGTCATGAATGTGAATAATTGATGCTATATGTTGTCTATACAGAGTATACATGTAAGTTCTATAGACTATATATGGATATACGGTACTACTATACTATATTCATGCAGTTGGAGTACAGTTGTGACACAGGCTGCTGTGTATGAAAAAGGTTCAAATTTTGGGTTACATTTCAAATTGATTTCAATTTGTTTGATTGCAATGAAATCCATGGTTTATACAATTAAAGGGTTGTCTTTAGACACATTTCACGCGTATAATTCAGTTAAAATCAGAATCTATAACTACTGTAACATGTATACTATTTGTAGATAATTCCACTGAATCTCACATTACATAATATTGGGCATACCGGTGCATGTTCCATAAAAAATATAAATAAATTAAATGTACTACGTACATCTCTCAGACCATATATGTATAGTCTAAGAGTATCTATATGCTCAGACTTATAGACTTCGTCGATAAACTTTGTCAAGGTGATTACATTGTGTATTCAATTACAGTAAAATTAATGTTTTCTTTGTTGTATTGTATGACGTGGTATAATGAACACGGCATACAGGCAATACCAGTGAAAATGAGCTGGCCGTATCAGAATGTTAAATGAAATGTGAAATGTCAGTTTACATTTGATCAGATATAACCACACATTGCATATGGTGTCAATCAATAATACTATGTATAATTTTATTACATGATGGTGCAAAGTGGTGCACATTGAACAGTAGTTAGTCAAATGAGGCAAGTGTTCCATGTAAAAGTGAGACACAACAGCAAAGTGCGCAACAAATGAACAATATTGAACGTCTATTATAATTTCAAATTGTCAATCAATACCTTGTTATGACACTTCACATAGCGTATCAGATTCTGTTCTTGCTAATTTAAAAGGCACGTCTTACAAATTTTAAAACCATACATAGAACATATGCATGATATTTGGCTCCAAGCAAAATGGGCCCGCCAGTTTATATGATCTTATCACATAGAACACCTTTGCCTGCTTCTGTTATTCCCACTTTGCTGATACTTAACTTTAACACCGACTTGCAACTTGTGCACAAAGGAACAATGTATTGGCCAAAATATACGATTAAGTACGTGGGTGTCTCAATCAGACTCCCCTATATGACAGAAACAATTAACCTCGCTAAACCGCTCGGTAACTAGTGAGATGCAAATGCATCATGGGGGGCAAGCATAGCTTCGGAAATGAGTGTGACCATATACAATAGTTCATGACAGCTGTAGTGACATCAACAATTAGGCATAGATTCAGCATCCTGCAGATTTTGTCAACCCAGTCCCTGAAGAAAATCATGAGGATGTGGACTGATGCTTGATTACAGTAATTTCCCCATTTAGATTGCTGTTGAGCTGATTTTCAACTACATTTATAATCATTATGTATATTTATGTACCTAGTCTAGCTGGCGCATGGTAATTGTATGTAACAGTGATCAGTGCTTTGAATTCTGTAGCATGGGGGAATTTTGTCTTATTATACCATGGTGCATATGCACGGTCTAATTGATTGACTGATTGAAATATCTGACATCGATCAGCATGGCAGACAAGGTTTGTTTAGGATCGCTTGAGGTCAACTGTAGTACACGCGGATTATGGCGTCAAATTAAGGCGAATTGGCCGGGGAAGAATCAGAAAATGGGACTAAAAATGCACATGCATCACGACGACGCACACAGCTTCTGAGAAATTAACGAGGGTCAGCCGTGACAGCCATGCCACGAACATGGGCATTGAATCGCGACACTGAGCCAGAACGAACGGATTCCAAAATGGCCGGCAAGATGCATGGTGACGTTGCCCGAAGGTAAATCTGCAACTCCTAGTCTTCGGCCACCGTAAAATAAAAGTCTGCTTCAATATAGTTGACGGGCTTTAATAGGTTTCAAGTGCATGCATGAATGACACAGTGACGGTTTGAATGCGCGCCGATACGGTCGAATTGGGAATGGGTACCTCGGCAGTGCTAACAGCATTCGATCGTGCCGGTATTTCTCACAGGCGCGAATTGCCATGCACGACTTTGGATCCCTCCTGCGCGTATGGCGGTCTAGATCATTCGGCTTTTCCCACTAGTCTCTCTCGGCCGAGGAGCAGTCGGCTGGAGAAGAAAGTGAAGGGTGGCCAAAATCGAGACTTTTAGGAGCGGCCCCTGCGTAGGCGGGCTGCCGTCGGACTCCCGTACTTGAACCGTCGGCAGTGAACAGCATTCGTGGCGGTATTTCTCACAGGCGCGAAAGCTGGGGAGTATAAGCCCCAATCGAAGGGGCGCCATCATTAGAGAGGCGCGCTAATTGGAACAAGTACGGAATATTCAGGCAGAATATCTATTTTTCAGGAACTTAATTTGAGCTTCATGCAGCACCGCCACCAGATCCAACCATGATTGCCATCGTCACCAGTGAGGGACGGAACACTGATTATTAACTTCTATTTGTTAGCTTGTCAATTAAGATACTGTGATCTGATTGACATGTATGCTCTTGTTAATATGATTAATTCATTTGCTTCACTCAGCTTTCTACAGCATGCAGCATATAGAATGTACGCGCGGTTATAAAAGCAGTGGTGTACTCAGAAAATACAGCAAAGTTAGAGAAATCCACTCGGAATGGGTACCTCGGCAGTGCTAACAGCGTTCGTGGCGGCATTTCTCACAGGCGCGAAAGCTGGGGAGTTCGAAATTCCAGGTAAGCTTACGCATGCATGCGCGCCACGATAGGTTTACCCAACTCTCACGCATAGGTGCAATCACGCATAGGTTTACCCAACTCTTTTCCTCACTCACAGATGTAATCCAAGCGAAACTGGATGCAGTGGTAGCAGATGCAGATAAGAGAGCAGCTGACATCATCAGTCGAGAGACCAGGGCAGCTGGAGGTGATTCTGGAGAAGAGGAATTACCATTCAGACAGCCCTCACCCACAACACTGCATCGCATAATGACAACACCCAAACCAATGACGCACAGGATGGTCCAGAGAGCTCTAAAAGCTGAAATTGCACTTGTAAACATAAGCCATTTGATGGAGGATGATCCTTCCTTCCAGATGTTTGCCAATAATGAGCGTTTCCGAAGGACTGTTATGTCCCTCCTTACACAGAACTGTGTTCAGCAGTTGGACAACAACACCAGCTGCTCCTCTGTTGAACAGGAGACAAAGACCAGTCTACCAGAATTCAACATACAAAAGTACTACACGTTTGACGGCACCTGCAACAACAACATGTCCAAGACATTTGGTGCAACCCCCATCCCTTTGAAGAGACTCCTTCCAGCAGAATATGATCCACCACCGTCCACCCCTCGCAATATGGGAATTGGTGGACATCCTCTACCAAGTACTCGAAATGTATCCAGTGTGATGAGTTCTGGGGGACAGAACAATGATCCGATATTTACAATGATGGGTGTTACCTGGGGTCAGTTCTTGGACCATGACACTGATTTAATCTGTGCTGGGAGCTTTGATCCCGGGCAGTCATGTTCAAATGTTTGCCGAAGTGCACGGGGAGGTGCCTGCTTGCCAATACCGGTTGGCAGAGATGAGACAGAGCTCAGCTGTAGAGCTGGACAATGCATCCCTTTCACACGCTCTTGTCCTGCCTGCATACGGAGTACTGGGCACAGACATCCTGGCGGTGTTCCATCCCGGGAGCAAATCAACCAGTTAACTTCTTACATTGATGGTGGACTGGTGTATGGAGGGCCTGACCCGAATGAGCCCGTGTATTGGAAGAAGCTGGTGGACCTATCTACTGGGAAGATGAGAGTTCAGAGATCATCCTTCAACACTGATCTCCTTCCCAATGCCACCGTCAATGCTGATAAGTGTGAAGGGGGGTGCTTTGTGGCAGGGGATACACGCGCCAATGAGGTTACAGCTCTCACAGCACTTCATCAAATATTCGTACGAGAACACAATCACCTTGTGGATGAGCTGAAATCCGTCAATCCAAGATGGTCTCCAACAAAAGTCTACCTTGAAGCAAGGAAAATTAACACAGCTCAGATTCAACATATCACATACAATGAATTTGTTTCCTTGCTACTTGACAGATCCCTTGGTCGCTACTTCTATAATCCACAATTAGATGCCAGTACGACTAATGCGTTTGCCACTGCCAGCTTTAGGTTTGCACACAGTTCTGTGACAGAGCAATTCAAACTTGTAAACAGTTCATATCAGGAGGTTGAGCCCCTTGATCTTTTTGATGCATTTTTTGACACCACCCATCTCAGAAAACCTGGATTACTTGACAACCTACTTCGTGGAACGTCAGTACAGTCAGCATTCAAAGTTGACAGCAAATTCTCTGATTCAGTGCGAAATCGACTCTTTGAGACTGGAAACAATGGTTGTGGGCTTGATCTGTTTGCTCTGAATGTACAGAGGGGGCGTGACCATGGACTTCCCCCTTACAACAAGTGGAGAGAGTTTGCGCAAAGGAAGTGTGAAGTGACTACTGGGAGAGTTGACAGTTTTGGTGATTTGAGAAATGAAATGTCTCAAGAACAGATAAATGCTCTACAATCAGTCTACCAACATGTGGATGACATTGACTTGTATGCAGGTGGATTAGCAGAGAATCTGCACCACAATGCACCAACTGGACCAACTTTCTGGTGTATCAATAAGGTTCAGTTTGTAAATTATCGTCATGGTGATAGATTTTTCTACACCAATCAAGGCGTCTTTACACCTAATCAATTACGTGAGATACAGAGGATCACTTTGGCCAAAATAATCTGCCGCAATGGAGATATAATTGACAGGATTCCCCCTCAAGTGATGAAGAAAGTCCCTAATAATCCACTTGTCTTCTGCAGCAGCCTTCCTGGTGTTGATATCACCAAGTGGAGAAATAATTAGAGAACTATAGCTATCGTCCTTATCCCTACAGTAAATGAACATGCAAGGACGACTAAGTATACTACGAGTTGCTGGACTTCAACTGTTGTAGTAAATACATAAGCAAGCTAGGCTACAGTAGGATTAACTGTGTTAGTAGCTGTATTATGTACATCTTATATATAATACAGGCCATCTTGAAACCCATAATATATACAGTGGAAACTCATTATAATGAATCCCAGGGGACACTGAAAATTCTTTGTTATATCAGAAATTCACAATAACCAGCTACACTTTCATAGTAGAACATTTATTGGGTCACATGAATTTGTTCACTATATGCAGAAGTTAACTGTAAGAGATATCTTTATAACGAGTTTTCACTGTATACAGAAGATACCAAACAGTATAACAGTACTGGGTCAGAAACATGCTTGCATGCCCATGTAACGTGGCAGCATGCACCTATAAGTCGTTTGTTCTATGACAGTCAGACCTTGAATCCTTCATTAATAAAGGCACCACGGCGTGGAGCACCAGCCCGAGCTGGGCTCCAACACCACGGCATGGAGTACCAGCCCAAGCTGGGCTCCAACACCACGGCGTGGAGCACCAGCCCGAGCTGGGCTCCAACACCACGGCGTGGAGCACCAGCCCGAGCTGGGCTCCAACACCACGGTGTGGAGCACCAGCCCAAGCTGGGCTCCAACACCACAGTGTGGAGCACCAGCCCGAGCTGGGCTCCAACACCACGGCGTGGAGCACCAGCCTGAGCTGCATGGGTTCTAACACCACGGCGTGGAGCACCAGCCTGAGCTGCATGGGCTCTAACACCAAGAACTCCACGCAGGCAACCCTCAACTCAACACATGGTCTCTACTACTTGTTATACAACAAATATCTAGCCTATCTAACAATATAAAATACACAAAGCATACATACAGACAGATACTGCACATATGTTCCTAGTGTTAGTTATAAATGTACACTCATGCAACACACAATTAAAGATATATATAGGACTTTGCTACACATATTAGAATAATATAATCATAATATCATTACGATGGCAATGTTCGAATATAATGGTTCACTTGATCATAATTATTATTGTTGATACTATTACTATATTCATTACAGCATGATATAGTGCATGTCCGCTGAATGTATACTATCAAGGGACCCTTTAAATGAAGCCATAATATTGCATGTGCCATTCATGTCAGGTGTGATCTGCATGGCTCCGCAAGCCTATATAACTTCAACCTAGCTATAATACCGTTATAGACCCTGCTTGGCAGATGCATACGTACAGTGAATTCTTGTTAATCTGCCACATTTCGTTTTGAAGAATTATGGCAGATTAATGAGTTTGGCCAATAGTCCAAATCAATTTGCAGTCTTTTGTAATAATTCATGCACAAAATTGATGGCGGATAAAAGGGTTTGGTGGATAAAGTGGTGGCGGATTAACGAGAATTCACTGTACACATAGAGGGGATGTACACACACACACACACACACACACACACACACACACACACACACACACACACACACACACACACATGCACACACACACACACACACACACACACATGCACACACACACACACACACACACACACACACACACACACACACACACACACACACATGCACACACACACACACACACACACACACACATGCACATGCACACACACACACACACACACACACACATACACACACACACACACACGCACACACACACGCACACACACACGCACACACACACACACACATGCACACACACACACACACACATGCACACACACACATACATACACACATGCACACATGCACACTTCCTTCTTTAATTCTTTCTGCTGCTTTCACTCCTGGGGAATGGTGCAGGCTAAGATCATTAGTTGCTATGTTGGGCCTTGGGTACAGTTAGTTCTCTGATGGCAGAATCATACACGCATGCATGCACTCGTGATTGTGGAGGCCTTGTTGTTTGATAGTTTGGTGGCAAAATTAGCTTTGACCATTCAAGAAGAGACCATGCTTCTGTCTTTGATGGTTGACGAGGCCAGCATGATTCAGTACGTGCTGTGAATCCACATCGTTCAGTGGTACAATGGAGAGCAGGTCAGCTGTTGTTTGCCTTGCGTCTTAACGATGTTACTGACATTCTTGAGGTTCTTCTCTTGTGCTTCCTTGGTGGTGTTCAAGTTTAGTGTGGCAGTCCAGATCATATGTCTCCAATCACACCAGTCCTGTGTCAGTGTCCTCCATTCACCTTCTAGATTGCAACTCCTCACATCCTTTTGCACTTAATTGGTCATTCCATCTTTGTTGCTGTCCTCCAGGTAATAGTCTACCTTGCGGTGGTACGTGCACACAATATAGTAACTTCCGTGGTAGACGATCCTCATCCATCCGTAACATGTAACACAAGTGGTGAAGGCGTCTATGGGTCAGCATGGTGGAGACTCACTGATCGAAGGTGGGATCTCTTCCTGATTGAAGTATATCATTCTCTCGATCTGCCTATTCCATCAGGAAACTCCAAGAATGGAACAGAGACGCCGCATCACAAAACTCTGTAGACGGTGGATCTGTGGGTCTAAAAGCACTGCTGTTTCTAACCCATACATGCAGGAGGGTGAATTACAGAGGGAAGATGCTGAACTTGGTGGTAACCTTGATCTTCTTCTGGTGCCAAAGGATGCGGTTGAGGGACCCAAATACCTGAGAAGCTTTGGTGATTTGAGATGAAACCTCAGCATCTGAGGCCGGTGCCGTCATTAGAGACAATGCTGCCAAGGTACTGGAGAATTGTACCACCTCGATTGGGTCAGATTGAGGATGCAAAGGAATGGGGAACAGCGTCTGACAGTGTGTATCATCGATCAGGTAAAACAGCAAGGAGCTTTGTCTTTCTACAATTGATGGGTAGCCCCATATGACAACAAGTGGAATCAAGGGATTTCATCAAGGTGCATGGTAAGGTCTCACAAGAGAGATACAGAGATCAGCATATTCAAGGGATACTGTCACCTCTAACTTAAGGACAGCTTCTTCCTGTTTCCCTCTAGGTCTGCATCCAGAAGGTAAGATGCACAACCCTGCATCTGAAGGGCGGTCAGCAATGGCATCACAGTGTCAAAGAAGAGGTTAATTGAACGAAGTTGGTGCAAGCACGCATTCTTGCTTGACACCAATGGATATATACAGGACACTAGCTTATATCCGAGATCTTGCCAAGGCATAATAATATTATGATCTCACAGCTGCAGAGGTGTTGACGTGTAGGGCTTTAATGATGTTGAGTAGCTTTGGTGGCAAATGATAGCAATGCTGGAGGATAAGCCACAAAGTGGATCTAGCTGTCATCAGAGTCATACGCCTCAGAGAGGTTGACAAAGCAAATGTAGAGGACGGTGGTATTCCCTGGCTTCTCCATCAACACCCCGAGTGAGAATAGTTGGTCTGTGCATCCCCTGCCCTTCCAAAATCCACACTGGTTCTCACATAAAAGGATTTCTGTTCTGGGTTTGATCCTATTCCATAGGACACAGGCAAACACCTTGCTGAAGTAGCTCAAGAGGGAGATGCCTCTGTAGTTATCACACTCCGTGCGGCTTCCGTTCTTGTGGAGTGGAATGACTAGGTGCATGGTCAGCCAGTCTGAAGGGATGGTCTTGCTGTTCCACATGGAGTTGAACAGTGAGATCAGCCAGCGGATGGATTCGGCTCCTCCTAGCTTCAGCAAGATACTATACTAGCATTGTGGATGGCTGTTTTGAAGGATCTTCGAAGACCACATGCACCTTGTTGGCATCACTGTTGGGGGTAGTGTGGTAGCTATCAAAAGCATCTGCAAGGGAGGTTTGGAAGGTGGAGACTGCATCCCGAGGTAGATACTTGATCTGACGAGAGGGATGATGTTGATAATGGTGCCGCTTTGCTTTGATATTAAAATGAAAGGTGCACACAACGAGCTCATGATCTGAGTGATCATGAAGTCCACCAATAGCCACGCGTGCATGTGTCAAGGATGGAGGAATGATACTTGGCATTGATCAAGACATAGTCAATAACGCAACCTGGGTTTGAACGGTCACCATTGTGATACCAAGTGCACTGATGTTGAGACTTGTGATGAAACCAGGCCGGTGTTTGTAGGTGGCACAGGAAGAGAGGGTGTGAGGAGAAGGAGCAGTGGCTACTCCATGTGTATGTGAAGAGTCAGAGCCCGAGT
Organism: Halisarca cf. caerulea; assembly: GCA_963170055.1. Taxonomy (NCBI): domain Eukaryota; kingdom Metazoa; phylum Porifera; class Demospongiae; order Chondrillida; family Halisarcidae; genus Halisarca; species Halisarca cf. caerulea. Next base: position 3,546,054 of record CAUJGJ010000188.1, on the reverse strand, counting down.
GTACAATGGTGCAGGACTGTATTTGAGTAATAGCCTATTACTCAAATATTGCTATTACACAGACACACACACACACAGCACAGCACATACACGTACACACGCACCCATGCATGCACGCACATATACATACACAGACACACAAACACACACGCATACATACATGCAGACACACGCACATGCACATGTACACACACACACATACACACACACACACACACACACACACACACACACACACACACACACACACACACATACACACACACACACACACAAATGTGCACACACACACACATGTACACACATAATTATACAGAGACAAACTCATTCCACTAAAATTATCTGAAAACTATAATATAGCAAACTTGACCTTCAAACAGAGTCCACTGTCACAAAATGAAACATTTTAAAGTGAGCCTGAATAACTAATATTGACTTAATACCCATGATAGTTAACTTCAAGTTGTCTGAGGCCCCATTTACACGTATCCGGAGACCCTTGTAAACACATACTTTTGAAGATGTTTACACAGACTATTCACACGAAAACGCCAAAAACGTATAGCGAATGTGGATACTTCGTAAATGGATACCAAAGTGGATATCCAATAAACGCATACATTTTTTGTTTCGATTGTTTTCGTGTAACAAGTTGTAAACGCATTCAGAAGGATGCGTTTATAAAGCAATCCAGATACGTGTAAATGGGGTCTGAAACTCTGTTAGGTTACAAATGCAATCCTCACTACCATACTGTGGTGTATCTCAAATTGCACCCATGCACGTAGATTCTCCATTATGTCCAACCCACAGGATAGCATACATAGTGGACACTGTGTACTAAGCAATTGTATTACACACATATCACCAAAAATTGCTACAATTGCAGTCACGAAATTATCAAAAGTTACATACATACACAATACGGATCCTCAATCAAAATGCTGCGACAAATCGATTACATAGTCTGGAGAGGATCTCTGTCCACTTGTGAGATGACAATATTGACGTCCTTTCCACTAAGTTGGGTCAGCAGGGATTCCTTCAGAACTTTGAGGTACCCTCGTTCCGTGTTGGTGTGCTCACAGAGTATGACACTTGTCCCTGCAGCATTGGCCTCCAGTACAGCGTGATGGGTCATCTCACCACTGAGGTACAAGTCTGCTTCAACATTCCTCAGGAGAGTAGACCCTGGTGATGGGGAACAAGCAACATGTGTGGATCTAAAGAGACGGATACCATTAGAACCATTATACTATAAAACATTTAAAATCATTATCGGATGTGAAAAAAATGGACGCGCGCAGTCAATCGCAGTGATTTTGCTGAGTGATTTCAGTAACTTAAGATTACAGTACAATGTCCTGTTGTTCGTGCATGAACACTGGCAGGTGTGTACGATGCAGTTGTGTGAGAGCAGGAGATCGTTGTATTGATTGTCATCCAGGCAGAATCGGAAAATGCCAGAACCTTATGATGACAGGACTTTAAAATCATTATGGAAAGAAGATGTGTACTTTATCCCTAAGTACAGAGTACTGCCGTACTCCTTAATGTATTTGTACAAGAACTACAAATGTACGGGCAAGCTGCTTATCAAGGGCCAACAAAAAGTACTTGCGATCAGAAGGATACTTACTATCGGTGCTGTCTCCAGTACTGTACATGAGGTAGAGAGAGAGCAATGGGTGCTTACTATCCAGGTACTTCCCACTCAAGTTTGGCCATATGCGCAATCAATATAAGTATACTATATGGCTTCTAAAGGAGCAACATGTTTACTGACTAAAGGTCAGGTGTCCAAACTACTGGGGGTGGTTCCTTTGATGTATGACGTCATTGGGGAGACAAGTATACATACCCTACTGTCTGGAATTTTCATGGGATGTAAATTTCGTGAATCACTTGACATTCGACTGTTCACGCTTTTATTTTCGCGAATACATCCAGGGTATTGGTCTAGGAAACCAGTCTAATAAATATGGTGCTGTCTCGTTCAAGCATTTAGGTAAAGATCTTGAATAACGCGTGCAGCATACCATATTCGACAAAGCTTGGTGCTATTTTGAAGGCTGATTCTGAGGTCTATAGGCTTGAATCATGCCCATCAGCTTGTTGATCTACTCCTGAGCAGCTTAAATAAACATTTCCGAGATAGATGGTTGGACAGCACACTCCGGCTTCTGCATCAGCTGACTTGAAAGAACTTAAACATCTATACTGAGGATGATCGGGTGTCCAAATTTATACAACAAAATATAGGCCTGATAACCAGGATCTATTATTTCTGAAGTGTCCAATATGTGAACAGTTATGGCTGCCATTTTCCACCAGTTATGGAAAATTCACAGATAAAATTTCGCGAACTCGAAGCCATTTGCGAAAATTGCAAAAATAAAGTCCCATGAAAATATCAGACAATATGGTATGGAGAATACGGAGTAATGCACTCTCACCCACCCACACCCACCCACAATTACACAACCTCACACACACACACACACAGAGAGACATGCACACACACACACACACACACACACACACACACACACACACACACACACACACACACCCACACCCACACACACACACAACACCCCCACCCCCACACCCACCCACACACACACCTGATCCTGCACAGATAGCAACTGTCTTAATTGATGTATCCAAGTTGGTACCATTACCAAGAGCAACACGTACATGCTGAAGTTGAAGATGTTTCTTCACCTTCTCAACAACATCTTTCAAAGACAGAGAATTGTCTAGAACCACTAACCTCCCACACCCCCCAAGAACTGGGGTACCCTAGGGGATGAGGGTGGGAAGGGGAAATGTAGGTAGATGTATTGCAGCTGCTGTGGGCAGATTTAGCACACACACACACACACACACACACACACACACACACACACACACACACACACACACACATACACACACACACACACACACACAGGGAGAGGGAGAGAGAGGGAGGGAGAGAAAGACACACACACACACACACACACACACACACACACACACACACACACAGGGAGAGGGAGAGAGAGGGAGGGAGAGAAAGACACACACACACACACACACACACACACACACAGGGAGAGGGAGAGAGAGGGAGGGAGAGAAAGACACACACACACACACACACACACACACACACACACACACACACACACAGGGAGAGGGAGAGAGAGGGAGGGAGAGAAAGACACACACACACACACACACACACACACAGGGAGAGGGAGAGAGAGGGAGGGAGAGAAAGACACACACACACACACACACACACACACACACACACACACACACATACACACACACACACACACACACACCAGGTGTTCTTCAACAAATATAGCTGGCTTCATCTCAACGGATAATATCGGCTTCATAGAAGTTATGGACAGGATGTCGGTAATATTCTTCTTATCACAATAGAGGGTCATCATCGACTCACCATGTTGAGATTGTGAAGACCTACATACACAAAATATACAAGACAATGGACATGTGTACAGGTGTACACTCTTAATAGCATACACACACATGCACGCATGCACGCACGCACGAACACATGCATGCACGCACGCACAAACACATGTATGCACGCACACAAACACACACACACACACACTTGTAATCTTTGATATGGTCATTGCCAAGCTCCTCAGAAAGCTTTTGAGCAAATACTTTCACTTCTGCTTCATCAGCAAATCCCCTGATCAGTACAAGATTGCTATGCTCAGGTCCCACCTCCTTAAAAGACAAGGGTTTTACTCTTCCCTCACCGAGCCCAGCAGCCAGCCAGTCATTGACTCCACCCACTACAGCATCCAATGCTGTGTGTGGAGAGTATATGGCTATGTGTGCTTCTATTGCCTTGAGGATAACCCTCTCTTTAAAAGTGGTTGTGGTCAGGGATTTCAGAGGAGAAAATATAGGAGGGTGATAAGACACAATGAAATTCGCACCCAAGGATATGGCTTCCTCCAGGACAGGTTCAGTCAGATCATTTGTGAGAAAAATGGTTGAAATTCTTTGGATATCTGATGGCTCCACAAGCAGCCCAACATTATCCCAGCTTTCTGCTAGATTGAGCGGCGCTAAGGTCTTCAGAGAGGCTACCACATCAGATAAGGAACACAACCTTGTTCGGTCTCCTTTGAGCGCATCCATTGAAAAGAATCTAGGCGTACATGCAGACTTATTTACAATTCTGAATGATTGCTGTTGTGTGTGATGAGGCTGGGATCTGACAAGTTTTACACACCTCCTGATAACACCAGCAGCTGCACTCCTTAGCAACACCATTCACTTAGTGGCATCTATGTGAACAATGGGAGATACAGTGAAACCTCTATAAGGCCAGGCAAAATTGATTCCCAGTTTATTGTCAAGCCTTCTAAATTATATCATGAGAGAGCGCGGTCATTTTTCATTGTTCATTTGTATTGAAATGCACTTATTATTTTTTACGTACATATTTGTACACTTTGATCATAACAATAAAATCTTCAAGTTAATGCAAACAATAATAATGGAACAAATGAGGGTATTATATCCTTAATTTTGTTTTAAGACTAATACATGTACAACTACACATACATATTAAAATGACATTTTTAATACAAATTAATGAAAACAACGTAACGTAGTAATTGCTAGACTCATTTTTGATCAAATAATGAATAATGAAAATAGTCAGGCGCAAGCCAAATCACATGCGGGCGGAAATGATAAACTGGGAATTAACTTTGCCCGGCCTAATAAGGACACCACTTGGACCACAGTAAGCTGTCTTGTATACGGAGGTGTTCTTATTTCAGAGGCTTCAAATGTATACATGTCAATGTGAGGGATGTCAAATGGTACAAAGCAATGGTGTATTGTTTAAGGAGGTTTTGCATTTGGGAGGTGTCCTTTAATAGTGGTCTCACCATACGTATGTCATATGCACTTCCACTGCTTGACGGACAAAACAATGACGACATTAAAGTTATATGAAGCAATCTAGATAATATTATGATCTCAAAAACACATTTCGGCACATTAACAAACAATTTGAAGCTAGTACAACTAAGAAATATAGCTTTCCACGTATATCTACACCCACAGCTTGATAGGCAGAAAAATGATTACTTTACAAGTTATAAGAAGCAATCTAGATATGATCTCAGAAACACTCCATTTTACCATCAGCACATTCAAAAACGATTTAAAGTTAGTACCACCAATAATGAATAAACATAAACCTTTTGAAAACATAGATTTCCTTGAAATAAAATTGATTAATAATAATATAATCTTACATAACACAATAGAGGCTTGCATGTGTGGTATAGTGCACTGCAAATTTAAGTTCTATAGTGTTACAGTAGCTATACATTATGCGTGTACTGAATAACAAAGTTTCCGAGCATATGCAGCACTAGCTAAATGAATGAAAAGCAATAATTAGTTTTCCCATTGTAGAAGAACGCGTGATGCACAGAAAATTAAAACACTAACCTGCAAGCTAGCTAATACTATGTGAAAAGTGTCCACTTATAAGCTTACAGCAACGAAAGATCCGTACACACTTCCACAAAGACCTACGTCGTCCTGCAAGATTTGGATCCTTTTGCAGCCATTTTACATTTCAGTACACAGAGTCGAAGATTGCGCAACTACATATGTATGCTCGGGCGCTTATTAGCCAGCCTAGTCATACACTAAGCGAGTATTATAGTATATATACTCTATTATATTGTATTGAAAGATGCCGGTATGTACAATATTACAGGAATAAATACGTGATTTCTATAGAGTCAGAAAGTGCCTTGCAATGGGGAGTCGAGGTACCACTTGGCAACATCTCCACATCTTCCTTCAATCTTGAGATCGGCCAACGAGTCCACTCGGGTGGGCCCAATGTTGACAACACAGACCGGGATCTGCAACTTAGCCGCAAGGTGTACGTGTCTATAAGCTGAGTATGTCTGACAGCTGGAGCCCATTACCATAAGGGAATCCGACTCTGTTATCCGCTGATTCACATCCTCCACCTTCACCTTTGGCACCGACTCACCGAAGAACGTCACATTGGGTTTGAGTATGCCCCCACACATATTACAAATGGGCGTGTTGAAGGATTTTACATCCTCATCAGAAATGAAGCTGTCTGCATCTGGAGTAATCTCGGTTGCCACCGGTGACCAATTTAAATTTGTTGCCATGATGATATCTTGCAACTCCTCTCGCGACATCACTTGATGACATGTGAGACAGACTACAGAATGCATTGTGCCGTGTAGTTCTGTGAGACGCCGTGATCCGGCAAGATGGTGAAGATTGTCCACATTCTGTGTCACTAGCCAATGCAGGGTCCCCTTGTGTTCGAGGTGAGCCAGAAACTTGTGTGTCAGGTTTGGCCTCAAGGCGGAGAAGAAAGACCAGGCAACAGCATTTCTTGCCCAGTAATGCTGTCTTGATTCCGGAGCTTTAAGAAACTCACTGATCTGCATTGGCCTGTAGTTGCTCACCGAATAGAGGCCCACTCCTTCCGATCTGTAGTCCCGGATCCCTGATTCGGTCGACACACCTGCACCAGTCAGTACCACCAGCCTCCGAGACATGGACAGAAAGTGCTCCAACCTCTGTAAGCTACGTGTGGTGATTTCGGATGATGATGGGACAAATTTTCCCGCTATAACCCTTGTCACCGACATGATTCAACGATTGTGTGTTCCCGAACAGACCTGCAATTGATAGATGAAGAAAATTAATCCAAAATGACGAGAATCTGACAACCAAGCCAATCCCTGTCTAGCTGTCTAGCTGTCTAGCTGTCTAGCAGTCTAGCTGTCTAGCAGTCTAGCTGTCTAGCTGTCTAGCAGTCTAGCTGTCTAGCTGTCTAGCTGTCTAGCAGTCTAGCTGTCTAGCAGTCTAGCTGTCTAGCTGTCTAGCTGTCTAGCAGTCTAGCTGTCTAGCTGTCTAGCAGTCTAGCTGTCTAGCTGTCTAGCTGTCTAGCAGTCTAGCTGTCTAGCAGTCTAGCTGTCTAGCAGTCTAGCTGTCTAGCTGTCTAGCAGTCTAGCTGTCTAGCTGTCTAGCTGTCTAGCAGTCTAGCTGTCTAGCAGTCTAGCTGTCTAGCTGTCTAGCAGTCTAGCTGTCTAGCTGTCTAGCTGTCTAGCTGTCTAGCTGTCTAGCAGTCTAGCTGTCTAGCTGTCTAGCTGTCTAGCTGTCTAGCTGTCTAGCAGTCTAGCTGTCTAGCTGTCTAGCTGTCTAGCTGTCTAGCTGTCTAGCTGATCACAATCTTGTGATGCTGTTTAGACATGACTACGTCCTGTGACAAACACAAACTATGTAATTAGAAACTAATTAATTTCGCCAGTTGTGGATTACAATTTTACGAACTAAAGCCATGTAAAAACTCACTACTCTGGCTTCGCTTGACCTAAAACTATCAATGCATGAAATCTTACTGAAACTTCAGGGTGTATGACTTCATCGCATGAGCAAAGAAAAATACAGAGATGAAGGATAGATTCCTCGCTCTTCTAGCTCAGTACTGTAGAGTGACTCATTTCCTCCTCACATCTTGTTAGTTGAAATAAACTATAACTTTCAAACAGCTGCAAGACTGCTGATGAAGGGTCAGAACTGATGAAGGCTCACAGCTGATGAAGACTCACGGCTGATGATGGCTCACGGCTGATGAAGGCTCACAGCTGATGATGGCTCACTGCTGATGAAGGCTCACTGCTGATGAAGGCTCACGGCTGATGATGGCTCACAGCTGATGAAGGCTCACGGCTGATGAAGGCTCACAGCTGATGATGGCTCACAGCTGATGAAGGCTCACAGGCTCACGGCTGATGAAGGCTCACAGCTGATGAAGGCTCACTGCTGATGAAGGCTCACGGCTGATGATGGCTCACAGCTGATGAAGGCTCACGGCTGATGATGGCTCACAGCTGATGAAGGCTCACGGCTGATGATAGCTCACAGCTGATGAAGGCTCATGGCTGATGAAGGCTCACGGCTGATGAAGGCTCACGGCTGATGAAGGCTCACGGCTGATGAAGGCTCACGGCTGATGATGGCTCACTGCTGATGAAGGCTCACGGCTGATGAAGGCTCACGGCTGATGATGGCTCACAGCTGATGAAGGCTCACGGCTGATGAAGGCTCACGGCTGATGATGGCTCACAGCTGATGAAGGCTCACGGCTGATGAAGGCTCACGGCTGATGATGGCTCACAGCTTATGAAGGCTCACGGCTGATGAAGGCTCACGGCTGATGATAGCTCACAGCTGATGAAGGCTCACGGCTGATGATGGCTCACAGCTGATGAAGGCTCACGGCTGATGAAGGCTCAGAGCTGATGAAGGCTCACGGCTGATGAAGGCTCACAGCTGATGAAGGATCACGGCTGATGATGGCTCCCAGCTGATGAAGACTCACGGCTGATGAAGGATCACGGCTGATGATGGCTCACTACTGATGAAGGCTCACGGCTGATGAAGGCTCACGGCTGATGAAGGCTCACAGCTGATGATGGCTCACAGCTGATGAAGGATCACGGCTGATGATGGCTCACGGCTGATGAAGGCTCACGGCTGATAAAGGCTAAGAGCTGATAAAGGCTCACGGCTGATAAAGGCTAAGAGCTGATGAAGGCTAAGAGCTGATGAAGGCTCACGGCTGATGAAGGATCACAGCTGATGAAGGCTCACGGCTGATAAAGGCTAAGAGCTGATGAAGGCTAAGAGCTGATGAAGGCTCATGGCTGATGAAGGCTCACAGCTGATGAAGGCTCACGGCTGATGAAGGATCACAGGTGATGAAGGCTCACAGGTGATGAAGGCTCACAGGTGATGAAGGCTCACAGCTGATGAAGGCTCACGGCGGATGAAGGCTCACAACTGATGAAGGCTCAGAGCTGATGAAGGCTCAGAGCTGATGAAGGCTCACAGCTGATGAAGGCTCACGGCTGATGAAGGATCACAGGTGATGAAGGCTCACGGCTGATGAAGGCTCACGGTGGATGAAGGCTCACAACTGATGAAGGCTCAGAGCTGATGAAGGCTCAGAGCTGATGAAGGCTCACAGCCGAATTATGTACGTAAGTTTGATTCCACAGTTATACATATCTGCCCCCCCCCCTCCCCCTGATCACTATCCTGAAAGAAACCCTGCAAGTGATCTATACTACTGCACATGAGCATCCAGTTTGAAAGTCACACATTACATACGCATCTTGTTAGCTGACACAGAAAGTGATAAGAAGCCACTCAACAACTTCCCTCCATAATAGAACGCACCTCATCTGCAAACCCGACAGTGAACTTCTCACTGTCTGTAATTAGCAAAGCATACAAGGAAAGCAGATGATGCAATGTCACCTCGGCTCATGTTGCACTGTCACCATAGCAACAGATCAATTATATCCTACAAGTGATACTTGTGGATCACAGAGCACACGTGTATGCACACATAGACACAATACATATACACATGCACACGTGTATACACACATAGACACAATACATATACACATGCACACGTGTATACACACATACGTAGACAAGCACTTGCAATGAAGGAATCGGCTCTACAGCACACTTGCAATCACATCAAACAATTAACTTCCCTCCACTGGCCACCTCACCATGCGAAAGATCACAGGTCAATGTAAATTGGACAAATCCATTGGCGCCATCCTATGACACAAGTTTGTTGTGCGCCCTCCAAACAGGATGTGCAGCTGTACAATCATAATTCATGGAAAAGTGTGTTTGTACGGATTAGCTGCACATCCTGCTGGGGAGGGACACAGCTAATACATAGGAACCACGCACACTGAGCTAGTCTCACGTAGCCAGACCGCTTTCCCCTACATCTTTCTCGGCGTGTGTGGACGAGAAAGGGTCTGGCTACACGAGACTAACACTGACCAGCAGGTTATGCAGCTCCTCCAACCACAGCAGCATCCTGTGCTAGTCCCTCAATCTACACCCATACACGTACACAGAGTACACACGTAAGCATAACCACAATGGTGCTATACATGGTATTCTAAACTGATGCACTGTAGCATCCAAGGTTCTGGCGAATGTGTATATATGTTCCAAACAGTAGCAGTGTGATCTGTATTGGTCTATGCTATGGCAGTGCTGGGAAAATGCAGATCTTTGTGGTTTGGTCTGTTTATTGACAAAAAGAAATTAGTCAATTAACTACTGGTAATAGGCACCCGTTTTCAACGGTAACTGGCACCCGTTTTCAATGTAGGTGAATGGCAAGGGAGGTGCTAAATTCTCTTTAAAATCAGATTAGAAGCCAGTTATAACCAGCCTCCCCGTTGTATGACATCAATAATCGCTCCGCCCTTGGGCATTGTGATTATTAATGCCATGCAACTCGGAGGCGGGTTACAACCTATACATACAAATGCGTAGTGAGCCGGACCTCCGAGGGACTGGGTGCAGTATGCACACAATATGTGCATACGTATATGTATCTGCTCACAGTGAACCCTCATGCATGGGGTCACAGTCTGGACATACTGTGTTCTCTACAGTGAAACTTGCCCAGTGCCTACCTCAAAGGGGACACAATATCAGTATTCAATTTCAGTTAGAGGGTCACAGTCTGGACGTACCGTGTTCTCTCAAAAGGTCCCACATCTACAGTGAAACTTGCCCAGTGCCTACCTCAAAAGGGACACAATATCAGTATTCAATTTCAGTTAGAGGTACCTACAGTAGCTATGACGGTTGGTTTGTGTACAGTACATGAGGTACACACAGGGACAGAATGAGAACACTAACTATGAGTATGTACTAAACCAGGTACCTTCTAAGCAAGTTCCATGGTATGTATTTCTTCCTTAACATATCATGACCCTGTCTCTACAGAGGTATGGACTGGTTGGTAGGTCTTGTTTGGAGACCTCCATACAAGGAAGTATTTTAGAAGCGTGTATGGCAGAATCTTGTTAAGAAGAACACTCTTGAGACAAATGCCCGCTTAGTACAAACTATTGTCTAAGGCTCACTTGGTCTGCTGTAGCACTGTACATGTAGTGTACAGTGACACCTCTCTAGTCCGACACTCAATGCGACCTGAGAAAAATGCTGGATTAAAAGGTTGTCGGGTTACAGAGCAACTCCTATCATACTTTAACATGGTTACTGTACCTCATGAGATGTTCAGATCAGAGAGAATGTCGGATAACAGAGGTGTCGGATTAGAGAGAATTTATTGTATCATATTCTGAAGAATTCCTGATAGAGTGGTATTACACATGTCTTCTAGCTTGAAGTTCATCTAATGAGTTTCCCCTGTTCCTTTTGAACAGGGAAGGCTATTTTGCCTATACACGGAGCATTAGTACATTCTGTTATGTCTGTGAAGTGCGGCTGTCAAAATCCCCTTGAGCAGTACAGCACACAAGGATGTACCATACAAGGACTTTGTTTGCATGGGAAGCATTACAAGTGGCCCTGCTACGTGACCTGCTGTGATCCGCCTCCAGTGTGCATCCACATAACAAAATCTGGAATTGCCGTAACCAGATAACCTCCTGTAGTAGAACGTATCTAATTTTGAAAATGTAGAGGTCCATTGCCACTTGGTGGAGAATACAATGGAACTAAAATCCCTGCGACAAAACTTCTAGTAGTCCTGGTTATGAAGGACAGTAATAGTTGATGGAAATCCACTCTGCACACCATGGTTGAAGCTACAGGGGGCATGTTTCATCTATGGAGGAGGTGAGCATGAGTGGCTGTGTGTGTGCTTCTCTGGGATTCCAAATATGGCCTAACGCCTAAGTCAGTTCACAGACAGAGGTCAGTTAGTAGTAATTGGGGTTGACAGATAAAAAGATAGTCTGCAATTACGTATACCTGTTTGTTGCATGGCTGCATGGCTGTGTATCACCATCAAAGGGAAGAGTGTACCAGCCACATCATCAATTGTATACTAAACAGTGAAACCTCCATAATAAGGACACCATTGGGACCATAGTTACAGTAGCTGTCCTGTACAGTGTAACCTCCACACTAAGGACACCATTGGGACCATAGTTTGCTGCCCTGTACAGTGAAACCTCTATACTAAGGACACCAGCGGGACCACAGTTAGCTGTCCTGTAAAGTGAAACCTCCATAACAAGGACACAAGCGGGACCACAGTAAGCTGTCCTGTACAGTGTAACCTTCATAATAAGGACACCATTGGGACCACAGTAAGCTGTCCTGTACAGTGAAACCTTTATACTAAGGACACCATTGGGACCACAGTAAGCCGTCCTGTACAGTTAAACCTCCATAATCAGGACACCACAGGGACCATAGTTAACCTGTCCTGTATATGGAGGTGTCCCTATTTCAGAGAATTCAAATGTACACATGTCAATGTGAGGGACTTCAAATGGGACGGGGCAATGGTGCCCTGCTTAAGGAGGTCTCTGCATTTCATACGTGTCCTTTAATAGAGGTTTCACTGCAGTTCCTTTGACGTCAACCACCGCTGCGTTTCATCACACACCTTCAACCTGAATCCATATTGTGTCACTTTGAAACGAACACTACATAACAGATTGAAACCTTCATGGCCAGTACGCTAGATAGGGCGGTCTTCTAATCTGTTCTCAAAAGCTCTAGCTCTAGTCAATGGAGACTTGACCCCACAGTATACAACATTATGCACATACAGTGGAACTTGCTAGTAAGTACCTGGTTTAGTACATACTCCTGGATAGTAAGTACCTGGTTTAGTACATACTCCTGGACAGTCAGTACTCCTCATACGTCCCTGTGTATACCTCATGTACATAAGCCAACCCTGATAGTAAGTACCTGGTTTAGTGCATACTCCTGGATAGTAAGTACTCCTCATTCTGTCCCTGTGTATACCTCATGTACACAAACCAACCCTGATAGTAAGTACCTGGTTTAGTGCATACTCCTGGATAGTAGGTACTCCTCACTCTGTCCCGTGTATACCTGATACCAACCCTGATAGTTAGGACCTCTGATAATACATGTAAGTACAGATTAGAGTACTGATTCTGTGTCCTTTTTGAGTTAAGTACTAAGCAAGTTTCACTCTCTGTACGTACTCCCTTCCTTGATTAAGTTTGCCTATCTAAACCTCAGGTATTAATCTTCAGTTATATAAGAAAGAAGGCTTTGCCGTCTATAGGGAGCCATGGTTTGTTTTACATGCATAGCTACTTATGGTCAACACTCACCCACCCACCAATATACACACTTTAAACGACCTGCAGTGTCAATTACAAAATGACCGAATATACTCCTCTCCTTAGTTGCAATTGAATCTTCAATGGTTTGCTGTTTCAATTACTAAACACTTTCGTACACAAATTGGTTACGTTTCACTATATTCAGAAATCCTCCACTTTTGCTAATATGCTACCAATCTTCGAAGGTAAACCAAAGTGACGTTTACCACACTGAGCCGCATATCAAGGCATCTGCCACTTCAATAGTGTACCAACCACGCATAGTACCTCGCGATAGTGGCCACTCAGATTCACCTTTGACATATCACAACAATACTATTACCCAGTGACCTGGCAACTACCCACACATCAAACACAATGTTTTCAGTTAAATTTTCTTCGTTGTCATTCTAACCTCACTTCTTTGTCAACCACACTTCACTTAGGTGTAAATCTATACAAATGTTGCTATACATACAACAATATAAGAATCTACGCATACAAAGAAACACATATTTACACACACACGTAGGATTATTGAGGAGGCGGAGCACAGAGGTTCCACTGTAGTGCAGTTGAAAGGTTTCCCAAACAGATTCCTCTCAAGCAGCCATGAAACATTGAAGCTAAAATTCCACAGACGTACAGGAAGACAGGTGGGGTGTCCTATGACACTGCCCCCCATAGAAATTTCTAAAGCAAAAGGATACCTGTGCCTATGGTGTGGAGGTCGTACTGTGATTAGAACATGGTAGTCTAGGAAACAACAGATCCATGCACACACACACACACACACACACACACACACACACACACACACACACACACACACACACACACACCACCTGCCTTCTTAATGATATGAAGTGCCAGTTACAACAAATTGAACTAGAGGACAGGGTGCACATTAACCCCAATAGCAAAGTCACAACAAGGTAGGTATAATGCTTCTCATCACACTACCTCGTATAGTTAAAACACATGCAATTCCATGTGGCGTTAATTGAGTTTTATAAATTAATCAAGGTACACACATGCACTCCAACAAGGACATCATTGCAAATATCTACAGCAATTTAACTGGAGCAATGTAGGGGATAACTCGAGAAATACAATAAGCGTATGCACACATGCATACATGTACTCACAAAAAACACGCATATATAGACATATACACCTATAACCGGAGCGGGCTAAATGATTGAAAACAAACATCTTGCTATAGCTAAAAAGATCATCATAGCTAATAGGCCTATATATATATCATTATAATTCAAATACAGATGATAATTGATGAATTCTTGGCGAGACAAAATTTTATTAAGTAAGGCTTACTCAAATCTGGCTGACGAAAAACTGCTTCTTGTCACAAACGGGGTTTCGCTGCGAACGCCATTTTGCTAGGATTACGCAATAAGCTAACCTAGTGATACTACGGTGAAAAGCATGAAAACCTATGATGGAGCAACCAACGCGGTTATAAAAAGCAGCGGTGTACTCAAAATGCAGCAGAAGTTGGAGAGAAATCCACTCAAAATGGGTCTTTTTTCGGCAGTGCTGATAGCATTCGTGGCGGTCTTTATTACAGGCTCGAACGCAGGGGAGTTCGAAATTCCAGGTATGCAAGCGCGCGCGGCCCGCGCCATAATGAGCATTTTCATACGTATATAACGAAAAGTACTGCAGACACTATTAGTCTACTACGCTGTACGCGTACGATGAATATAATCCAACGTGCCTTTGCCACAGTCATAGACTTATATCGATATAGCTATTTGTTTTTAATAAATTATATGACTTTGTTTGTGTAACAATTAATCTTTATTAGCTGCAGTTGAGTACTTATGGTAGTGGTATAGTGTAACAGGCCTAGGATATGTACAAGCTGGTCGTGTGGTGCATAGGTTTACCCATCTCTTGCCCTCATTTACAGGATTAATCCAAGCGAAACTGGATGCAGTGATGGCTGATGCAGATGAGAGAGCAGCCAACATCATCACTCGGGAGACCAGGGCAGTTGGGGGTGATTCTGGAGAAGAAGGATTGCCATTCAAACGTCCCTCACCCACAACACTGCATCGCATAATGACAATGCCCAAACCAATGACACACGGGATGGTTCATGGAGCCCTGAAAGCTGAAATTGCATTTGCAAACATAACATTTTTAATGGAGGATGATCCTTCCTTCAAAGTATTTGCCAACAACGAGCGTTTCCGAAGGACTGTTGCGTCCCTCCTTACACAGAACTGTGTTCAGCAGCTGGGCAGCCACATCAACTGCTACTCTGTTGAACAGAAGACAAAGACCAGTCTACCAGAATTCAACATACAAAAGTACTACACGTTTGACGGCACCTGCAACAACAAGGTGTACAAGACATTCGGTGCAACCCCCATCCCTCTGAAAAGACTCCTTCCAGCAGAATATGATCCACCACCGTCCACCCCTCGGCAGAGGGGACGTGGCGGCCACCCTCTACCAAGTACCCGAACTGTGTCCAACGCAGTGAGTTTTGGGGGACAGAACAATGATCCGATATTTACAATGATGGGTGTCACCTGGGGTCAGTTCTTGGACCATGACACTGATTTAACCTGTGCTGGGAACTTTGATGCTGGACAGTCGTGTTCAAAGGTTTGCCGAAGTGCACGGGGAGGTGCCTGCTTGCCAATACCAGTTGGCAGAGATGAGAAAGAGCTCAGCTGTAGAGCTGGACAGTGCATCCCTTTCACACGCTCTTGTCCTGCTTGCATACGGAGTAGCAGGTACAGTCATCATGGCTATGTTAACTCCAGGGAGCAAATCAACCAGATAACATCCTACATTGATGGTGGACTGGTGTATGGAGGGCCTGACCCAGATGAGCCTCTGTATTGGAAGAAATTGGCGGACCTATCTACTGGGAAGATGATAGTTCAGAGATCATCCTTCAACACTGATCTCCTTCCCAATGCCACCGTCAATGCTGATAAGTGTGAAGGGGGGTGCTTTGTGGCAGGGGATACACGAGCCAATGAGGTTACAGCTCTCACAGCACTTCATCAAATATTCGTACGAGAACACAATCGCCTCGTGGATGAGCTGAAATCTGTCAATCCAAAATGGTCTCCAACAAGGGTCTACCTTGAAGCGAGAAAAATAAATGCAGCTCAGATTCAACACATCACATACAATGAATTTGTTCCCTTGCTACTTGGTAGACCCCTTGGTCACCACTTCTATCATCCACGATTTGATGCCAGTACGACTAATGCGTTTGCCACTGCCAGCTTCAGGTATGCACACAGTTCTGTGACAGAGAAATTCAAACTTGTAAACAGTTTGTATCAGGAGGTGGAGCCCCTTGATCTTTTTGATGCATTTTTTGACACCACCCATCTCAGAAAACCCGGATTACTTGACAACATACTTCGCGGGACATCTGTACAGTCAGCATTCAAAGCAGACAGTAAATTCTCTGATTCGGTGCGAAATCAACTCTTTGAGACTGAGAACAATGGTTGTGGGCTTGATCTGTTTTCTCTGAATTTACAGAGGGGGCGTGACCATGGACTTCCCCCTTACAACAAGTGGAGGGATTTTGCAAGATGGCAGTGTGGAGTGACTACTGGGAGAGTTAACAGTTTTGATGATTTGAGGTATGAAATGTCTCAAGAACGGATCAATGCTCTAAAATCAGTCTACAAACATGTGGATGACATTGACTTGTATGCAGGTGGATTAGCAGAGAATCTGCACTACAATGCACCAACTGGACCAACTTTCTGGTGTATCAATAAGCTTCAGTTTATACATTTGCGTTATGGTGATCGCCTTTTCTACACCAATAGACACGTCTTTACACCTTATCAAGTGCGCGAGATACAGAAAATAACTTTGGCCAAAATAATCTGCCGCAATGGAGACATGATTGACAAGATTCCACCTCTAGTGATGAAGATAGTGCCTAACTATCCTCTTGCCCACTGCAGCAGCCTTCCCGGTATTGACATTACCAAATGGAGGGAGTTTTACCATCCCTACCACTACCATTACAGAGGGTGAGCGAGGGACAATGCAACCTAGAGCTGAACTTGTCAACCGTAGATATTGCATACACGAGCATGCGGTCCCTCCACAGCTGTACATGTGTCCCAGATATACAAGGTTATACTAGAATTATACTTTTTCATCATTTTTTGTATTGAAAGCTGACATAATAAAGCGAAGTATGGAGGTATATACATATTCTAGGTATATATGTGCTATGTTTGCTTTGCTGGGTGTCTTGCAAAGTAGCCTGCACACATGGCTAAAGGCTCTCCCAGTTGGAAGAAGTTCCACAACCATAAACCATAAAGGTGTACATAACACTGAAAACAGCATCAAGTGGAACCTCTGTAATCTGACACCTCTATAATTGGACATTATCTCTAATCCGACCATCTTAAGAGGTACAGTCGCCATGTTAAAGTATGGTAAGAGTCACTCTTAATCTGACGCTTTCCAAGTTCCATGCATTGAGTGGTGGATTAGAGAGGTTTCATTGTGCTATGCAATTTCAACAACACTAATCGAAAAACTTCTTCTTTTGTAGGAATTATATACAATTCTGTAGGTTGGAATAGGTCACAGCACATTACGCATGAGGCTAGGTAGAAATTAGTGGGAGAATTGCAGGTAATTAACATTTCTGTGCACATCTTTTAAATTTACCGTACTTTCCCGGTATTCTCTTTGGAGAGTGATGCAGCAATTGCAATGTTCACCAAGGATGCCCACTGCCCACAGCATGTAGATGCAGTGAAACCGTTCTAATGCAACACTCAATAGGACTTAAAGAGTGACTATTAGGCTAAACTTGTGGTAATAATAATACAGTGATTGTCCCTCATAAGATGGTCACATTAGAGAGAATGGCGAACTGTAGAGGTGTTGGACTACAGAGGTTTCACTGTACGTGCCATTGTTTGACAATATCACATCGTTAGGCCACATTAGCATTAGGATTTTACATACATGTAGCTATACGCAGTAGTACCCCCTTCGAGAGACCACCCTTAGGGACAGCAAAGGTGCCTCTGATGAGGGGGACCTTACAATGAGGCATATATATATATATATATATATATATATATATATATATATATATATATATATATATATATATATATATATATATATATATATATGTATATATATATATATATATATATATATATATATATATATATGTATATATATATATATATACATATATACAGTGGTACCTCCTCTGAGAGACCACCCCTTTTGTAAGACCAGCTTTGCTGTAAATGTGTATATATATGCCCCGTACTAATCTCCCCTTGGTCAGAGACCACCTCCTTTGAAAGACCACCTTTTACATGTCACTAAGGGTGGTCTCTCAAAAGGGGTACTACTGTGCACTTGTGACCATAAGGCTGGTCTCACACGGGGGTGGTCTCTCAAGGCGGTACTATACTGTATCGTGTACTGTCTACAAAAAATTAGCACGTACATCCTCTGTGAATTGAGTGTGTGATATAGTTCTGTACAAGGGCTGTTGAAAAAGAGAGTACAGCAGGTTTGTTCAAAATATATTCAATTCAGTTGAGGCATGTAATTGCCAGCTAGGATGCTGTCACAAGCTGGGTATTTGACCATGATGTTTGCATATAATTATAATAATAATATAATTCAGTTGAGGCATGTAATTGTCAGGTAGGATGCTGTCACAAGCTGGGTATTTTGACCATGATGTTTGCATAATTTTAGGAAATACAGTGAAAACTGGCGAAGGAGAAGCCCAGGGTGCAGTAATATTTAGTTCTTGCTAAAAGAATGAAGATAGTACTTTGTATGATACAGTTAGTTCACAGAAATTGTTCTTGCTAAGCAACCTTGTGTTACTAGTTTCTATTGTATGTGCCAACCTAACAGTGTAACAGGTTACATATAAACAGCCACAGTCATGCTCAGTTGTGCATCGTCGCAGTTGCCACATACGCATGTATACTGTACATGTATGACATTTACAACCTACAGTACACCAGACCTGCACGAGTGGTGCAGACTCACTGCCCTAATGGTGTGAACACATTTACGTGGCACAACACTGCCTACGCACTTTTGCATACACGTGAAGAAACGGCATGTCATTCCACAGCGTGATGGCAACAACGTGCCGTGATGAAATGAACACTTAGCTGCATGTGGGCGTTCAGTTTGCATGCCCATAAATATGAAATAATCACATACGTATAAACTATATACTGTACATAATGTAACAATAAATTAATTCAGCGTTGGTGGTGCATGTAACATTATTGTACATGGGGGAAAGTACATGAAGCTATGAAGTGTCAGGAGCATGTTGACTTTACGCTCAAACACGCTAACACCATAAGCTTAACACGTGTACACCCTTGTAAGTGCAGACACTTGATTGAGTTCCACTGTGTGAGCTTGTAATTCTGTACCTTACAATGTCAACAGGAGCCATGCATGCATGAAGTGGAGTTTAGGTAGCACTGTAGATTAAAATTGAACAATTACTCATCACTTAGGGTCTATTTCTACACCCAAAGTAGGGAATTACAGCTGAATCCATGTTAGAATTGCCGTCTTAAAAGTATTTCATGCAAAGAGCACTACATATTTTGCCTGGACCTAGTACTGGGCTTGTATTTCATGTTACATGAGCAATTTAATAATGCTAATGAGGTCCAACTGTATGCAAAACAGTCCTGTATATACTACTTAACTTGCACTTTGTAACAACCTTCATGGCAAAATTTTGATACCAGGCAAGACTGGCTGTAGTCCCACACACTGGCACAACACAGCATGTGGGAAGTGTGGGGAACTAGCTGTTCTGTGTACTGCTATTAACATAGTGTGCTACCTAGTCTGACTTGTAGCCTAGATCTATATTTCATCTCGATCCTTATTTGGTAACTGCGATGCCACAGTCAACAAATATGTAAATAGGGCAAAATGGCCGTCTGACCCTAGACTACAGAATGCAACTTGTAGTACAGCAGAATCTCCAAATAAAGGACACTTTGTGGAGCCTCTTTTCTCCTTTGTAAGGAGGTTGTCCTCTTTGAGAGGCTGAAAGTGTATAGGAACTATAGGGAGAGAACATTTAAACCTCAAGCTGTGTCCTTTGTAGAGAGGGTGTCCTTATTTTGGAGTGTCCACTATCAGAGAGTTCACTGTACATAGACATCGCTACTTTCAATTGTTCCTTACAACGGAAGTTCTCTTGGCTCTACACACAGCTTACGGTAGGCTCAGGTGGAAATCAGCAGGTGTGCAATGAGGCTTGGCTCACTGGTTACACTAAATCCAACCAGCTGAGACAGGTTTGGTACTAGTACATGCTGGATGGCTCACCTGCCAGCAGCTATAAAAGCCCATTCCAAATGCATAAACAGCAACACTCAAGAACGCAACAGACACTGAGCCAGAGAAACCAGGATGGATACAGCGGCAGCAGTGGTACTGCTCATGTTCATACTGCTGTTTCAGCTCGGTGCACCAGCTGATCTTGAAATTTCAAGTAAGTTGAGATTCTTTACTGTAAAGTCTCTCACAATGAGTTACTGTTCATTGCTAGCAAAATTGATTACAGTATAGGACCTCTTTTGAGAGACCACCCTTGTGAAAGACCACGTCTTTAGTAAGACCAGCCTTACCGGAACAAATACACATATTATGTCCCATACTAAATTCCCCCTCATCAGAGACCACCTTTCGCCTGCCCCTAAAGGTGGTCTCTCAAGAGGTCACTACTGCTGTACTCCAGTCTACGTAGAATAATTGCTACATGTCACAATTACGCAATCTTTCCCTATACATCAACGTAATACTGGCACCTTCGTAGCAGTACAGTACAACCTCACATATCTGAACCCCTGGGATCATCCAGTTTGAGCGAAGTGTTCGGATAAGTGCAAAGTTCGGATAACTGAAGTGGCATACGGAGTGCTTACATATAGTGCTAAGCATGCAATAGGGCACCGATGAGACAAAAGAGTGGAGATGATACATAAACTCCACTACAAGTATCTTAATGAGGTTTTGAGCATGTTCGGATAAACGAGGGTTTGGATAACCAAAGTTGCACTGTATCAAGCTATGTCAACTTGAGAAGAACACGCAGCAAAACAGCTCCGAATTTGGTCCCTCAGTTAACGAGCAAACTGTGCTTAATAAGGACACCTCTGGGTCCTACAGGAGCACTGTATTAATGGCAACAGGGGTTACTGTACCAATGAATGAAATTGTAGGCATTTTTGGATGTTCACACTACACTTCAGTGCAGTAGATGGTCAGGTATAAAATGTGACCACAATCCTCTTCCATACTATGTTCATAGGTGTGATTCAAGCCAAACTGGATGCAGTCATGGCTGATGCAGATGAGAGAGCAGCAAGAATAGTCAGTCAGGAGACAAAAATTGCTGGGAGTGATGTAGTCGAAACCGAGAAACAATCTTTCGGGCGTCCCTCACCCACAACACTGCATCGCATAATGACAATGCCCAAACCAATGACGCATAGAATAGTCCACGGAGCCCTGAAGGCAGAAATTGCCCAAGGAAACGTAACCCTCCTGATGCGGGAAGATCCTGCTTTCCAGGAGGTCGTCAGTGATGAGAGGTTTAAAAGAATGGTGGACGGACTCATCTTCCAAAATTGTATAAGCCTGCACAAAGGAGTGGTATGCTGTGATTCTCTTGAGAAGGAAATGAAAGCCAAACTTGCAGAATATAGTTTGGATGATTATTACACATTTGATGGAACTTGCAACAACCGAAAATTATTGTATAGAAGACGTGGTGCAACACCAATGCCACTAAGAAGACTCCTTGCTCCTGAGTATGATCCCCCACCATCCACTCCTCGCCAATGGGGACGGAACAACCAGCCACTAGCAAGCGCAAGATATGTATCAAACACGATGAGCTATGGGAGAGAGAAAAGAGATCCAATATTCACAATGATGGGTGTTACTTGGGGTCAGTTCCTGGACCATGATGTTGATGCGACTTGTGCAGGGAACTTTGACGCAGGACAGTCGTGTTCCAGCATCTGTCAAAAGACTCCAACAACACGAGCATGCTTGCCAATAGACGTTGCTGCAGATGACACTGAACTCACATGCCGAGCTGGAAAATGCATCTCTTTCACTCGCTCATGTCCTGCATGTGTTAGGGGGGGCACACTAGGCTCCCTTCGATACAGACAGCAAATCAACCAGATCACGTCTTACATCGATGCTGGAACAGTTTATGGAGGACCAGACCCAGATGAGCCCCAGTTTTGGATGAAACTGGTAGATTTTTCTACTGGGAAGATGAGAGTCCAGAAGTC
This sequence comes from Halisarca cf. caerulea, assembly GCA_963170055.1. Classification (NCBI taxonomy): domain Eukaryota; kingdom Metazoa; phylum Porifera; class Demospongiae; order Chondrillida; family Halisarcidae; genus Halisarca; species Halisarca cf. caerulea. Next base: position 3,523,454 of record CAUJGJ010000188.1, on the reverse strand, counting down.
AACCTTCAACACTGATCTTCTTCCTCAAGCCACTGTCAATGTCGACAGCTGCGAGGGAGGATGCTTTGTGGCAGGGGATGCACGTGCCAATGAAGTCACGGGCCTCACAGCACTCCACACAATATTCCTACGAGAGCACAATCGCCTCGTGGATCAGTTAAAATCGGTCAACCCAACATGGTCTCCATCTAAGCTCTACCTCGAAGCGAGAAAAATTGTGGCAGCTGAGATTCAGCACATCACATACAATGAATATGTTCCTCTGTTGCTTGGTGGGCCACTAGGTAGGTATGCCTACTGTCCGCAACATGATGCGAGCACAGCTAATGTATTTGCCACTGCCAGTTTTAGGTATGCGCATAGTTCACTCACTGAGAAATTCACAATGATGGACAGCACATACACTGATACAACACCACTGGCCATGTTTGATGCATTCTTTGACACCACCCACATTAGACAGCTTGCAACACTTGACAACATACTCCGTGGGATGTCTGTACAGGCAGCATTCAAAGCAGACAGCAAATTTGCTGATTCCGTGCGAAATCGACTCTTTGAGACTGGAAACAATGGTTGTGGGCTTGATCTGTATGCCCTGAATATACAGAGGGGGCGTGACCACGGACTTCCCCCTTACAACAAGTGGAGAGAGTTTGTTCGTAAGGCATGTGGAGTCACCAGTGGGCGAGTAAGCAGTTTTGAAGATTTAAAGACAGAAATGTCTGGAAAAGATCTAAAAGCTTTACAATCAGTCTATGACCATGTGGATGATATTGACTTGTATGTAGGTGGATTGGCAGAGAATTTGCATGGCAAAGCAACAACTGGACCAACGTTTTGGTGTCTGAATAAGATCCAATTCACCAACTTCCGACATGGAGATCGTCTCTTTTACGAGAACTCGCAAGTATTCTCCTTTGATAAGATAATGGAGATTAAGAAGGTCACTTTGGCCAAAGTGATCTGCCGCAATGGAGATGCAATTGAGAAAATTCCACCCCAAGTGATGAAGTTTGACCGCAATGCTCGGAAGGATAGCTGCAGTGATCAACCAGACTTTGATGTCAGTCCGTGGCAGGAATTTGACTGCAAGTAGCCGCGATCGATCGGTTGATGATGAGGATTCAAAATCAAGTGCACAGGGAATCACACTATCATGCGTCTACCACAAGTAAAGAACATTAACCCAAACACCGGCCATAAGATAGCAGCTTAGTATATCTACATTTACCAACATACGTACGTATATCTACAGTATATGTATGCAAATTAATAGGCACACTTCATACCAGTAACAGAAATGTAACACTGTATTGAAAAGCAACTTATGTCTGTTATTATTACGGCTAATATAATTTCCAGTATACGCGTAAATGAAGCTACACGTGAATGCACCGATACCCAGTGTGCATGAAGTTAGCATGCTTCATGCTGGACTCCAAAAGGGAGGGCTATACACCCACAAACACTTGTGACAATAATTCAAATTCATAAATAGCAAACAGATGTAGAGCTGTGCGGTATATAGCACAGCACTAAACACATGCACACGTAGTAATAATACTCACTGAAGGTCATAATATGTTATGTACTCCTGAAAATAGCATGATTGTCATGTTCTCTGTGCATAATATATGATAGCTACATATCACAATCATTGATTTTACTGTTACCTCCTTTAGACATTTGTGCAGTGATACCCAGTTTGAGACACCATCCTATAATAGTTTCGGAAGAAGTGGTCTCTCAAAGACGGTCCTCCATTGAAGGTTACGTTCGTAAAATAGGAATAAAACCACAATTACGTGTATTACTTCTTTCCACTATCTATTGCTTTAAACAGAATAGAGTAGACTACAAACAATTCATAATCTGAATATATCTGGAATGTGAAAGTAATGATACCGGTTATTGAATAGCTGGACCAGTGAGGTCTTCCAACATCTTCAGTAAAGGAGGACAAACCTTTAAAGAAGAATAGTTGTCTTTCATCACCTACATAGAAAAAGAAAAACATGGAATCTTGCATCCTAATTCTGGAGCTGTGTACATACCATTACATGGATCACTTACAGAAACCACTCTGTCCACAAGGTCATCAAGCTCAGAAATTTCAAGATCAGCTTTCTCCAAATTGCTCTTCAGTACAGAAATCTACAGTCGTTGAGATACGTACGTATACACACATGTAGACATTCATGTACACTCACAAAGACATTTACATAAAGACATGCACACACATTACTGTACAGCCATGACTAGGTCATGTAGCATCAGCTTATACAGATACCTAGCTGGTAAGGTGAACCCACCATTTAGCTTTCTATTAACCTGGTATGTAATGAATACCTCCATCAAAGGACACCTTTAACAGGCCACCATTGCTCCGCCCCATTTGAAATCCCTCACAGTGTTATGGGTACATGAAATACCCTACGAAGTAAGGATACCTCCATATACAGGACAACATACTGTGGTCCTGATATATTATACAGTTGAACTTGCTTAGTAAGTACCTGGTTCAATACATACTCTTGGATAGTAGGTACTCATCATTCTGTCCCTGTGTACACCTCATGTACATAAACCAACCCCAACAGTAAGTATGTAAGTACCTCTGATAAAAAGTACTGATTTTGTGTCCCCTTTGAGGTACGCACATACTAAGCAAGTTTCATTGCAGTGTCCTCATTACAGGTACAGGTTCCACTGTACAGGTATGCATAGTACGTATGTGCCACCTCATACACATCTGTAGTCAATGATCTTAACGGAAATCACTAGCCAAAGGAGATTATTTACACCAAACGTTTCGGCAGCCAACTGCTACCTTCATCAGTGGTATGATACAAGAGACAGTGCCTGAGCTTAAATAGTGGTGTATGACAGTTGTTGATGCGAGGTAATGAATAATATTAACTGTGGGTGATGAATAGAGTTAATAGAGATTGTGAGTGATGGTGAAAATATAGGTTTACATCAAGGTCTTGTATACTGTGGGGAGTGTTCCTAGTTCTCTGTTCAGGGATGAGGGTTCCTTCTGGATCATCCAGGATTCCACTAAGCATCTCTTGGATGTGTGTGTACAATTGTCCAATACTTCTGTGCGGGTCCAATCTATTGTGTGTCCTGTTCTTTCTGAGTGTTCGGCTAAGGCTGATGTGGCTATCTTCCTGTCCCTAACTGAACGCTGGTGCTCCTTAACTCTTTGTCCTAGGGTCCTACCAGTCTGTCCTATGTAAACTCTGGGGCAGCTACTACAAGGGATTTTATACACAACACCTGCTTTGTCCTGTAGTGGGGTGGGATCTTTTGGGTGTACTAACATCTGCCTTAGGGTATTGTTTGGCCTAAAGGTTGTCTTAATATCTATAGTGGGGCAAGGATACGTCTAATGGCCTCTGAGGTGCCTTTGACATATGGGATTGAAACATAGGTGGAATTAGTAGTTGTAGACTGTGAGGGGACATCTGAGGTCGGCCTAAGCTGGGAGAATCGGTTGATCATTTTTCTGGGATAGCCATTTAAATCTAGGGCATTGTCTACTTTCTGCTGTTCTTCCAATTTCAAACTGGCATTGGAGGGTATGGTCTGGGCTCTATGGTGGAGGGTTCTGACAACAGCTGCCTTATGGGCTGAGGGATGGTGGGAAGAGTAGTCTAGGTACTTGTTTGTGTGGGTGGGTTTCCTATATACTGTGGTATCTATGGTGTTGTCAGGATTCCGGAGGATCAGTACATCTAGGAATGCTAGCTGGGCTTGGGCTTCTCTTTCTAATGTGAACTGGATGGTATCCTCTATGGTGTTTAGGTGGCAGTGGAAATCCTGCACAGTATCAGATCTAAGGGCGCAACATGTGTCGTCTACATATCTTTTCCAAAATTTTGGAGGATTGGGGTAGGTGCTTAGGGCTCTGGATTCAACATCTTCCATAACTAGGTCTGCTACCACTACTGATACAGGTGAACCCATGGCTGTTCCATGAATCTGCTGATAGAAGGTGTCACGAAAGGCAAAATAAGTAGCATTAAGGCATAGTTCTAGGAGGGATATAATCTCATCTACAGAAAGGGAGGTGCGCTCAGGGAGAGATGCATCATCCTTAAGACGTTGACATGCAACTCTGGTAGCTAGGCCTGTAGGAATCTTGGTAAAGAGGGATACCACATCTCTCCCTGAGCGCACCTCCCTTTCTGTAGATGAGATTATATCCCTCCTAGAACTATGCCTTAATGCTACTTATTTTGCCTTTCGTGACACCTTCTATCAGCAGATTCATGGAACAGCCATGGGTTCACCTGTATCAGTAGTGGTAGCAGACCTAGTTATGGAAGATGTTGAATCCAGAGCCCTAAGCACCTACCCCAATCCTCCAAAATTTTGGAAAAGATATGTAGACGACACATGTTGCGCCCTTAGATCTGATACTGTGCAGGATTTCCACTGCCACCTAAACACCATAGAGGATACCATCCAGTTCACATTAGAAAGAGAAGCCCAAGCCCAGCTAGCATTCCTAGATGTACTGATCCTCCGGAATCCTGACAACACCATAGATACCACAGTATATAGGAAACCCACCCACACAAACAAGTACCTAGACTACTCTTCCCACCATCCCTCAGCCCATAAGGCAGCTGTTGTCAGAACCCTCCACCATAGAGCCCAGACCATACCCTCCAATGCCAGTTTGAAATTGGAAGAACAGCAGAAAGTAGACAATGCCCTAGATTTAAATGGCTATCCCAGAAAAATGATCAACCGATTCTCCCAGCTTAGGCCGACCTCAGATGTCCCCTCACAGTCTACAACTACTAATTCCACCTATGTTTCAATCCCATATGTCAAAGGCACCTCAGAGGCCATTAGACGTATCCTTGCCCCACTATAGATATTAAGACAACCTTTAGGCCAAACAATACCCTAAGGCAGATGTTAGTACACCCAAAAGATCCCACCCCACTACAGGACAAAGCAGGTGTTGTGTATAAAATCCCTTGTAGTAGCTGCCCCAGAGTTTACATAGGACAGACTGGTAGGACCCTAGGACAAAGAGTTAAGGAGCACCAGCGTTCAGTTAGGGACAGGAAGATAGCCACATCAGCCTTAGCCGAACACTCAGAAAGAACAGGACACACAATAGATTGGACCCGCACAGAAGTATTGGACAATTGTACACACACATCCAAGAGATGCTTAGTGGAATCCTGGATGATCCAGAAGGAACCCTCATCCCTGAACAGAGAACTAGGAACACTCCCCACAGTATACAAGACCTTGATGTAAACCTATATTTTCACCATCACTCACAATCTCTATTAACTCTATTCATCACCCACAGTTAATATTATTCATTACCTCGCATCAACAACTGTCATACACCACTATTTAAGCTCAGGCACTGTCTCTTGTATCATACCACTGATGAAGGTAGCAGTTGGCTGCCGAAACGTTTGGTGTAAATAATCTCCTTTGGCTAGTGATTTCCGTTAAGATCATTGACTACAATGCTACCTAGCCGTTCAAGCCTTTTCTCATACACATCTTACACACAACCTATAGGGATGCCTGTAGCACATGCTGAAATGGGAACAGTTCTATGGAGTACAGTTGTACGCCATATGTAGGATTGACACGGAAAACATGGCCACCATACATTAGTGCAAATTTGCTTTCGCCCAAAAACTAATGGTATGATGAATCAACAGCTTTTATAAGTGGTTTTTGGTGCACTTTGACCCACTTTGACCCACTTGAATAGCAACTAATAAAGATTGCGGAAGCAAACCTTATCATTTGCCTTGGACTGGTAGTCCTTAAAGGCCTTCTTCAGTCTTGCATACTCAGCTGCACCCACTCTCAGCTTTTCATTCAAATCCAGAATCTTCCAAGGTACACACACACATATGTAAGTGAAGCAACCAAGTAAATTTGCTCATGAACGTGCTCACAATGGTGACACCTTCTATACTGTACATGCTAGTGTGGTTTGCTCACACATACAGTATGTATGCATGTACAGTACATACGTATGTCAGACAAAAAGGTATAACTACACAAATGAGTTACATGCACATGCATATGGCCTGTTGGTATAACTTTTATATGCATTGCATACATATCAGTATGTACAAATGTACTGTATGTTGTACATACAGTACAGTGGTACGTATGTAATAGTTACCACATAGCTTCTTAGGGAGTACATGTAATAGTTGTATCCTGCCTTGGTGTGCTACAGCAGCCATAAAGTGCTGCTGTAGCACACCAAGGCAGGATACAACTACTGTGTGCTCGGAAATTTTCGCGGACGAACACTTGAGGATTTTCGCGGTACTAAATTATTCGCGGATGCAGAATTTCAAATTCGCGGATCTTAGATTTGATTTTATATTAGCTCAACAATATGTAATCTTATATAAATTATGCACTGAAAAATGGCTGCTCTGTTAGCGTGGTTGTTAGTCCGTGGAACGGTTATCAAAACAAGTGCAAATTGTTGCAGTTGATCTTCTCCAGCTGCCTTACAGATTTTAGTCAGATATGGAGCGTCTGATGGGGGTAAAGAATGACTTGATCGACATAACGGACGAGAAAATGAACGGTATAATATATGAAACGTTTGACACTCCTGCTTCTTTGTGCTTTGCTAAGACTCCTGTGCATAGCACTGAACATAAAGGGTTGTATAGGATTTTCGTGGATGCCGTACAGTACCGCGAAAACTGCGAAAGTTTAGTACCGCGAAAATTTCCGAGCGTACGGTATTATGTGTCATGGTGAAGCAAAACACTGCAAAATGTGACAATTGACAACTACTAATTAATGAGGCATGAATGGGTTTTGGCTGGCAGGAGATTGACAAGAACCTTGACCTGGGCTACATCATGAATGTAAGCCCGCGGTACTCTTTGATCCACCCAACTTTGGCCCCCGCACCATGACACATAACATGTTTACTGACCAAAGGCCTGAGGGGTGAGGTTAGTGAACATGTTGCTCCCTATAGAACCCATGCAGTGATAATTTTATCTCCTCGTCCGTACCTTATCCTCCATGAGTACTTTCTCTTCCACTTCACCTTTCACATCCGGCGGTAGACTGTCAAAACCATGAGTGGATATAGCTTTCCACTGAGCCAGCATCTTGTGTACAAAGTTACTGCTCATCTCAAGACTGTGATTTTCCTACCAGTTTGATAAGGTATGCATATTTAACTAATACATGCATTAAAACGTATAGACACGAAAATGTAATAGTTGTATCCTGCCTTGGTGTGCTACAGCAGCCATAAAGTGCTAATTAATTGACAGTTTTATGGTACTGTAGTCTAACATGAACAGCATAACATACACTACATAAGAAGAGTCACCTTGGTAGACTCATCCCACCGCATCTTCTGGAGCTGCCCGACCACTCCCTCGGAAAAGATCTGGTACCTCATTGACTTGGTACTCTCACGTTTCAACAAGAATTTAACTTTCTCCACTTCTTCACTACATACAACATCAAACAATATGTGTAAGTATAAAACACTTGTCCCACAGGAGGAGGCATGAACCAACCTTAGGCTGCTATTTTCACAAGCAAATGCTTTTACCTGTGATGGGAGAATTCAAAGCTGAAGTATTGTCGATTTGTGCATACGTACATTGCACAATGTACGTACTTCACTACTGCACATGTTGTTCATGCATACGTATGTACGTAGTATGGTGGCCATGATAATATTTATCCCATAATTCTTCTGGATTGAGGAAGGTATGAAACCCCAGTGAGGAGCGAATGACAGGCTCAGTGTTAGAAATAGTGGCCAGCATTCAGACATTGTCCGAACTAAAAAGGTTATTGTCGGATATTAGGCTGAGTACTACCTAAGTGTTCATTTGATATGCACACAGTGAGGTTACCAAGCCATTTGTATGCCCAAGTACATATTTTCCTGAGCAAAATTGAAATTGTCTGACCCGAAATGATAGTGCTAAGACATTTGTCCATTCACCGTTTGCTCATTAATTCTAACACTACTGGACTACGATACATACTGTACATACTTGGTGGTGTAGTTCCTGTACGGTGTCCTCAAGCACCTTCTTCTCACATTCAGCAAACTCCATCAGTTCCTCATTTTCAAATGTCACGAACTACACACATACGTATGTATGTACGTACATAAGGCAGAAATGGACCAGAAAAACAAACCAACATGTATATATACACACATACACAGCATGCACACAAACACACTCACCCATACACCACACACACACACACACACACACACACACACACACACACACACACACACACACACACACACACACAAACACAAACAAAAGACAAAATCTTGACACATACACATGTACAGCATACAGTACGTATAAATGCATACTGTACATATACATAACTGTACCTGTAGTTGGTCTCGCTCATTTTGCAGCTTGCTTTGGAGGGAGTGCAGATGTGATTTGGCCGATTTCAGTTGAACTTCAGAAAGAGACAATCTACGTACGTATTCCATAGAAAAGATGTAGACCAATGATGTATAGGAACGAACACTTGCTACAACTGTAACTGCAGCAGTACGCATGCACACTAGGATGCACCAATCTCCACAGATATGAAGTTAGCAAACATTTAACACTTGACCCTTACCGTTCCATGGTGTCATACAGAATATTCTCTTTACTGGCTACTTCTTCTTCCAGCAAAGTACATTTAGCTTGATTCACAGCTGATTCCACAACAAGAGCTGCAACAGTCCTTTCACATTTGTTCCGTGCTAACGATCGCTGTAGATAAATAAATAAATAAATAGATAAATATATAATAAATATCTATCTACGTAAAATGGCTGTCTTACATAAAACATGTAAATTTTCATGTCACCTTAAACACCCATAAAGAATGTGCAGACATACATACGTACATACGTTTGTTCCTATGTACAAGTATTCAAATATACATGTCCATACATTTCTTACAGACACATGTTAACCCACATACGTACATACATACATATGTATGTACACCCACACACCCACGCGCACACCCACACCCACACCCACACCCACACCCACACCCACACACACCTCTACTGCCCAGTCATCCAGCTTCTTTTGTGATGCTTGCTGAAAAAGATGAATTTCATGCGATGCTGTTCTCACACAGTCAAGGTACTTGTCCTACGTATGTGAGCAGTGATGGACAACCAAGGACACAGAGCTCAAAATGTATTTAGCAGTGTACCACTACCCCCTTGTATACGTACTACAGTGTGTGGGTAGGAACATACAGTAAGTATGTGTAGAATTATAAAAAAGTACTACACACATGTACAGTGGAACCCCTCTAATCCAGACACCTTGGGACCTAAAAGCACTGTCCTGATTATTGAGGTGTCCTCATTTCAGGGATTGGAGATGTACTGTGGCTTATTATAGTGGAAGATTTGGTTCCAGTGGTACGTGTCCCCATTAGAAGGGTGTCCCCAATTCAGGGGACTGGATTAGAGGGGTTCCACTGTAGCATATACGTAGTAAGTATATATGTATGTACGTAAGTATATACGTAGTATATAATGTGTACTAGAATGTGTGGGTAGGAACATACAGTAAGTACGTGTAGAACTATAAAAAGGCACTACACGCATGACCGGGCCTCATGGCGAACAACTATTACAGAAAACTCATATGACTGTAGTGACTCTTTGTAATTTACTACAGTAACTATGACAGTGGGTGCATAGTGTGGGAAATTTTGGCAGATCGCCCAAGTCAATACGCAGCCATGTTAACTACATATGGTAGTTTGTGAGAAAAGTGCTTAATGGGGATAATACTCATAAAAGAGTTTGAAAAGTTTAACTGAGTGTGGATTAT
>CAUJGJ010000188.1:3348570-3488570 GCA_963170055.1 Halisarca cf. caerulea | reverse complement strand
TGCTGTCCTTCAAACTACCACAAATGTCCTACAAGTAGTTGATGCGAAAATGGCGATTTTCTTGAATGCTAGTCTTACAGACCATACAGACCGTCTCACCTGCTGTTTATCCGTGTCATTTTGGTTAGAAGCATGAACGCTCTTTCTATCATTTACAAATCCCTCAACTAACAAATGGTACATTGTCTACGTGTACCTTAGTGCCCTGTTTATACCAGTACATTGTTCTGACGGGGGTCCACTGTAGGCTAGTACATTGTGCTGACGGGGGTCCACTGTATCCCAGCGCATTGTGCTGATGGGGGTCCACTGTATCCCAGCGCATTGTGCTGATGGGGGTCCACTGTATCCCGGTACATTGTGCTGATGGGGGTCCACTGTATCCCGGTACATTGTACTGATGGGGGTCCACTGTATCCCAGCGCATTGTGCTGATGGGGGTCCACTGTATCCCAGCGCATTGTGCTGACGGGGGTCCACTGTATTCCAGCGCATTGTGCTGACGGGGGTCCACTGTAGGCCAATACATACGTACGTTCATGCACACATAACTGGATGAAGCTAGGCATGAATACTACAGAAGGTTGCTATACCATGGGTACTCCCACATAGGTCGACCAGATCTTTAGGCAGATGTACGTATGTACATGCGTATTTGAATTTGTGTATTTTGAGTTAACACTTTTGAAAAATTCACTGTTTGTATACAGTGGAGCCCTCTTAACACAGAACACAAGGAACTGATGAAAAATTATAAGAATTTCATGTTATCAGAACTACTGGAATGCTAGGAGCATTGAAAGGGCCTTTTGCTGCTTTCATGTTAGCCGGACTTTCGTGTTAAACAATTTGTGTTCACAGGGTCCCACAGTACAACAGTAGTAGAGATCCACTATCACACAAGTGTGTACGTATGCGATGTCTGTGCATACGTACATTGGTAGCGGCAGTGGTCAAGATGGTACGTTTTGCTGTTTACTTGCAGTCACACAGGAAGAGTTCGCACGCATTGGTGAAGCGTTTGATCGCTGGGCCAGCAACACTGGATACCTGCCTCAGGTTACTTTCCAGAAGGATGTGCTGACCGATTCTATTCCACCAAAGTTGGCAGATGTGAGTGGTGTGCGTGTATGTGTTTATGTGTGTGTGTGTGTGTGTGTGTGTGTGTGTGTGTGTGTGTGTGTGTGTGTGTGTGTGTGTGTGTGTGCATGTGTGTGTGTATGCGTGTGTGTGTGTGTGTGTGTGTGTGTGTGTGTGTGTGTGTGTGTGTGTGTGTGTGTGTGCATGTGTGTGTGTGTGTGTGTGTGTGTGTGTGTGTGTGTGTCTGTGTGTGTGTCTGTGTTTGTATGTGTGTGTGTATGTGTGTGTGTGTGTGTGTGTGTGTGTGTGTGTGTGTGTGTGTGTGTGTCTGTGTCTGTGTGTGTGTGTGTGTGTGTGTGTGTGTATGTACGTGTGTGTGTGTGTGTGTGTGTGTGTGTGTGTCTGTGTGTGTGTTTGTGTATTACTTGTACATTGTCATGAGTGCATGTGGTACAAGTGCTACGCTGCATGATGATTGTACCTATTCTCATGTCTATAGGATGTGTTTACGGCTTTCCAAGGAACATCGAAGGGGATTGGAATGAAGGAGCTGCTGTGTGGACTAGTCATGTTGACAAAGGGAGAACCAGAGGAGAAGACAAAGTGTGAGTTTGGCTGACTTGTGAATGTACGTACGTAGATTCTGCTTGGTGTCTGAAATACCATACACAGGGCCACCAGATCTAATCTGGCTGCTCTGGCCAAGGCCAGACCACTTTTCAATACCTTCTAGGAAAAAATTAACGAAGAAAATAAAAATTCAATATTTTTTGTGATAGGGCATATCAACGAAGTGAATTACCATTTTGAGATCCCATCATCATGATGAACATACGCCATCATAAAGAAAAGAGAGATTGGAGTGAAGCTCCCATGGTTACATAATTGAGTTTAAGCTTCTGCCTCCTGTTACGATTGCGTCCGCTTCTTTCTGTGGCCATTTTGACGCCATACATGTGTCATTGCGTAACTACCAAGTATGACCACATTATAATCTATGTATGGTATGACGCTGCCTGTAGAGTGAAGTAAAATGGCTACGTCGCTTTGACTGACTGTTAAAAATACATTGTAATACCACCAACATGGCGCTGCAATCATAAGTTCTATGGTACATATGTTTATATGGAATTAGTTTTGTGTATGTATTTTGCTTTGGGATTATAACAGCGGCTGTATGGTCTGACCACTTTAAAATTGCTTCCTCTGGGCCTGATATAGTGTTATCGTATTGAAGGGTAAAATTTTCATGGATGCTAAGAATTTGAATTATTTATGGTAAAATATTTTGACGTTCATGCCATAGGGATATTACAATTTGCAGTAATACTAATTTTTGTGAGTGAAGAATTTATGGTTCTCTACCCAACCATGAAATCATGAATTTTTAACCCACAAAATACCCTCTATATGGAAGTAGTCCCTTGTCTAAAGTCCTCTCCTGGTTACATAAACTCAGCACTTACGTACATATTGTACATATTGTACATACGTATGTACAATATACAGCAGGGACACATTGCACTATGTTTTGAAATTACTTCGGGGGGACGGGGGGATGGGGGAGGAGAGATTTAGGTACGTATGTGTCTGTGAACCAAGTTGAGTGTGTAAATCCAGTAAATTAGGTGGTCCATAGGTGTTAAGAATATGCAGGGGTAAGGGGGGAGGACAAATGCTCCCTCTCCCTCCCCACACACACCTAAACGCAATCGTCTGAGGTAACGTTAACCTACGTATATGAAAGTACTGTAAATAACATTTGGTCTGCAGACGTTTCCATGCAAGACTACCTTTGTTCAGACACAATTTATTTTAATGAGTTCTTGTACAGCAGACATGGATATCGCAGAAGGTTATTGTGGGTCAGCCAGCTATGAATTTGAGTGTGTGTACAGTACATACGTACGTACATATATATACATACGTTTTTATGTAGGTAGCACCATCTACTTTGATAAGCTGAGATTTGTGCCAATTACGTATGTACGTACGTACCCTTTTATGTACCTGCATCCGTTTATGCATATGTGCATTCGTACATGTCCCCTTTTGTAAAATTTTGTACTATTTGTGTGCATTTTGCATTATGTACTGTATGTACATATGTATGTATGTATGCACATACATACACATGTACATACATACATACATACATACGTACATACACGTACATACATCCGTGCATATACGTATGTATTGTGCTTGTGCTTGCTATGCTGTGCAGTCATCTACTATGTCATTGCTGGAGAGCACCAGCACGTCAGTAGAAAAGCTGTTGAAGAGTTTGTTGTCAATTGCGGGGACACACTGGACCCAGAGTGTAAGGCTGCTATCGATAACCTCTTTCCTCATGATCAGGTGTGTGTGTGTGTGTGTGTGTGTGTGTGTGTGTGTGTGTGTGTGTGTGTGTGTGTGTGTGTGTGCGTGCGTGCATGCGTGCGTGTTTGTGTGTGTGTGTGTGTGTGTGTGTGTGTGTGTGTGTGTGTGTGTGTGTGTGTGCAGGGTTCTGCCCAGGTATCTTCCAAGGTGGTAATCAAGTCAATCAATTCACAGCTAACACATGTTTCAAGGCCTACTTCTAAGTGTACCTTACAACCAAAAACATTAGCACAGGCTTTTGTCAATGTCATGAGACTAAACATGAGGCTAATGAAGTGTTTCAATCACCAAAAGCAGGTTTGGAGAAAAAAACTTAATTACTGTAATTTTGCATCCTTTGGTCTCTGAAAAGTTAGAAGTGATTGGCCATGAATTTTGCTGGTTGGATCCAACCTCATCCGACCAGTGTACACAGAACTGTGTGTGTGTGTGTGTGTGTGTGTGTGTGTGTGTGTGTGTGTGTGTGTGTGTGTGTGTTTGTGTGCACACATGCATGCATGCATGTGTGTGTACATACGTATGTACATCGTGATTATTGTAGCCCCTCCTCCTTTGACTGTAGAATGACAAGGTGACAGAGAAAGAGTTTATTGACTGGTTGTTGAAACACTACATCTTCACCTCCTTCACCTCGTGGTTGTTGGGAGAGCAGGAGAACTGCTTGAAGCTGACAGATGAGGCCTCATCGAAGACTTACCATCAGACGGTGGCCGCACTAGCAGGAAGTGTGTGTGTGTGTGTGTGTGTGTGTGTGTGTATGTGTGTGTGTGTGTGTGTGTTCACATGCCAAATGTATATATACATGTATGTTTTTTGTGTTTATTGCATGAATGTACACTTAGTTACACATGTGCATACATCTGTATGTACGTAGGTGTTGGATTTTATTGTATCACATGGTTTGTGTCTGTGTATGCATACATGCGTATGTGTTCATATGTATGTATAGTCTCGTTGCCAGCCCCACTTCCGCCCGCCATTTTATTTGGGCAGAAAAATGGCAGGGGGAAGTGGGGCTGGGTACGAGACTAATGTATGTACATATTGGCATGTGCATTGCACAGTCAAACCTCATTAAGACGAACTCTAGGGGACCCACAAGATTTGTTGTCATTATCAGAAGTTCCTCTTATCAGGATATAGTAATACATGTACAGTACTACAGCAAACCAAACAGGGCTTGGAAGCTATAGTTTGTGTTAAGCAGAAATTTGTCTTACAATTTTCTTCTTAGCGAGGTTCCACTGTGTATGTGCACATACGTATCTGCTGTGTTTTGGTTTTAAAGGATTTGCTTGCACCTCATATCATTTGTGCTGCGTGGTTGTAGTTCACCTCCAAGATGTAATGGACTTGGAGCGAAAGTATTGGTCCTTGAAGACCGGAACCAAATTCGATTTGGAATTGTGGATGCAGATTGTCAGCCCACCCCTGCCAAAGGACTTGTGTGAAAGTGCGTACTGTATGTGTGTACTGTCCATAAACTGTACATACGTACATACACACTGCATACTGTATGTATGGATGTACATACACACTGCATACTGTATGTACGTACATACGTAAGTACATACATATGTAGTGTGTATGTACTGTATAAGCCCCACATATGCAGAGCTGCATTGGTCTCTTTTTTTTGGGGGTGGGGACCTTCACATCTGTATATGTGTACACACATGCACATATGGGGCGCACACATGCACATATGGGGCGGAAACATGCACGTATGGGGTGCACACATGCTGATGTATTATCCAAATTACACCATTTGTAAATGGATTCATGATCAATTCATGACAGTTTTCATTCACAAAAATGAAGGCTGTGTAATTTTATTTTGAGGGGGGGTTTCCCAGGGTTCCCCCCCCCCCCCGATAGAACCCTGGTATGTATGCACATGTACTAACTAAACCAGCATGCTACAGTTGTTGGAGGCATATTATATTTGATTTACATGTTTCCCTGCATCTTACTGTCCTTAGGAGTGTTTAATGTCTTTGATGAGAATGGAGATGGTCACATTGACTTCCCAGAGATGGTTCAAGGAGTTGCTACATGTTGTAGAAAGACCACGGAAGACCGGAGGAAATGTGTGTGTGTGTGTGTGTGTGTGTGTGTGTGTGTGTGTGTGTGTGTGTGTGTGTGTGTGTGTGCACGCGTGCACGCACGTGTGTGCATGTTTCTGTGTTGCCTTTAGGAGGCTTTACACCACAGTTGGTATACAGTGGAACCCCCTATTCCGGACACCTTGGGGCCAGAAAGGACTGTCCTGATTATTGAGATGTCCTCATTTCAGGGGTGGAATATTTACTATGGCAAAACATCATAATAGATCATTTGGTTCCAGTGGCATGTGCCCGTAATAGAGGGGTGTCCACAATTCAGGGATCTGGAGTAGAGGGTGTCCACAATTCAGGGATCTGGAGTAGAGGGTGTCCACAATTCAGGGATCTGGAGTAGAGGGTGTCCACAATTCAGGGATCTGGAGTAGAGGGTGTCCACAGTTCAGGGATCTGGAGTAGAGGGTGTCCACACTTCAGGGGTCTGGAGTAGAGGGTGTCCACAGTTCAGGGATCTGGAGTAGAGGGTGTCCACACTTCAGGGGTCTGGAGTAGAGGGTGTCCACAGTTCAGGGATCTGGAGTAGAGGGTGTCCACACTTCAGGGATCTGGAGTAGAGGGTGTCCACAGTTCAGGGATCTGGAGTAGAGGGTGTCCACAGTTCAGGGATCTGGAGTAGAGGGTGTCCACACTTCAGGGATCTGGAGTAGAGGGTGTCCACACTTCAGGGGTCTGGAGTAGAGGGTGTCCACAGTTCAGGGATCTGGAGTAGAGGGTGTCCACAGTTCAGGGATCTGGAGTAGAGGGTGTCCACACTTCAGGGATCTGGAGTAGAGGGTGTCCACAGTTCAGGGATCTGGAGTAGAGGGTGTCCACACTTCAGGGATCTGGAGTAGAGGGTGTCCACAATTCAGGGATCTGGAGTAGAGGGTGTCCACAGTTCAGGGGTCTGGATTAGTGGGTGTCCACTGTATATACGTACGTATGCACATATACGCAACATGGCTGCTGTGTACAGTATGCACAAACCTGTCTATATACCTCCAGACATACAATAAGTGTGTACATACGTACGTACTGTATATGTATGTATACGTATGTATGTACGTATATATGTACGCACATGTATGTACATACGTACGTATATACATGCATATATATATAATAAGTACATACTGTATGTATGTATGTATACGTACATATGTACAAACATTTATGTACGTATGTACACGTACGTATGTATGAGTGATACATATGTAGACATGGACGTTTTATAATATTTTAGTTCCTTTGTACATATGTGTTTGCCATCTCCTCCTCCTTGCAGTCTGTTTTCGTGTGTTTGACTCGGATGGCGATGGTGAACTGACGTGGGAGGAGTTTGTGGACTTTATGAAGAACCAGTTCCTCATTGAGGAGGAGAACAAGCCGGTATTGCCTGACGAAGAGCCCTCCGAGGTACGTATGTGTGCACAAACATGCATACATAATATGTACGTATGAACAAGTAAAACCTGTCTGTAGCAACCGTTCAAGGGACCAAGTGATGGTGGTCTTGCAGACAGGTGGCAAACCAAGTAATTGTGGTCTCTATAGACAGGTGGTTCTTATACAGAGGTGCATTATTATCACTGAGGTGGCCCATGGAGCAGCCTACAGTGGTCACTATAGACAGGTGGTCCTTATACAGAGGTGCATTAATATCACTGAGGTGGCCCATGGACCAGTCTGCAGTGGTCTCTATAGACAGGTGGTCCTTATACAGAGGTGCATTAGTATCACTGAGGTGGCCCATGGACCAGTCTGCAGTGGTCTCTATAGACAGGTGGTCCTTATACAGGGGTGCATTAGTATCAATGAGGTGGCCCATGGACCAGTCTGCAGTGGTCTCTATAGACAGGTGGTCTTTCTATGCAAGTGTCTTTAAGACAGAGTTTCTGTATACTGTGTCAGACCCAATTATAACTCTTCATGCTTGTTCTGATAATATGTCAGATCAATGCTACATTTGTTCGGACATGGTCAGATGTGACTGTAACAAGGTGAAAACATTTATGCACCAGAAAGCACATAGCCAAAAGTGGGAACACACACTGCACTACTTCCACACAAGTAACTGCTTTGATAGTTTTACTCAGAGTCCAATTTCAATGGATGAAACCACTCATTAGTGATTAATAGTCACTATTGGCTTGATTGTTGTGGTACCTTGCTTAGTTTTACTAGTGAAAAATGGTGTTACTATTTATAATAACAAAATGGCCGCATTCGTCGTAGTCGCTATCAGCGCTGCTGTAGGAACCTAAACTGAAGAATCTAGGGTTAATATTTTAAAATCGATTGATTGACTTGCATTCTAAAATGTTTGAGAGTAAAAAAGGTTAGTGTATCTTGTCATTATTCATCACAGGCCAAAATTTGACCAGCCAAAATGTCAGATTACAGAACTTATTGTGCGGCCATCTTAAGACTAAGCACGGCATTTGGCCGATGGCCAACCGTTATAATTTTGTCTGTGTGTGCATGTGTACATACGTAAGTACATGTATCATGTACACACATGTGCATGTACGTATGATGTATAATGTGCACACATGTGCATGTATGATATATGCTCTTCACTTAGATTGATCCACAAACCATGTCCTTGAAGGCAGAGGGTTATGCTCTTGATGCTGCTGCGTCCCTTGAACTGCAAAAGGTGCGGTTTTGTTTGTTTCTTTGTATCTAGCATTCGTTTGTTATGCGCCCAATCCGCCGTCTTTGCGTACGCTCCTCTCAACTCACCTGTGAAGCACACATGGAGAAGATGGTAAGTGTATCCTCTTAGCGCGAAGGGTTGCGGTTCACCTGAGACTGAGGCCGAAGCTGATAAGGTTGAGCTTGTACTGGAGACAAGAGCAGGTAAGTGCGCAGACACTGCGAACGCTGACCGCCGACCGCTTGTTCGAATTCTGCCATTTGCTGGATGCTAGAATCATAGGGTGACACTTTGCGTTTGAGTATCAGTGCTATTTGCTGCAAACATGTGTACTTGTGTATATCTCATGCTCATTGTACATACATACATACATACAGTACATTCAGTGAAGGACTAGTGTTAGTGCTCTACTACCAAATAAAGGGCATTTTTCAAGGGGGGTAAATTTTTGTGGATTCTAATAATTTGGATTATTAATGGTAAATATTGAAGTTCATGCCAGAAGGAAATTAAAACTTGCAGCAATACTAACTTTCGTGAGTGACTTGTTTGTGGTTTTCTTCTCAACCACGAAAACCACAATTTTTACCCCTCGAAAAATGCCCATTATGTGATGTGCAAATGTAGAAGAAGCAGTGTAGCATGTGACCTGATGTGAAACCATTAGCAACCTAGTGTTGTTAGTCCAGTTGGCAACAAATCTGGTTGTGTATTCCTTGAAGCTTGCTTTCTTCATTCTTTACTTAACACTTGTGTTGGTATAGGGGCCATCTTGGCCTAACTGACCATAATAATATGATGATGGTGTATTTCTTTTGCATTCAGTTGTTGCACACAAGTGTGTGTGGTTTCCGAGTGGTTGCATATTGAACTGTTTAGTGAAACCTCCCTAATGTGTGCCTCTGCAAATGGTCCACTCTGGCTAAACCAACCTTTCACCTTGATCACAAGAATCACCTGTACAGTGTAACTCTTTGAAGATGAGACTCAAGGCACCACCCTTTTACGTTTATCTTGAGAGAATATCATTTTAACACAACTTCCAGTATATTCATACTGGTTTCTACCTGTGGACGTGAAACATATTTGTCTCAAGTTGGTTCCACTGTCCATTGGAATGGGTCTGTTGATTCCCACAATCCCTCCAATCCAGCCATATCCTCAGGTGGACGCAGTAGAGAGGTTTCACTCCCTTCTTTAAAATATTCGTCTGTTGTTCACTCCTGGTGCATGTGATCAGCATGTGACTAGCATGTGACTAGCATACCTCACAGCTTCTGCCTGGTCATGGTGACCTTTCTAGACATGTACTTATGAATATGCAGTGTTTTTAGTACTCCTGCTAATTGCAATAAGTGTGTTGTGTAGTTTGAATGTTGTCTGTAGATTATCAGGTGGTTGTTGTTGGAGATAGTGTGTTATTGAAACTGAACTGCAGCCATTTAGTAACTACTTGTAATGGGAAGCCATTATCTGTGTGGTTCATGTAATGTGTCTGCCCAAATTACTATGTGATTTATATACGTACGTATGTACATGTGTTTGTGTGTGTGTGTGTGTGTGTGTGTGTGTGTGTGTGTGTGTGTGTGTGTGTGATGCATCGCTGGCTTCATGTACATTAGTGCTCTTAGCATCTTACACTAGCTGAACATAGATCATGAGATTATGGGATCTGTATGTACAGTGCTTACGTATGTACGTACATATGTATACGAGAGAGGATGAAACCATGTGGTCACATTACCAGATGTATCTAATCCGTATGTTGTGGAGTACAAGCAGAGCTGGCAGATGTACAGTGTATGGTGCTCACTGGTGGTTTATTCTGTATGTCGTTTCAGTGCTAATACAAATGTTGTGAAAGAGCTACTAGTATGTAATTGTTCTTACTTTCTGATAGCTGGCAGATAGCTAGTGAGTCTGGTGTTTCCATAGGAACCACATGCATATAGTACATATGTATGTACAGTGAGACCTCACTTGTCTGCACACATCCGTTCTGGATGACATTGCAGATAGAGCAATGGAACAGGATAAATGAGGGAGCAGTAGTATAGTGTACAGTAGGATTATTGCAGATTTGCTCCTACAAAAACAACTGCAGAAGGTGAGGGGACTGAATATATCTGAGGTGCGGATTAGTGAGGTCTCACTGTATGTATTGTATTTATTGTATTGTATGTGTTAAATTTCTTTGCTGAGGAGCTCACACAGAGCAACACACTCTAGACCTTTTGTCTACATATTATTACGTATGCATTTGAGTACATCCACTGGCTCCTGTGTTCCTATGTATTGCTCTATACACATCCACTGGCTCCTGTGTTCATATGTATTGCTCCTGTACATCCACTGGCTCCTGTGTTCATATGTATTGCTCCTGTACATCCACTGGCTCCTGTGTTCATATGTATTGCTCCTGTACATCCACTGGCTCCTGTGTTCATATGTATTGCTCCTGTACATCCACTGGCTCCTGTGTTCCTATGTATTGCTCTATGTACATCCACTGGCTCCTGTGTTCATATGTATTGCTCCTGCACATCCACTGGCTCCTGTGTTCATATGTATTGCTCTATGTGTGTTGTGAAGGTCCTTGTGTACTACTTCAGTAGTGTGGGGGAAGCTGTACTGGTGTTGTGTTTTGTACTAAATAGATTTAAATTCTATTGAAAATGAAAAGTGATGTTTTGCATTGTCTTTGGCCACAATTTATTCAGTTTCCACTTGTAGTCAGTTCAGTGTGTGTTGTGTACAGTGTCTTCCTAGGTAGTGATGAAGGTTCTTCTCCGTTCGCTGTTTCTTGTTATTTTGGCACTATTAGTTCAAGTACAAGCGGATGTAAATAATGATCATTCTACTGCGTTTGGGGCAGTGGGGAAGCCCTACCTGTGTCAGCCTGGGAACTCGACAGAGAGCTGCTTTCGTGAATGCTGCGTCTGCTACAACTCCACCTCGCAACTAGAGGATGTTGCTATGATTTCAGGAGTGTCCCCTTTCGTCGTGATCAGCCTTGTGCTGGTTCTTGTGCTTGTTCCTCTCATTGTCTTCTGCAACATCAACGTTGCGTCTGGTCCTAAGCAGTCGCTTCTCTTGTTCTACCACTGTCTACCTCTTGCCACACCTTTCGGGAAGTTTACTGCCGTCCTGACACTCCAGAACCAGTTGTATAACATTCCTTTCCCATACATCAGACCACTGTTCCCTCCTCTGGTAGCCCCGCTCTATGTACTGGAATATGGCAAGTATTTCATCGTTGTATTCATCATGTTCTTGGCCCTTTTCCTGGTTAGATGTAACTGGTGTCCTTTTCACGAGTGTCTTCTTCCCTGGGCTAAGGTGAGGAGAGCTGCAAGGAACTTCAGAGGAACATGTCTTCCGAACAGGACCTTCCTGAAGGGACTGTGTTCCTTGGTTATACTGGCTTATGGGAATTTGGTATCCATATCCTCGATTATTCTAACAGAGGGGCTGTCTGTGTGTTGCCACCTTTTGTCAGATGCTACTTCAAGCAATTGCTGGGAGGACTCTTCCTTTATGGCAGCTTACACGTGGTACTTTGTCATTGCAGCCATCATCTTGGTCCTCCTCCTGCCCCTCCCCCTCTCCCTCATCTACTATCCGTCCATCCCTGCTTTCTTCAACAAGTTGACAGGGAGATCTCTCCCTCGCTTTCCCAAACTAGATCCAGTGTTTGATGTGTTTCAAGGAGTGTACAAGGACAAGATGAGGTGGTTTGCTGGAGTACATCTCTTCTATCGGCTGATCCTGTGGTGTTTGCACTCCTTGACATCAATCTTTGCAGATTCGGAATCAAAACGGATTGCTCTCTTATTTGGCTTCACCATCATTCTTGCCGTTCACTCCATCTTTCAACCATACAAGAAATCAAAGCACAACTATGTTGAAGGACTCCTACTGGTTGACTTGGTCCTGATAGCCATAAGCTACCACACCTACATGTCAAGAGGTTCGTCGCAGAACCCTCTCTATGTCATTGTGCTCATTTTGCAGTTCGTTCTTGGTCTTCTTCCTCTATTTGGTGTCATTGTGTACTACTGTGCCAACTACTGCTGTAAGGCAAAGTGCTTCAAGGACAATATGTTTGTTCACCTGAATCAACCAGCCATGGGTAGTGAGGAGGACCTCAGCTATATCCTCTCCAGGGACGACATGAATGAGCTAACAGTATCGCAGGCTGTATTCGGGAAATCCTGAGATGTCCCAAACCTACTCTGCATGTGTAGTGTACATTGCATGGAAGTCAGTACTCCTGTTTCTGTACATACTCGTATTGTACATTTTCAGTTGCACAGTGTGAGGGTATACGTATGTTAATGTATATTTATGACATATTTCTATCTAAACACACATTTTTTGCTGTTTGTGTGATTATGACAGAAAGGTTACATGATATATTCTACATGTATAGTACATATGTACGTACATATGTTGTTTCATTTGTAAGTTAGATGGAAATATGGAGTTCATGATTGCAGCATTTGTGTGTACTCTAGTGTACTCAGTACATGTCATGAAACCTCTGTAAACCGATACCTTTATAATCCGACATTCTCTCCAATTCATCCATCTTATGAGGTACAGTTGCCATGTTAAAGTATGGTAAGAGTCACTCTGTAATTCGGAATCTCCCTAATCCAGCATTATTTCCAGTCCCATTGAGTGTCGGATAAGAGAGGTTTCCCTGTAGTAGTAAGGAATGGCAACTGCCTAACAGCTATATAGACTCAAGCTGAAAATCAGTGACTCAGTAGTGATGGAAATCCGTCTGTACTAATAGTCTATGGTACATAGATACAGACCCATTTTAGTGATAGAAATCTCCATGTGTGATGGTACTGTATATGTATAGTACATAACAGTACGTAGACGCAGACCCATGCATTTTAGTAATGGAAACTGGTTTGGTGTAATGGTTTTACGTATTGTAGATACAGACCATTTTGTGGACCATTATGAGGATTTTAAGATAAGTAATGTTATTTATAGTGCAGGCCACAGGCTTCAGGTGCTCATTTGGTGTTGAATGCAAACAAAGGAGAAATGATGTTCTCAAAGAGTGTGTTTGTCTTGCTGCTGCTAGCTGTGATGGCCAGGATCTGTGCGGGGATAAAGATTGAAGGAAGCTGTGACACGACTTTGGGATCTGTTTCACCAAGTGCTGGTCAACTTTCTCTTGTGAATTGTAATATAACAGCTTGCTATGGTAACCAGAGTGGACGTGACTCGTGTGTTCCCACTGTGGAAAAGGACTTTCAGTGCTCCTCAACAGTGTCTGCTATGACTGGTGCTAATACTAGTTATCGTTATAGTGATCTGGTCAGTCTCTGCTGGGGAGCATGTTATCTTACTGAGTGTAGTAGACCATTGAATTTCCTCCACCAGGGAGATGAAGCCTTCTTCTGCAGTCTTTCTCGACCACTACCACAATGCAACACTCCATGCAATGCTTCTCAGCCTGTGCAAAATGTTGATAGGTGCTTGACCACCCATGGAATTTCTGAAATATGTAAGTCCTTCTTGCCTGGCAAGTACTGGCCACTGATGTTCATTGGTTGGTTTCTTGTGCTGGTATTTGTGCCCCTGATAATCTTCTTCAACTGCAATCTTGCTTCAGGCCCTAACCACTCCTTTGTCTTCTTCTACCAATGTCTCCCACTGGCTGTACCCATCGGGAAGTTTTTGTCTTTTCTTGTCCTGCAATTTCAGTTCTATGACGGCTGGATTGTTTCTCCATGCTATTACCAATATTCACGCCCTCTGTTTGGTCGATACTACATTTTGGAATATCTGAAACATGCTATAACTTCTGTTTTGCTATTCTTGGCTATCCTGTGGGTCAAATGTACCTGTTGTCCCCTTCAGAAGTGTCGCCTTCCCTGGGCTAAGGTGAGGAGAGCAGTGAGGAACTTCAGAGAGAAGAAATTAAAGGTTAAAGGTGTTGTTCGCGGTTTGTGCTCTGTCATTGTTCTGGCCTATGGAGACCTCGTAGCCATTACCTTTCTTATCCTATCAGAAGGAATCCCCACTTGTTGCCGTCAACTTGGAAAATCTTGTGTTGAGCAATGTCAACGACCCCCGCTTGCTTCTGCTTATTTTTCTGTGTCAGTAATTTGTCTAATCCTCCTCCTGCCCCTCCCCCTCTCCCTCATCTACTATCCGTCCATCCCTGCTCTCTTCCACAAGTTGACAGGGAGATCTCTCCCTCGATTTCCCAAACTAGATCCAGTATTTGATGTGTTTCAAGGAGTGTACAAGGATAAGATGAAGTGGTTTGCTGGCATATACTTTGTCCATCGATTGATGTTGTGGGCTTTGTATGCAGGACTGAGCACATACCCCCAAATGCAGGCCTTCACTACCCTGTTCTACTTCGTTTTGATTCTTGGTACACACTCAATTGCTCAACCTTTCAAGGATACAATGCACAATTACTGGGAAAGTCTTATGCTTCTTTATCTTGTTCTCGTGTCAGTTTCTACACAGCTTTTGTTCCCACTGCTCTTTTCCTCACAATTTGATCCGACATCTCCTAACTTTAAATTCTCTATTTTCTTTAGTGTCGTCATTTACATCCTATCTTTGTTGCCTATAGTAATCTTTCCTGTGTACTATCTCTACAAATGGTGTTGTAAGAACAGGTGTGTGTGCTGCTGTGGGCAAGTTCCTAGTGAGGTAGTGAACCGATCGGAAGGTGATAGCAAGGAAGTGGACCAACCCCATGCTGTGACTGAGTCAGTGTGGACCTAGACTGAAGTGGACGCATGCATACATAACGCATACCCGGAAATATTGGCGACTTTTCTGATTTGGCGGTTTGGCAGTCAGGATCAAAATCGCCAAATTTCTATCACCAAATTTATATAGACCTACATATTATGCTTTGTCCTTGTTGTGCAACCGCCAAATTTATTTTCCACCAATATTACATTACAGCCTGATCTTGCACAAATCGCCAAATGTAATGATCGCCAATATTTCCGGATGCATGTGTAGCTTCTGTTGTGCTTTTTGTAGTTTATAAGTATCATGCAAGTGTAGTTTGATTGAGTATTCAATGCTGTTGTACATAGAACAAGTACTTTATGCACTGTCAACTATACACAAGTGCTGTGACATACGATGAGGACTGTGTTTGTGATTTCCCTTTTATGGTGACATTGGAATGAAAAGAAGTGTTGATGACAGCGTGTGCCAACTGTTAGCAGGGTAGTTTGTTCTGAGCCTCAAGAGTACAGTACTGCTCTGTGGCTCCTTAACTTGTGGCTATGTAGTAGGATTGTTTATACCTTTGTCGAGTACAATAGACCAACGTCAGGCAATCTTAGCATAGTTTGTCCCCCAGAGAATATCTACGCATAGATACTCATCGACGCAGCGAAAAGAGGCTGTGGTAGGTAATTCTGGGGTGGCAAGACTGAGTCCAATCCAGGCTAGTGGCACCTCGTAAAATTTCACGCAAGGGGTTGTCTCAGTGCTATTTTTCTTCTGCGTCACATCATCTTTCCGTTCAACCGCAGTCGAGAATGGCGATTTGAGGCTAATCTACATTTATAAACTAGATATCGACATAAATTTTAGAGATTCTGGATAAAAACACTTCGAATACTGTGCAATTCTGCTGCTATTTCCCCTCGTACGTCACCCGATACGCCATTTTTCCCCTTTGCGGTCGTAGCATCTGCCTTTCCCGTATTCACCCCTATTTATAATCTCGGATCTAGTTGGTACTGCGTCTTGCTTCACTTTTCGTCGAACGAAAACGAAGCGTCGATAGATCACTCTGTTTGTTTATTACCATAGAAGTGATGTTCCTGTCAGGTATATTGTTTATTGTATTGGTGGCAGTCAGCATTTCCAGTGGACAGAACTTCACTGGAGGATTGACCTGTAATTTGACTTCCAAGCCCTATGGCAGCTGGGATGAAGTTTCTGCCTCCTGCAATGTGACGACTTGTCATGAGAATTTCAGAAACATTGAAAAGTGCTACAGCTGGGAAAGAAACTACACATGTGAACCACAGATGAGATGTAATCCGGCTTACGGCAGCTTTCCAACCATAGGTGCTCTGAGCTATGGTCCATCTTATTTTAATTCTTCTTTCTGCCAGGTGCAATGTGGTTCACAACTGAAAAAATGTCTTTGTTATGGGTCTTTGGGCTCCTCTCCAGTCACATACATCTCTACATACGAAGGGTGGATTGGTTTTGTTTTGGTACTCCTTTTTGTTCCCATCATTATCTTCTTCAATGTCAATCTTGCTTCTGGACCTAATCACTCCTTTGTCTTCTTCTACCAGTGTGCTCCTTTGGTCTCTGTGTATGGATTCCTTACAGCTACCTTGGTGATGCAGAATTTGTTTACAATAGGTGATTATAGGGTATTTATTCTGGAGTATTGTAAACATATCATTGTAGTATTTGTCATCTTTCTTATATTTTTCCTGGTCAAGTGTACCTGCTGCCCACTTCAGAAGTGCCGTCTTCCCTGGGCTATGGTGAGGAGAGCAGTGAGGAACTTCAGAGAGAAACACATTGGTAGTACATTCATTCACGCCATCTGTTCCATCATTGTCCTCAGCTATGGTGATCTGGTGGCCATTTCTATGACATATATCATTGAATCAAGTAAAGTCTTGGATTCTGATGACACATGCTGTTACCACGTTTACATTGAAGACAGTGAGCCATTTCCTTGTGCTAATCCGCATGCTACTGCTTTCAGAGATATTTGCCTTCGGCATTTGTTTCCTTCAGTGGTGGTTCTGGTCCTCCTCCTGCCCCTCCCTCTCTCCCTCATCTACTATCCGTCCATCCCTTCTCTCTTCCACAAGTTGACAGGGAGATCTCTCCCTCGCTTTCCCAAACTAGATCCATTGTTTGATGTGTTTCAAGGAGTGTACAAGGACAAGATGAGGTGGTTCGCTGGAGTACACTTCCTCTGCCTCATGATTTTGTGGGCAGTGTATCTCTCTCGACCTGAGATCATTTCATTCTTCTTTGTGGTAATCCTTGCAATTCACAGTCTGTTTCAGCCTTTCAAGAATCCAAAACATAATTATCTTGAGACTTTGTATCTTGTTTATCTATCCCTCATGTCTATGACTATTGGCAATACCTATGTACAGAGTGTATCCACTGCTTTTGTGAGTTATGGGGATGATGAATCTGAATTAATAGTTGGAATATTGATTGGTGTGTTTTCTTCCATCCTCTTGGCCTTTCCTGGTTTCCTTGTCTTTGTATTTTGCTGTTACAAGATCCTTTCCAAATGTGATTGCTGTCAAAGATGTGTCTCGAGTCTTAAAAACTTCTGTTCAAGGGAAGAAGGCGAACTGGAATCCCTAATTCAAGAAGAGCATGTTCTAGAAGAGGATTCTCCCTTACATGAAGTGGAATGGTCTACATAACTTTAGTTTTTATACCTTACCAGTTATTGAACCTACTGTACGTAGTATGGTTCTTAGGTAGTATACGTTCTGTACTATGTTAAGGTACATACAGTTGACATCCGTTCACTAGTTGAGTGAACTACACAAGTGTGATGTGTCATTGAAGTACACAATGTATTACAAGTTGGAAATACGGTAACTTCTGATGCTGTGAGAATGTACTGTGTATATCTGCGCAGATAATTTGAAGGGTGTATTGTGTAATCCAGCTGTATGCTTTCGTTCAGCATTTGTGCATGCATGGTTTTAGTGGGGCAATATGTTTGTTAAGTATTGTACATATTGTACATATGTGCATTGCAATCACAACCACACCCACTATATGCATGTAATATTGTCCGACAACAGTATTGTTGTAGCTTGCACCCAGCTCTGCAAAGGCTGAATTCTACATATTTCATTATCATCTTGTGATTAATCATTGTATGGCGCTTCCTTCCCTCCTCCTTGCATGGTGTTTCCTTCCCTCCTCCTTGCAGGGTGCTTCCTTCCCTCTTCCTTGCACGGTGCTTCCTTCCACCCTCCTTGCATGGTGCTTCCTTCCACCCTCCTTACATGGTGCTTTCTTCCATCTTCATTGCATGGTGCTTCTTTTCCTCCTCCTTGCATGGTGCTTCCTTCCCTCCTCCTTGCATGGTGCTTCCTTCCATCTTCTTTGCATGGTGCTTCTTTCCCTCCTCCTTGCATGGTGCTTCCTTCCACCCTCCTTGCATGGTGCTTCCTTCCATCTTCCTTGCATGGTGCTTCCTTCCCTCCTCCTTGCACGGTGCTTCCTTCCATCTTCCTTGCACGGTGCTTCCTTCCCTCCTCCTTGCATGGTGCTTCCTTCCATCTTCCTTGCATGGTGCTTCCTTCCACCCTCCTTGCACGGTGCTTCCTTCCATCTTCCTTGCATGGTGCTTCTTTCCATCTTCCTTGCATGGTGCTTCCTTCCATCTTCCTTGCACGGTGCTTCCTTCCCTCCTCCTTTCATGGTGCTTCTTTCCCTCCTCCTTGTATGGTGCTTCCTTCCATCTTCCTTGCATGGTGCTTCCTTCCACCCTCCTTGCACGGTGCTTCCTTCCCTCCTCCTTGCATGGTGCTTCTTTCCCTCCTCCTTGCATGGTGCTTCCTTCCACCCTCCTTGCACGGTGCTTCCTTCCATCTTCCTTGCACGGTGCTTCCTTCCATCTTCCTTGCATGGTGCTTCCTTCCACCCTCCTTGCACAGTGCTTCCTTCCCTCCTCCTTGCATGGTGCTTCTTTCCCTCCTCCTTGCATGGTGCTTCCTTCCATCTTCCTTGCATGGTGCTTCCTTCCACCCTCCTTGCACGGTGCTTCCTTCCATCTTCCTTGCATGGTGCTTCTTTCCCTCCTCCTTGCGTGGTGCTTCCTTCCATCCTCCTTGCATGGTGCTTCCTTCCACCCTCCTTGCACGGTGCTTCCTTCCATCTTCTTTACATGGTGCTTCTTTCCCTCCTCCTTGCACGGTGCTTCCTTCCCTCCTCCTTGCATGGTGCTTCTTTCCCTCCTCCTTGCACAGTGCTTCCTTCCCTCCTCCTTGCACGGTGCTTCCTTACACCCTCCTTGCTTGCATGTGCATTTAGTTCACTAGCTCATAGGCTTTTGTATAGCAAGAAGTGCACACTTACAGTACATATACGAGGTCATGAGAAATGTATTGTTGCATGTGTAACGTGTGTCCCATGCCTTACATGTGTAGTATTGGGTCTTATAATTTAGAGGTTTACATTGACCTGTAAATTCCAAGTGTGCACACGCATCTCTCTCAGTTTGGCTTCTTGTTAAATGTGTGTGTTTTCTGCTAGATGTATTTTTCTTCAGTGCTTACTACATATTTATTGTGATGTCTGTACAGCAAACAGGGTCCACCTAATGGTGTTGTGGGAGGTTGTTATGCTCCCTCATTAATGACATTCATAGTTCTGTCTTCTACTGAAACTTTCCCTTTCACTGTGTTTATGATTGTGTGTGGTATATTATGCTTTGCCTGTTGTTCAGTGTTCCCATGGCAACTAGTCAATATTATATTCTGTATTATGCAAATGTATTAGACTTATTTTATTGTACATATACTATAGGAATAGCTACAGTATGAGTGTACATATCTGAGGTATTCTTCCTACACTGCCTAGTACATATAGAGTTCTATGGTTCAGTGAAACTGCTGTAATGTCGCACCTCAATAATCTGACCATCTCACCAGGTGCAGTCACTATAATTTTAGAGTTTGCTAATAAATCCCAAAACGTCCACACTAACCAGAATTTGAAAAATAGTACTTTCAAGGCTGTGAATTACAGTTTGTATTGGGACTTATTTTGACACTCAGCATGTGAAACAGAATTACATTCTGTATATTGCTCACAAGTCAGTCTTTATAGTAGTAGATTACTGAGTGTGTGTGTATAGTTTCACATTGTGACACTAAACTATAACGCCAGAGTGAACAGTACTTTGAAGATTTAGAGCAACTACTGCAGAAATTGCCTCATTTTGCTGGTTTTTGTACATGCATGTGAAAAACAATGACAGGTGCCATTTTTATTCCCAGTCACTTTTAGTCTTTGCCATTGTAACCGTTCCACCTGTCCCATTCTGTCAAAGGTACATCTTTGACCTTTGATCCATCTTCCCTGTGTGCAATCACTGTGACTCCCTTGTGATACCTGTATTCTTATTGTGCTTTGTATATTTAACATACAGTAGAACCTCGCTAAAAAGAACACTGTAAGACAATTTTCCGCTTACCACAAACTAGTTTCCTAGCCCTGTTTGGTTTGCTGTAGTACTGTACATGTATTACTATATCCTGATAAGAAGAACTTCTGATGACGAGAACTAATTTTGTGGGTCCCTTAATGTTCGTTTTAACGAGGTTTGACTGTAATTTTTTGTTGTTACACCAAACTGCCTTATTGACATACAGTAAGTAGATGTTATTGACTCCCAAGGGAGCACTAACCAACTGTGCAGGGGGAGCTTGAAGAGCCAATGCATAGGTGCTCAAACAGTTGTTGCGGGCACTAGCCTAAGTTGTTTTTCCAATTAGACCGTGTGTGGTGTCTTAAGTCATGCTGGGGGAGGTGTTGAGTACAGCAAACAAACTCCATAAAGAAGAGGTAGGAGTTGTTATTTTAGTGCTTGAGTTACTAAACACGTTTGGCCATAATGGCAGTCATTTGCAACACGGTCTCATTCCCAAACCCACTTGGGTCTGAGAATGACACTATCTGTACTGGCAAACTTGTTAAGTACCTGGGTTGGTATACACATACTCCTGGGTAGTGAGCACTCCTCATTCTGTCCCCTCTTATGCATACAATACGCAAATCTGTTGTGATATGCTATAAGTGCAGTACCTCTGATCGGAAGTACTGATTTTGTCCTCCCTTCAAGGTACTTACTAAGCAAAGTTTGATGTATGTGTTCATCTGGGGCATCAAGAGCCCGGGGCTACTATTCAGGCAACCAGAATCAATGTATGTAGTTGAGTTATTAATATGACTGTATATTGTGGTATTATAGTCTTGTACAGACCCCATTGCAAAAACAAGATGCGTTTCATATCTAGAAGAGGTTGGTGAACATGCTCCTACTTTGTCATAGGAGCAGAATTACCTGTATTATAGTTGTTGGAGCTTTCACCTCCGTTGGATAGAAACATGCACCCATTCTCGGTCTTCTTCCTCTGTTTGGTGTCATCGTATACTACTGTGCCAACTACTGCTGTAAGGCAAAGTGCTTCAAGGACAATGTGTTTGTTCACCTGAATCAACCTGCCATGGGTAGTGAGGAGGACCTCAGCTATTTCCTCTCCAGGGATGACGTGAACGGGCTAACAGTACATGCCCGTAGCCAGGGAGGGTTCGGGGGGTGCGGAAGCACCCCCCCCCCCCCCCCCCCCCCACTTAGAAGCCAGTTCCACTTGGCTAATAACACTGAAAATAAAAGAGACATTCTAGCCTTATTTCATGAGAACTTACTATAACAATTATTTTTTAGATTAATCTATATACTCCATCAATCCTTGAAATAAAGCTAGTATCCAAATACTTCAATCTCAGATTGTCTGTCCAACAAAACGTAATCAACCACAATGGCCATTTACATACCGAAGAGTTCCACTTTGGTCCAAAAGAACCCCCCCATAATTCAACCTGGCTACAGGCCTGCAGTATCGCAGGCTGTATTCGGGAAATCCTGAGGTGTCCCAAACCTACACTGCATGTGTAGTGTACGGTGCATGGAAGCCAGTACTCCTGTTTCTGTACATACGCGTATTGTACATTTTCAGTTGCACAGTGTGAGGGTGTACACATGTTAATGTATATTTCTGACATATTTCTATCCAAGCCTTGAATCCTTATTGAACTTTGCTTGCTGTACTATTCTTCGTAGATCTAAACACTATTCTGCTTCAGTCGCTCGTCATGACCTTGGTCTATCCACCCTTTCCTCCAGAAGGAAGCTTCATCTTTCGCAGACTATCTTCAAGTGCCTCTCTTCTCATTGTCCATCCTATCTATCTCAGCTTTTCTCTGCTCCAAGCTCTTCCCATCATACTCGGTCTCACTCTTCAAGTCAACTAAACCTCCCGGTCACAAGATCATCCTTCGGGCAGAGGTCATTCAGCTTTACTGGTGCTGCTATGTGGCGATCCCTCCCTGCGGACATCCGGGGGGTGAAAGATTTCCGGACCTTCTCTGCCAAATGTGCGGACCTCTTGCTGGACTGACCTTTGTATTGGCATATGCATGATTTTCTACTCTTGTTTTTCCCCTTTCTTATACAGCATGCTTATACATTATAATCAATATTCAGTTTTTATTTTATTTTACTACTTGATGAATGAACCCAATTAACAATCTTGATGCATGTTTTTATACTTCATCATGATTTATTCCCTCTGTCTTGTTTTTGTACTGTGTTTCTTTACTTTTCACTGGGCGCCTGGGAGAATAGCCATTGGCTAAAGGCTACCCAGTCTAAATAATGTTACCTGATACCTGATACCTGAAGTACACATGTTTGCTGTTTGTGTGATTATGACAGAAAGGTTACATGATAGTGCTATTATGCACGTGCTGTTGTATTCTACATGTACAGTATAGTGCATATGTACGTACATACATTGTTTCATTTGTAAGTTGTATGGAAATATTGAGTTCAAGATTGAAGCATTTGTGTGTACTCTAGTGTACTCAGTACATGCAGTGGAACCTCTATAATCCGACATTCTCTCCAATCCAACCATCTCATGAGGTACAGTCATCATGTTAAAGTATGCTAAGAGTCACTCTGTAATCCGGAATCCCCCTAATCCAGCATTATTTCCAGTCCCATTGAGTGTTGGATAAGAGAGGTTTCACTGTAGTAGTAAGGAATGGCAACCAGCCAACAGCTATATACGTAGACTCAAGCTGAAAATCAGTGACTCAGTGGTGATGGAAACCCGTTTGTGCTATGATACAAAGATACAGACCCATTTTAGTGATAGAAATCTCTATGTGTGATATTACTGTACATGTATAGTACATAACAGTACGTAGACGCAGACCTATACGTTTTAGTAATGGGAACTGGTTTGTGTGGGATGGGTTACATATTGTAGATACAGACCATTTTGCGGACCATTATGAGGATTTTAAGATAAGTAATGTTACTTATAGTGCAGGCCACAGGCTTCAGGTGCTCATTTGGTGTTGAATGCAAACAAAGGAGAAATGATGTTCTTAAAGAGTGTGGTTGTCTTGCTGCTGCTAGCTGTGATGGCCAGGATCTGTGCAGGGATAAGGATTGAAGGAAGCTGTGACACGACTTTGGGATCTGTTTCACCAAGTGCTGATCAACTTTCTCTTGTGAATTGCAATATAACAGCTTGCTATGGTAACCAGAGTGGAAGTGACTCGTGTGTTCGCACTGTGGAAAAGGACTTTCAGTGCTCCTCTACAGTGTCTGCTGTGACTGGTGCAAATACTAGTTATTGTTATTATAGTAGTGTTCTGGCCAATCTTTGCTGGAGAGCATGTTATTTTACTGAGTGTAGTAGGCCCATGTATTTCCTCCACGAGGGTGATGAAGCCTTCTTCTGCAGTCTTCCTCGACCATTGCCACAATGCAACACCCCATGCAATGCTTCCCAGCCCGTGCCTAACGCTGATAGGTGTTTGTGCCATGGGGATTCTGGAATCAGCAATTCCTTCTTGCCTGGCAAGTACTGGCCACTGATGTTCATTGGTTGGTTTCTTGTGCTGGTATTTGTACCCCTGATAATCTTCTTTGATTGCAACCTTGCTTCGGGCCCTAACCACTCCTTTGTCTTCTTCTACCAATGTCTCCCACTGGGTGCACCCATTGGGAAGTTCATGTCTTTTCTTGTCCTGCAGTTTCAGTTCTACGATGGCTGGGTTTCTTCTTTGTGCTTTTACCACTATTCACGTCCACTGTTTGCTCGATACTACATTTTGGAATATCCAAAACATTTTATAACTTTTGTTTTGGTTATCTTGGCTGTTGTGTTGGTCAAATGTACCAGTTGTCCACTTCAGAAGTGTCTTCTTCCCTGGGCTAAGGTGAGGAGAGCAGTGAGAAACTTCAGAGAGGAGAAAATGAAGGTTAATGGTGTTGTTCGCGGTTTGTGCTCTGTTGTTGTCCTGGCCTATGGAGACCTCGTAGCTATTACTTTTCTTATCTTATCGGAAGGAATCCCCACTTGTTGCCGTCAACTTGGACAATCTTGTGTTGAACCATGTCAACCACCTGAGTGTGCTAGGACCTATTTTTCTTTGTCCGTAATTTGTTTAACCTTCCTCCTGCCCCCCCCCCCTCTTCCTCATCTACTATCCATCCATCCCTGCTCTCTTCCACAAGTTGACGGGGAGATCTCTCCTTCGCTTTCCCAAACTAGATCCAGTGTTTGATGTGTTTCAAGGAGTGTACAAGGACAGGATGAAGTGGTTTGCTGGCATATACTTTGTCCATCGTTTGATGTTGTGGGCTTTGTATGCAGGACTGAGCACATACCCCCAAATGCAGGCCTTCACTACCCCGTTCTACTTCGTTTTGATTCTTGGCACTCACTCAATAGCTCAACCTTTCAAGGATGCCATGCACAATTACTGGGAAAGTCTTATGCTCCTTTATCTTGTTCTCGTGTCAGTTTCTACACAGCTTTTGTTCCCACTGCTCTTTTCCTCATTACCTTATCTGCCTTCTCCAGGTTTTATATTCTCTGCTATCTTTGGTGTCATCATTTACATCCTGTCTTTGCTGCCTATGGTGATCTTTCCTGTGTACTATCTCTACAAATGGTGTTGTAAGAACAGGTGTGTGTGCTGCTGTGGGCAAGCTCCCAGGGAGACAGCGAACCGATCGGAAGGTGATAGCAAGGAAGTGGAGCAACCCCATGGTGTGACTGAGTCAGTGTGGACCTAGACTGAAGTGGACGTATGTATAGTTCATATGTAGCTCCTGTTGTGCTTTTTGTAGTTTACTAGCATCATACAAGTGTAGTTTGATGTGGTGTTCAATACTGTTGGATATCTTTTGTGACCAGTTGCTTAGTATATATATACCTTTAATATTATGTACTGTCAACTATCAGTAAAAAGTATGTAATATATACTGTGTTTGTGATTGCCCTGTGTAGTGATATTGGAGTAAAGAACTTTTGATGACAGTGCGCACAGACTGTATTAACAGCAGGATAAGTGAAACCGCTCTAATCCAACACTCAATGGGATCTGAGGATAATAGGAGGATGTTTGTCTGATTACAGCGACTTTTACCATACTTTAATAATAATAATAATTATGGTGACTGAACTTCATAAGATGGTTGGATTAGAGAGAATGTCGGATTACAGAGTTGTCGGATTACAAAGGTTTCACTGTAATATGTTCTGAACCTCCGTCAAGAGTACAGTACCGCTTGGTTCTGCTGATCTAGTTTCACTTGGTTTTGTTCCCGTACACAAAGGCAGCATATGTTGCTTGAGGCTGGCTCCCAGCCATTGTTGACAAGCTCTAAATTTCATGAGTCTATTCCTCTACTTTGTGTGCCATAAATTCCTCAACTAGTGATGGAGAACCCAAAGCAGCCCCCAGATGCTTCTTTCCCACTGTTGTAATGGAAATACCTGCGTCTTGAAAGGCATCCTTGGCCTCCTTTTCTTGTTCCTCACTCCTTGTCCCAAACATGCACTGCATGTGTAGTGTACATTGCATGGAAGCCAGTACTCCTGTTTCTGTACATACTCGTATTGTACATTTTCAGTTGCACAGTGTGAGGGTGTACGTATGTTAATATATACAGTTAAACCTCTATTAAAGGACACCTCTGAAATGCAGCCTCCTCCATTAACAAGACATCACTCCTCTGCCCCATTTGACATCCCTCACATTGACATGTGTGCATATAAAACCTCTGAAATAAGGACACCTCCATAAACAGGACAGGAAAGGTGGTCCCAATGTTGTCCTTAGTATAGAGGTTTCACTGTACAGGTCAGCTTAATGTGGTCCCAATGGTGTCCTTAGTATAGAGGTTTCACTGTACAGGACAGCTTACTGTGGTCCCAATGGTGTCCTTAGTATAGAGGTTTCACTGTATTTCTGACGTATTTCCATCCAAGCACACATTTTTTTGTTGCTTGTGCAGTTATGACAGAAAGATTACACGATAGTGCTACGTATTATATGCATGCTGTAATTTTCTGTAGTACATTTTGCATATGTGATTTATATACAGTGAAACGTGCTTAACACGTACCTCAAAGGGGACACAAAATCAATACTTATTATCAGAGGTACTTACTAGCCAGGGTTGGTTTATGTACATGAGGTATACACAGGGGCAGAATGAGGAGTGCTTACTATCCAGGAGTATGTACTAAACCAGGTACTTACTATCAGGGTTGGTTTATGTACATGAGGTATACACAGGGGCAGAATGAGGAGTGCTTACTACCCAGGAGTATGTACTAAACCAGGTACTTACGTACTATCAGGGTTGGTTTATGTACATGAGGTATACACAGGGACAGAATGAGGAGTACTTACTAACCAGGAGTATGTACTAAACCAGGTACTTGCTATCAGGGTTGGTATACACAGGGACAGAATGAGGAGTACTTACTACCCAGGAGTATGTATTAACCCAGGTACTTATTAAGCAAGTTCCACTGTATGTGAGAAAATGGAGTTCACAATTGCCACATTGCTGTGTACTCAAGTGTACTCAGTACATGCAGTGGAACCTGTGTACTCTGACACCTCTATAATCCAACATTCTCTCTAATCCAACCATCTCATGAGGTGCAGTAACCATGTTAAAGTATGCTAAGAGTCACTCTGTAATCCGGAATCCCCCTAATCCAGCATTATTTCCAGCCCCATGAGTGTCGGATAAGAGAGGTTTCACTGTAGTAGTAAGGAGTGGCAACCGGCTAACAGTTATATAGACTCAAGCTGAAATTCAGTGACTCGGTGGTGATGGAAATCTGTCTGTGCTATGGTACATACAGACCATGCAGACCTAAGTATAGTGATGGAAATCTCTCTGTGTGTGTGATGTATAGTACGTAACAGTACGTAGACGCAGACCCATGTATTTTGGTAATGGAAACCTGTTTGTGTGTGATGGTTTTACATACCGTAGATGCAGACCATTTTGTGGACCATTATGAGGATTTGAGATATCTATAGGTTGCTATATGCCTTCAAAGGAGGTATTGTATTTACTGGTCATTTCTATAAAAACCTGTGCGAAGCCTTGATTTGCACAGGCTTCAATGGAAGTCTAACTGACGACGGGCAGAGACTTCTCTGAAAAACTACAGTCAAAAGTTAAAACAACCATGACTAGTAAGCTCTGCTAATTACTGCTTGCCTTGGGTCTATGCTTCATTGATTGCGATTTCACAGTTTATATTGCTTAACCCCCTGACCCGACTAGGCATGAGCCAAAAATTCACCAAATACCACCTATTATTTTATTTAATCACGTATTTGTCCAAACTCCACCTACTATTCTCAAATGCACACCCTACTATTCAGCTGCAATACCTTCCTTTGATGGTGGCTCTATGCACTGTAACTTTGTTGGTAAACTTTTTTCACTTGTAAAGAATCATTATTATAATA
Source organism: Halisarca cf. caerulea (assembly GCA_963170055.1). Classification (NCBI taxonomy): domain Eukaryota; kingdom Metazoa; phylum Porifera; class Demospongiae; order Chondrillida; family Halisarcidae; genus Halisarca; species Halisarca cf. caerulea. The sequence goes on along the minus strand of CAUJGJ010000188.1, from coordinate 3,460,730 downwards.
TGTCATTGACAACTTAGATAGAAGGCTCCACATTATTTATACTCACTGCCACATGAACTACATACGTATGTGGTCTTACGCATTCGTAAGGGAATATTTCTCACTGTGAAATAAAACAGTCATTTGAAGGGGAAGCAAACACATCCCGTGTTGAGCTGATCGGCCATTTTGTGCTACAAATTTGAGAATATTCCCTATTCTTTGCAAATTATTCCTGATTCACAGAGGCACCTATTATTCATGAATTTATGTGCACATAATTGGCTCATGCCTAGACCCAACCAATATAAATTTTCGCCGTAAAGATTTGAAAGGCGCCCACATGACCATTGGAATTACATTACCTTTTGTATGACTTAGTTGGTATCAATTTATACAGGAAACAATGCCTTGCAATCTCATACTAAGTACATACAGATGCGTACCAGTACTTTTGAAATATGGCCAAAAATACGAGTTGCGCTAGCCTTTTTCAAGCTTTGGAATATTTTTAAAGGAACTGCAGAACGTATTCTTTTGTTATTGGTACCATTTGAAAGCTCTTAATATGCTCGTTTGTTTGATAGGCAGTTTGTAACTATAGGTACTTTATTTCATGAGTTATGTGGATTTTATGCTGTCGAGTTGCCGTATTTAAGAGCGGAAGGTGAGGTTTTGAGTAGTTGTCATGAATGAAATCTCAATTTGAATCTATCGATAATCAGCCTTGCCATTATTAACTCCATTAACGACGAGACCTTCTTGATAGCACTTGTTGACGCCTTTAGATAAATATTCTTGAAAAAATGGCCCTATATGACCCTATACGTATAGGGGTCGCGTGAGAGGGCTAATTGCTTACTGCCCTAGACTGGGCGCTTAGCTGTCCTGCCAGGGCAGTAACCATATTTACTGCCCTGGCAGCTCCTTTGATGTACGTATGACATCATCAGGTGATAGGTAATGTTACTTATAATGCAGGCCACAGACATCCGGTGCTCATTTGGTGTTGAATGCAAACGAAGAAGAAATGACGTTCTCAAGAAGTGTAGTCATTGTACTGTTGTTAGCTGTGATGGCCAGGATCTGTACAGGAGTAAGGATTGAAGGAAGCTGTGACACGACTTTGGGATCTGTTTCACCAAGTGCTTCTCAATTTTCTCTTGTGAATTGCAATATACCAGCTTGTTATGGTAACCAGAGTGGAAGTGACTCGTGTGTTCGCACTGTAGAAAAGGACTTTCAGTGCTCCTCTACAGTGTCTACTGTGACTGGTCCTAGTACTAGTTATTGTTATTATAGTGATCCAGTCAATCTTTGCTGGAGAGTTTGTTATTTTACTGAGTGTAATAGGCCATGGTATTACCTCCAAGAGGGTGATGAAGCCTTCTTCTGCAGTCTTTCTCGACCACTACCACAATGCAACACTCCATGCAATGCTTCTCAGCCCGTGCCCAACGCTGATAGATGTTTGTGCCATGGGAATTCTGGAATCAGCAAGTCGTTCTTGCCTGGCAAGTACTGGCCATTGATGTTCATTGGTTGCATTCTTGTGCTGGTATTTGTGCCCCTGATAATCTTCTTCAACTGCAATCTTGCTTCGGGCCCTAACCACTCCTTTGTCTTCTTCTACCAATGTCTCCCATTGGCTGCGCCCATTGGGAAATTTTTGTCTTTTCTAGTCCTGCAAAATCAGATATACGATAGCTTGGTTGTTTCTCCATCCTATATCCACTATTCACGCCCACTGTTTGCTCGAAACTACATCTTGGAATATCCAAAACATGTTATCACTTTAGGTTTTGCAGTCTTGGCTATCCTGCTGTTCAAGTGTACCTGTTGTCCTCTTCAGAAGTGTCGTCTTCCCTGGGCTAAGGTGAGGAGAGCAGTGAGGAACTTCAGAGAGGAGAAATTGAAGGTTAATGGTGTTGTTCGCGGTTTGTGCTCTGTCATTGTCCTGGCCTATGGAGACCTTGTAGCCATTACCTTTCTTATAATATCAGAAGGAATCCCCACTTGTTGCCGTCAACTTAGAACATCTTGTGTTAAACCGTGTTCACCACCCCTTTGTGCTTATGTTTATTTTTCTTGGACATTTATTTGTTTAATCTTTCTCCTGCTCCTCCCTGTCTCCCTCATCTACCATCCGTCCATCCCTGCTCTCTTCCACAAGTTGACAGGGAGATCTCTTCCTCGCTTTCCGTACAAACTAGATCCAGTGTTTGATGTGTTTCAAGGAGTGTACAAGGAGAAGATGAGATGGTTTGCTGGCATATACTTTGTCCATCGTTTGATGTTGTGGGCTTTGTATGCTGGATTCAGCACATACCCCCAAATGCAGGCCTTCACTACCCCGTTCTACTTTGTGTTGATTCTTGGCACACACTCAATAGCTTAACCTTTCAAGGATGCAATGCACAATTACTGGGAAAGTCTTATGCTCCTTTATCTTGTTCTCGTGTCAGTTTCTACACAGCTTTTGTACCCACTGCTCTTTTCCTCATTACCTTATCTGTCTTCTCCAGGTTTTATATTCTCTGCTATCTTTGGTGTCATCATTTACATCCTGTCTTTGCTGCCTGTGGTGATCTTTCCTGTGTACTATCTCTACAAATGGTGTTGTAAGAACAGGTGCGTGTGCTGCTGTGGGCAAGCTCCCAGGGAGACAGCAAACCGATCAGAAGGTGGTAGCAAGGAAGTGGACCAACCCCATGCTGTGACTGAGTCAGTGTGGACCTAGACTGAAGTGGACGCATGCATAGTTCATATGTAGCTCTTGTTGTGCTTTTTGTAGGTTATATGCATCATACAAGTGTAGTTTGATGGGGTGTTCAATACTGTTGGACATGTGTTGTGATCAATTGCTTATAAAACCAGAGAGAGTGGGAAATACCTTATTATTGCCAAAATTTACGAATCACAGCATGCGGCAACAATAGAAGTCATACATGGGGTTTATAGACCCCTTACATAATGAACTGAAAACGGTTCGTAAGGAAACCGCTTGTTTTTCAGAACTTTAAGTCCCTCTGGCCCTGCCAGCTGTAAAACACTATGCAGAATGAAAAGAACTATTGATGGCAGCGTGCGCGGACTGTTTTAACAGCAGGGAATTTTGAACAGAGCCCCAAGAGTACAGTACCGCTTGGTACCTACTCAACTTATTACTAGTACCGCTATTTCCCCGCATACGCCATTTTATTTCCGGCCGTGGCATCAGCCTTTCCCGTATTCTCTCCGCTTTATGATCTCAGATCTAGTTGGTATACACTGTATAATACCGTCTTGCTTCACTTTTCGTCGAACGAAAACGAAGCGCTGATAGATAACCTTTGTTTATTCATTGCTGTAGAAGTGATGTTCCTGTTAGGCACATTGTATCTTGTATCGGTGGCAGTCAGCCTTTCCAGTGGACAGAACTCCCATGGAGGATTGGTCTGTAATTTCACTTCCAGCCCCTACAGCTGGGATGAAGTTTCTGCCTTCTACAATGTGACGACTTGTGATGAGACTTTCAGTGACATGGAAGAGTGTAACAGTTGGGACACAAACTATACATGTGAACCACAGTCACAGATGGAATGTTCTGCCTTTGATAGTGGTCTACCATTCGATAATCTTAATGTTCTAAGCTATGGTCCAACTTTCCTTAATTAATCTGTCTGCCATATGCAATGTGGTTCTCAACAGTTACTGCAAAAATGTTTTTGTTATGGACCATATTTGGACTCTTTGTATCCGGCCAGATACAAATATCTAGTATGGGTTGGTATTGGTCTAGTACTCCTTTTTCTTCCCATCATAATCTTCTTCAACATCAATGCTGCTTCTGGACCTAATCACGCTTGTGTCTTCTTCTACCAGTGTGCACCTTTGGTCTCTGGATATGGATCCTTTACAGCTGTTTTGGTGATGCAGAATTTGTTTACTATATATAATTTTCAGTTATTTATTCTGGAGTATTGTAAACATATCATTGTAGTATTTGTCATTTTTCTTATACCTGTCCTGGTCAAGTGTACCTGGTGTCCCCTTCAGAAGTGTCGTCTTCCCTGGGCTAAGGTAAGGAGAGCAGTGAGGAACTTCAGAGAGAAACACATTGGTAGTACATTCATTCACGCCATCTGTTCCATCATTGTCCTCAGCTATGGTGATTTGGTGGTCATATCTGTGACATATATCATTAAAACAAGTACTTATTTTGAATTCTTTGCTTCTGATGACACATGCTGTTACTATGTCACTTTTCAAGGTAGTGAGCCATTTCCTTGTGATGTACCACAGTCTATTGCTCTCAGAAATATTTACCTTCAGCATTTGATTCCTTCAGTCGTGGTTCTGGTCCTCCTCCTGGTCCTCCCCCTCTCCCTCATCTACTATCCGTCCATCCCTACTCTCTTCAAGAAGTTGACAGGGAGATCTCTCCCTCGCTTTCCCAAACTAGATCCAGTGTTTGATGTGTTTCAAGGAGTGTACAAGGACAAGATGAGGTGGTTCGCTGGAGTGCACCTCCTCTACCTCATGATCCTGTGGACAGTGTATCTTAATCAACCAGATGTTCTCCCTTTCTTCTTTGTAGTAATCCTAGCAATTCACAGTCTATTTCAGCCTTTCAAGAATCCAAAACACAATTATCTTGAGACTTTGTATCTTGTTTATCTATCCCTCATGTCTATTGGCAGTAGCTATTTGCCAAGTGGGCCCACTGCTGCAGTGAATTCCAGGGGTCAGGATTCCCAAGTAATTGTAATAATAATTGGTGGGATTTCTACCATTCTCTTGGCCTTTCCTGGTTTCCTTGTCTTTGTATTTTGCTGTTACAAGATCCTTTCCAAACGTGTTTGCTGCCAAAGATGTGTCTCCAGTCTTAAAAGCTGCTGTTCAAGGGAAGATGGCGAACAGGAACCACTGATTCAGGAACAACATGTTCAAGAAGAGGATCCTCCCTTACATGAAGTTGAATGGTCTACATAACTTGTGTTTTTAGTATACACCAGTGTACATGGCTACGGTAGTATGGTTCTTAGGTAGTATATGTATGTTAAGTAACATACAGTTGACATCCGTTCACTAGCTGATTGAACTACACAAGTGTAATGTGTCATTGAAGTACGTAATGTATTGCAAGTTGGAAATACAGTTACTTCTGATGTTGTGAGAATGCACTGTGTATATCTGCTCAGATAATTTGAAAGGCCATACAGAATGTAGTCCAGCTGCATGCAGTTGTTCCGGCGTTTGTGTATGGTTTTGAGTGTCACAGTGTGACAGTGTGTATTGACGGTATTGGACATGCGTATATGTGCATTGCATCACAACCACACCAGCTGTACCTACAGTATGCATACAATATGAGTCCAAGAAGGATGTTGTTGTAGCCCACTAGCTGGTGTTCAGAAGCCGAGATCTACGCCTTTTCATTATCCACTTGCGATTGATCATTGTATGGTGCTTCCATCCTCCTTGCTGGCTTGGGCACTTTGTTCACTCGCTCATAGGCTGTTTGTATAGCAAGAAGTGTATACTTACACTACATATACGAGGTCATGAGAAATGTGTTGTTGCATGTGTACATGTGTCCCATGTCTTGCATGTGTAGTATTGGGGCTTGTAATTTAGAGGTTTTACGTTGACCTGTAAATTCTAATGCATGCACCCATCTTTTTCAGTTTAGCCACTTGTTAAATGTGTGTGTGTGTGTGTGTGTGTGTGTGTGTGTGTGTGTGTGTGTGTGTTCTGCTAGATGTATTTGCCCAATGCTTATATACCACATGTTCATTGTATATCTGTAGGTATAATAACAGGGTCCACCTAACCATGTAGTGTAAAGTTGTTATGCTCCTCAGTAATGACATTCATAGTTTGGTCTTCCACTGAAGGTTCCCTTCACTGTGTTTATGATTGTGTGAGGTATGCTTTGCTGTTGTTGAGTGTTCCCATGGCAACTAGTCAATCTTATATACTGTATTATACGATAATGTATTAGACTTATTTTATTATACATGTACTATACGTATAGTATACGTATAGTATGCGTATAGTATGCGTAGGAGTAGCTATGAGTGGATCCGAGGAACCCTTCCTACACTGCCTATTACATATTGAGTTCTATGGCACAGTGAAACCTCTGTAATCTGGCACCTCGATAATCCGACATTCTCTCTAATCCGCCCATCTCACCAGGTGCAGTCACTGTAGTTTTGAAGTATGCTAACAAATCCCAAATTGTCCATATTAACCAGAATTTGAAACAGTAGTAATTCCAACTTTTTGGCAACACAGTAATAATATGATGTTTGTGTGGTCCTTAGCATCCTGTTGTTGCACATAAGTGTGTGTGGTTTCCGAGTGTGTGTATATTAAACTGTACAATGAAACCTCCCTAATGTGTGCCTCTGCAAAGGGGTCACACTTCAACAAAACGGTTCAAGTGGACGTATGCATAGTACTACGTATGTAGCTCTTGTTGTGCTTTTTGTAGTTTATATGCATCATGCAAGTGTAGTTTGATGGGGTATTCAATACTGATGGACATGTGTTGTGATCAGTTGCTTATAAAACCAGAGAGAGAGAGAGAGGGAAATACCTTATTATTGCCAGAATTTACGAATCACAGCATGCAGCAACAATAGAAGTCATACATGGGGTTTATAGACCCTGGACACAGAGTTTCTTGAAAAATGAACTGAAAACGCTTTGTCAGGAAACCGCTGGTTTTTCAGAACTTTAAGGCTCTGGCAGGGCCAGAGAGAGAAAACAACATAAACATATTGTCAACTAGTGCTGTAAAGCACTATGCAGAATGAAAAGAACATATTGATGGCAGCGTGCGCGGACTGTTTTAACATCAGGGAATTTTGAACAGAGCCCCAAGAGTACAGTACCGCTTGGTACCTACTCAACTAATAATAGTGCCGCTATTTCCCTCGTACGTCACTAGTCTCGCGTCGCACAGACCCTATTCTCGCCTCCATTTTTTTATTATGACGTCACACGGTCGGCGACCGTGTGACGTCATAATAAAAAAATGGAGGCGAGAATAGGGTCTGTGCGACGCGAGACTAGTACGTCACCCGCATACGCCATTTTATTTGCGGCCGTGGCATCAGCCTTCTCGTATTCTCTCCGCTTTATGATCTCAGATCTAGTTGGTATACACTGTATATATAACGTCTTGCTTCACTTTTCGTCGAACGAAAACGAAGCGCTGATAGATAACCTTGTTTATTCATTGCTGTAGAAGTGATGTTCCTGTTAGGTACATTGTCTCTTATATCGGTGGTAGTCAGCCTTTCCAGTGGACAGAACTTCAGTGGAGGATTGACCTGTAATTTAACTTCCAGGCCCTATGACAGCTGGGATGAAGTTTCTGCCTCCTGCAATGTGACGACTTGTTATGAGATTTTCAGAAACATTGAAGAGTGCCACAGTTGGGAAAGAAACTACACATGTGAACCACAGTCACAGATTGAATGTTTTGCCTTTGGTAGTGGTCTACCATTCGATAATCTTAAAGTTCTAAGCTATGGTCCATCTTACCTGAATTATTCTGTCTGCCAAGTGCAATGTGGTTCACAACAGTTACTGCGAAAATGTTTTTGTTATGGACCATATTTGGACTATTTGTATCCGGCCATATACAAATATCTAGTATGGGTTGGTATTGGTATAGTATTCCTTTTTCTTCCCATCATAATCTTCTTCAACATCAATGCTGCTTCTGGGCCTAATCACTCTTGTGTCTTCTTCTACCAGTGTGCTCCTGTGGCTTCTGTGTACGGATCCTTTACAGCTGTTTTGGTGATGCAGAATTTGTTTACTATATATAATTTTCGGTTATTTATTCTGGAGTATTGCAAGCATATCATTGTAGTATTTGTCATCTGTCTTATACCTGTCCTGGTCAAGTGTACCTGGTGTCCCCTTCAGAAGTGTCGTCTTCCCTGGGCTAAGGTGAGGAGAGCAGTGAGGAACTTCAGAGAGAAACACATTGGTAGTACATTCATTCACGCCATCTGTTCCATCATTGTCCTCAGCTATGGTGATCTGGTGGCCATATCTGTGACATATATCATTGAAACAAGTACTAATTTGGAATTCTTTGCTTCTGATGACACATGCTGTTACAATGTCAATTTTCAAGGTAGTGAGCCATTACCTTGTGATGTACCACAGTCTACTGCTTTCAGAAATATTTACCTTCAGCATTTGATTCCTTCAGTCGTGGTTCTGGTCCTCCTCCTGGTCCTCCCCCTCTCCCTCATCTACTATCCGTCCATCCCTACTCTCTTCAAGAAGTTGACAGGGAGATCTCTCCCTCGCTTTCCCAAACTAGATCCAGTGTTTGATGTGTTTCAAGGAGTGTACAAGGACAAGATGAGGTGGTTTGCTGGAGTGCACCTCCTCTACCTCATAATCTTGTGGACGGTGTATCTTTGTCAAGCGGGTGTTATTCCATTCTTCTTTGTGATGATCCTTGCAATTCACAGTCTGTTTCAACCTTTCAAGAATCCAAAACACAATTATCTTGAGACTCTTTATCTTGTATATCTAGTTATAATATCCTTGGGCAATCTCTATGCGCAGAGTATTGACACAAACTATATTATAAATTCAGTGATTACTTTCCTTTCATTATTTTTTCTGGCCTTTCCTGCTTTCCTTGTCTTTGTTTTTTGTTGTTACAGGATCCTCTCCAAATGTGTTTGCTGTCAAAGATGTGTCTCCAGTCTTAAAAACTGCTGTTCAGGGGGAGATGGCGAACAGGAATCCCTGATTCCAGAACAACACATTCTAGAAGAGGATCCTCCATTAAATGTAGTGGAATGGTCTACGTAGCCGAAGCTTTTTTTCTTTTATGGCAGTTTGCATAGCTACTGTACGTAGTATGGTTCTTAGGTAGTATATGACAGTTTATGTGTAAAGTAGACTGCTGTCAGTGTGTGTGTAGGATTTAGTTCAGTTTGTGTTTTCTTTTAATATAGTCTATACTATGCAAGTATTGTATGTGTAATGTTGATTAATGTAAGACAGACACAAGGCACAGGTGCAGAGAGTAGAGTGGAAGCATGTGGAGAGATTTTGCTTTTCTTTGGCTTGCATGTGTTACTTTGTTTTGAAGTAATTGTTTGGTGGTTCGCATGAGCTTTCATTCTGCATGAATCGTCACTGCTGGATTCAACCCCGTTACACATACGTTTGACATCTGTGCACTAGTTGAGTGAACTGCGCAAGACTAGTGTGATGTGTCATTGAAGTACGTATTGTATTGTTGCAAGTTGGAAATACAGTTACTTCTGATGCTGTGAGAATGTACTGTATATATCTGCTCAGATAATTTGAAAGGTTGTTTTATGCAGTCCAGCTGCGTGCATTCGTTCTAGCTTTTGTGCATGTTGGCTAGTGGGCTACTACAACATTGTTCTCAGATTCATAATGCATGCATACACACAGCTGGTGTGGTTGCGATGCAATGCACAGATGTGTTTGTTGAGTATTGTACATGCTGTACACATGTGCATTGCATCACAACCACACCAGCGGTACATATGCATGCAATATGAATCTGAGAGCAATGTTGTTGTAGTCCACTGGCCAGCTTTCAGAAGCTGAGATCTACATTTCTTTGTTATCATCTTCTGATTAATCATTGGTGCTTCCTTCCATCCTAGCTCCTGGTGCTTCCTTCCCTCCTCCTGGTGCTTCCTTCCCTCCTCCTGGTGCTTCCTTCCCTCCTTCTTGCTGGCTTGTGCACTTTGTTCACTAGCTCATAGGCTGTTTGTATAGCAAGAATTGCATACTTACACTACATATACAAGATCATGAGAGATGTATGGTTGCATGTGTAACATGTGTTCCATGTCATACATGTGTTGTATTGGGTCTTATTAATGGTTTACGTTGACCTGTAAACTCCAAATGCACACAACTTTCTCAGTTTGGCTAAATTTCTCACTAGATGTGTATGGTGTATGTGTGTGGGTGGGGATTTACCCCAGTGCTTGCCACATATTCATTGTGATGTCTATATAAGAACAGAGTCCACCTAATGGTGTTGTGGAAGTTGTTATGTTCCCTCATTAATGACATTCATAGTTCTGTCTTCCACTGAAGGTTCCCTCCACTGTGTTTATGATTGTGTGTGGTAAGCTGTGCTTCTTTGGATGTGTTTCATCTTTGGACAGATAACGCATGTCACACTTTTTCTTCAAACAATTATTCAATTTTACAATGTTTTGCCCACTTGGGCTTCTTCAGGTACACGTAATAAACTGAAAACTAAACTGACATGCGTTATCTGTCCAAAGATACTATAAAACACATCCAATTTGATCTAGCATGTTAAAGAATTTCTACAACCATGCTTTGCTGTTGTTGAGTGTTCCCATGGCAACTAGTCAATCTTATCATACTAAAACACAGTAAATAGAATATGTAGGCTTTCCATTGTCCGTGGCTAAAGTATTAGTCTATTATCCATACTGTAGGTGTACTATAGGAGTAGCTGTGAGGGTAGCTATAGTACATTGTCTTTTACATATAGAGTTCTATAGCTCAGTGAAACCTCTGTAATGTGGCGTCTTTGTAAGCTGACATTCTGTCGGGTCTGACTATCTCATGATGTACAGTCAACATATTAAAGTGTATTAATAATCACTCTGTAATCCGACAACCTCCCAATCAAACACTTTCAAGTCCCATTGTTTGCTGAATTATAGGGAGGTTTCAATATTTATTACAGAAGAACCCATGACTGTTATGGTTCTCAATGTATGAATGCTATATATGAGTTTCTATTAGCAGTGAAACTCCCTGTTCCAATGAGCCACAGCAGCATAGCCTTCTATACTGTCATTTTGAGGTGTCCTCTCAGACTGTGTGCTGTGTTTCTCTGTTGTCCAAATTACTGTGCATGTGGTTAGAAACTGTTTTGATTGTGTTGAGTTGCTAGCTGTTGGAAGTTTGAATGTTTGATGGCTAAACAACAGATCATTACACGTGGTCCTTCTACTGTACATGTGTGGCTAATATTTTGCAAATGTGCCACATGTGCTTTAATTTTCGCAGATCTTGGATTTTAGCAATTCTTCATGTTTTATATTCACAGACGGCCATGTTTTGCCATTGCATAAGAACATGACCTAAAATTTCATTGGTGTCTTCCCATCCACAAAAAAACATGAATATCAAACCGTGCAAGAATTAAAGCGCATATGGTACATAGTTGGATTTGCCAGTGATTACAAGTGCTGTCAGAGTCTGTTCACAACACATAGTATCAGAAGGATGCCCACGATTGACATAGTCTGGTATGCCATCGTGAGAGACATACTGTAGTGTGTAGAAATCCCGAGTGTGACCGTGTGTAGTATATACCACTCTCTTGGTAAAGTTTGTACTGGAGTAGGGGTTTGCAGAAAGTTTCAGCATGTGGTAATGGTAAACTTCTTTCTCGTTCACAAGCACTATGTATCCGTGAGCTATATACTGCATATGTAGGCTGTGTTTTATGGTGTGTGTATTGGGACTTGACACTCGGCATGTGAAGCAGAATCGTATTCTCTATATTGTTCACAAATAAGTCTTTTGCTGAGCATGTGATTTAGCAATTTGCCCAATACCTGTCAGGACTGGTACGTATGTGTTGTGACACTAAACTAGAGGGCAAGAGTGAACATAGTCCAGCCAACTGTGACCCATGTTTGTACACAAGCGCCGGCAGTGGGAAAGGGAAACAGCACTTAAGTATGAGCATGGGTCACAGCTGGCTGGACTAGACTGAACAGTACGTTGAAGGTTTGGAGCACATAAACTGTGGAAATTACCTAATTTTGTTAGTTTTTGTGCATGTATGTGAAAAACAATGATGGACACCATTTTATTCCCAGTCACTTTAGTCTTTTAAACCATTGTAACCATTCCCCTGTCCCTTTCTCCCAAAGGTACGTCTTCAATCTTTTATACATATTCCCTCTGTGCAATCACTGACTTCCATGTGATACAGCCAATGCATTATGTGATAATATTACATGTGTTCTTATTGTGCTTTGTACAAGTATCATACTTTGTTGTTCCACCAAAACTGCCTTTTTGATAGTAGTTAAGTAGATGTATGACTCCCATGGGAGCAAGATTAATACCTGTAAGTGGAATAGTTACCTTGTAGTAGTTATTGTATGACCAGCTATACAATGAATGAAGACCCAATGCATAGGTGCTGATACAGTTGTTTTTCCAAGTCATGTTGGGGGAGGTGTTCAGTACAGCAAACAAACTGACATAAGGTAGCTGTTATCATAACACTGGGTGCTTATTTGAAGCTGCACACTTTTGGACTGACAATGGTGCTGCAGTACCTAATGCATATTATATATACTGAATAGACATTGGCAAACCAAGAGGGGACAAGCTATCGTTATCTAGATGGTCCTTCTTTATTAACTACATATCGTCAGATGAAAATGATGAGCCAGGGAGGGGCAATGTCCTCCCCTAAACATAAATGCAGCCCTGCTCATCATTGTATACTTCCACCATGAAATGTTAAGTGTTTCTATCATTGTCATGTTTGCTCATTGCCCATCTGGATTGGCAGGATTCTTGTAGAACATACAGCTGTAGTGAATAAAATTTAGCATTACTTCTATTCCAGTTCTTGTGTGTGTGTGTGTGTGTGTGTGTGTACGTGTGTGTGTGTGTGTGCATGTGCGTGTGTGTGTGTGTGTGTGTGTGTGTGTACGTGTGTGTGTGTGTGTATGTGTGTGTGTGTGTGTGTGTGTGTGTGTACGTGTGTATGTGTGTGTGTGTGTGTGTGTGTGTGTGCGTGTGTGTGTGTTTGCATGCATACTTGTGTACGTGATTCATGCATTGGCAATGCATCTAATCATTGCTAGTTTGATATACCAAAGCTTGAAACTGTGCATGCCAGAGGATAAATCGCTAAATCACTCCTAGTGCATTCCTTAATCATGGACGATTTTACACCGGAGCACCAATATTGGCTTCTCACTTCCTCAGGTAATTCCTGTAATTTTATTCTTTCTACTTCACATCCTACATGTGTGGCACAGAAACAGACATTATATAATTCTCCATGCTTGTGAAGCAATACCTTCTCTAATTATAGATGTTCTTGGAATATCTATGCTCTAAGTTTGGGAATAAAGCGCTTCGAAAATATCGCCGTATTAGTCTCGCGTCCCACAGATCTTATTCTCGTCTCCATTTTTTATTATGACGTCACACGGTCGGCCGACCAAATGATGTCATAATAAAAAAATCGGAACACCATTTTATTTTTGCCTTTGCGGCGCTTTGTAGCCTCGTTTTTGATTGTGGCGAGGGCGGTCTGGGAACGAGACTAGGCGCTTTCCTCCATTTTTATGACAGGACTAGCTATAATACTGGTGTGTCTCATAACTCCTGCAGTATCGCACGAAAAACACACAAGAACCGTTTGAAGGCCTTGTTCATTCAGCGCTGCAAAAGGAATGTTTCAGTTAGGCATATTGTTCTTGTCTGTGACCATTTATCTATCTAATGGACAGAATGGGGAATTTTTCGGAGGTACATGTAATGTGACTTTTTACGACACGTACGTGTATCCTGAGGAAGGTGTAGTGTCCTGTGACATTACCACGTGCTTCGAATCTCTTAATGATAATTGGGGGTGCAATAGTACTAAAAGGATCTTGACATGTAAAGACCTACAGCAGTCAGAGAATCAGTGCGAAATCTCTCCTTATGTGCTGACAGTATTCTTTTATGCCACTTCTGTTTACCAAGTGCAGTGTAGTAACTCACAACAGCAGCCAACATGCTTGAGAACTTCTGGTAGTTATGATTACCTTTTCAGTCCTAATCTAGTTTGGATTGGTGTTGGTTTAGTTCTCTTTTTTCTTCCCCTCATAATTTTCTTCAACTGCAATCTTGCTTCTGGTCCTAACCATTCTTGTGTCTTCTTCTACCAGTGTGCTCCTTTGACCTCTGCATATGGAATGTATATAGGCGTTTTGGTGATGCAAAACTTCTTTTTACCAGGTAGTCTTAAGCAAATTATGCTTGAATATTGTAAATATATCATTGTAGTATTTGTCATCTTTCTTATTCCTTTCCTGGTCAAGTGTACCTGGTGTCCCCTTCAGAGGTGTCGTCTTCCCTGGGCTAAGGTGAGGAGAGCAGTGAGGAACTTCAGAGAGAAACACATTGGTAGTACATTCATTCACGCCATCTGTTCCATCATTGTCCTCAGCTATGGTGATCTGGTGGCCATTTCTATGAGAGTTGTCATTGTGTCAAGTGAAGTCATTGCCTTCGGTCCATGTTGTCTTGATGTTCTGAACTACTATGATTCAGGCTCTAGACCAGCTCCTTGTAATGAAACTGATGCTACCACAATCAGAAATATGTACCTTAAGTATTTGATTCCTTCTGTTGTAGTCCTGGCTCTCCTCCTGCCCCTCCCCCTCTCCCTCATCTACTATCCGTCCATCCCTGCTTTCTTCCACAAGTTGACAGGGAGATCTCTCCCTCGCTTTCCCAAACTAGATCCAGTGTTTGATGTGTTTCAAGGAGTGTACAAGGACAAGATGAGATGGTTTGCTGGAGTACACCTCCTCTACCTCATGATTTTGTGGGCAGTGTATCTTGTTTTACCAGATGTTGTTCCATTCTTCTTTGTGCTAATCCTTGCAATTCACAGTCTTTTTCAACCTTTCAAGAATCCAAAATGCAATTATCTTGAGACTTTGTATCTTGTCTATCTAGTTATAATGTCCTTGGGTAATAACTACGCACAGAATATTTATACAGATTCTTTCTTCATTGTCAATAACAAAGACATGATATACCATCAAGTGGTTCTTTTCGTTTCATTAATTTTTCTGGCCTTTCCTGGTTTCCTTGTCTTCGTATTTTGCTGTTACAAGATCCTTTCCAAACGTGTTTGCTGTCAAAGATGTGTCTCCAGTCTTAAAAACTGCTGTTCAAGGGAAGATGGCGAACAGGAAACACTGATTCAGGAGCAACACATTCAAGAAGAGGATCCTCCCTTACATGAAGTGGAATGGTCTACATAACTTAAATTTTATTGTGTACCATTTTGTCTGTCTGTAGCTACTATAGTATGGTTCTTAGATAGTACAGTATTTTATGTTAAGGTACAGACAGTGATATGTGTCATTGAAGTACGTAATGTATTATAAGTTGGAAGTACAGTAACTTTTGATGTGGTGAGAATGCACTGTGTATATCTGCTCAGATGATTTGAAACGACATTTTATATAATCCAGCTGCAAGCAGTCATTCCAGCATTTGTGCATGGTTTGAGGTACACTTATGCATTGCATCACAACCACACCAGATGTGCATATGCATGCAATGAGTCAAAGAATGGTATAGTTGTAGGTCGTTAGCCAGTGTTCAGAAGCTGAGATCTACACCTTTTCGTTATCATATTGTGATTGATCATTGCACAGTGCTTCCTTCCATCCTCCTTGCATGGTGCTTCCTTCCCTCCTCTTTGCTGGTATGTGCACTTGGTTCACTAGCTCATAGCTGCTTGTAGCAAGAAGTGTATACTTAAAGTACATATACGAGGTCATGAGAAATGTATTGTTGTATGTGTCACATGTGTTCCATGCCTTACATGTGTAGTTTTGGGTCTTATAGTTTAGTGGTTTACGTTGACCTGTAAATTCCAAGTACACACACATGTGTCTTTCTCAGTTTGGCTTCTTATTAATTTAAAATGTAGGTGTGTGTGTGTGTGGGGGGGGGGGGGGGGTTCTGCTAGATGTATTTACTCCAGGGCTTACCACATATTCATTGTGATGTCTGTACAGCAAACAGGGTCCACCTAATGGTGTAGTGGAGGCTTGTTATGCTCCCTCATTAATGACATTCATAGTTTTGTCTTCCACTGAAACTTTCCCTTTCACTGTGTTTATGATACCCTGTGGTATGGTGTGCTGTTGTCAAGTGTTTCCATGGCAACTAGTCAGTCTTATACTGTATTATACAAAAATGTATTAGACTTATTTTATTATACATGTACATGTTTTTTACTATAGGAGAAGCTATATGAGTGTATGTGAGGTACTCCTCCTACACTGCCTATTACATATAGAGTTCTGTGGCACAGTGAAACCTCTGTAATCTGACAATCTCCCCTAATCTGACCATCTCACCAGGTTCAGTCACTATACTTTTAGAGTTTGCTAATAAATCCCAAATCGTCCACACTAACCAGAATTTGAAACGTAGTAATTCCAACTTTTTGACAACACAGTTGCCTTCATCAGGGGATATCACAGGGTGAAAACTCAAAGCTTTTATACAAAAGAAGGTGACATGTAGTGATCGCATCTTATCTTTGAGGCTGTGTCTACATAGTATCTAGTTGCATTGAGAATCTCCTTTCCGTGATTGTCTTGAATTGACTGAAATAAATCTTTGTGGCTAGGTATATCCATCAATCCCAAATCGATGCGATCACCACATGTCACCACCTTTTGTATACAAGCCTTGAATTTTCACCCTGTGATATTCCCTGATGAAGGCAGCTGTGTTGCTGAAATGTTGGAATTACTATCTTTTCAAGTTTTGGCTAGTGTGGACAATTTGGGATTGATGGATATACCTAACCACAAAAAACAACATTTCAGTATGCTAATACTCACTCCGTAATCAGACACTTTCTAGTCCCATTGAGTGCTGAATTACAGGGAGGTTTCAATGTTTACAGAAGAACCCATGACTGTTGTGGCTCTCAATGTATAAATTCTGTAAGTTTCTATTAGCAGTAAACTCCCTGTTCCAATGATCCCGAGCAGCATACCATTCTATATACTGGCATAGTGAGGTGTCTTCTCCAACTGTTTGCTGTGTTTCTCTGTTGTGAGGTGTTCTCTCCGATTGTGTACTGTGTTTCTCTGTTGTCCAACTTAGTGTACATCTAGCTGATTAGAACCAGCTGTTTTGATTGTGTTGAGTTGTAACAGTTGTAGTTGCTGTACGTTTGAATCTAGTTACAGCATACAGATCATGTGGTCCTCTTGCATTTATGTGGCTAATGTTTTGTAGATATACCACGTGCACTTTAATTTCATGAATCTTGGATTTTAGCTATTTTTTGCCTTTTATGTTCATGGTCGCCCATGTTTTGCTATTGCACAAGAACCCTTTCTAAAGTTTCACAGGTGTAAATTTTCACGGATGACTTGCAATCCACGAAAACCATGAGCATAAAACCATGTAAGAATTAAAGTGCATATGATACCTAGTTGAATTTTACCAGACTGATTGATTACAAGTGCTATTCAGAGTCTGTTCCTAACATATAGTATCAGAAGGATGCCCACGACTGACATAGTCTGGTGTACCATTGTGAGAGACATACTGTAGTGTGCAGAAATCCTCCTGTGACTGTGTGTGTACATATCACTCTCTTTGGTAAAATTAACCTTTGTTCAGGAATAGGGGCTTACAGAAAGTTTCAGCATACAGTAATGGTAATCTTCTTTCTTGTTCACAAACACTATGTGTATCTGTGAGTAATGTATAACATGTGTAGGGCCTAAGGCTGTGAATTACAGTTTGTATTGGGACTTATTTTGACACTCAGCATGTGCAACAGAATTACATTTTGTGTATTGCTCACAAGTCAGTCTTTTTAGTAGTAGATTACTGAGTGTGTGTGTATAGTTTCACATTGTGACACTAAACTATAGCGCCAGAGTGAACAGTACTTTGAAGATTTAGAGCAACTACTGCAGAAATTACCTCATTTTGCTGGTTTTTGTACATGTATGTGAAAAACAATGATGGGCGCCATTTTTATTCCCAGTCACTTTTAGTCTTTTGCCATTGTAATCATTCCACCTGTCCCATTCTGTCAAAGGTACATCTTTGACCTTTGATCCATCTTCCCTGTGTGCAATCACTATGACTCCCTTGTGATACCTGTATTCTTATTGTGCTTTGTATACTTAACATACAGTAGAACCTCGCTAAAAAGAACACTGTAAGACAAATTTCCGCTTACTGCAAACTAGTTTCCCAGCCCTGTTTGGTTTGCTGTAGCACTGTACATGTATTACTATATCCTGATAAGAAGAACTTCTGATGACGAGAACTGATTTTGTGGGTCCCTTAATGTTCGTTTTAACGAGGTTTGACTATAATTTTTTGTTGTTACACCAAACTGCCTTATTGACATACAGTAAGTAGATGTTATTGACTCCCAAGGGAGCACCATTATTAGCTGTCAGTGAAATAGTTACCTAGTAATAGCTATTGTATGACCAACTGTGCAGGGGGAGCTTGAAGAGCCAATGCATAGGTGCTCAAACAGTTGTTGCGGGCACTAGCCTAAGTTGTTTTTCCAATTAGACCATGTGAGGTGTTCTGAGTCATATTGGGGGAGGTGTTGAGTACAGCAAACAAACTCCATAAAGAAGAGGTAGGAGTTGTTATTTTAGTGTTTGAGTTACTAAACACATTGGCCATAATGGCAGTCATTTGCAACACGGTCTCATTCCCAAACCCACTTGGGTCTGAAAATGACACTATCTGTACTGGCAAACTTGTTTAGTACCTGGGTTGGCATACACATACTCCTGGGTAGTGAGCACTCCTCATTCTGTCCCCTCTTATGCACGCAGTACGCAAATCTGTTGTGATATGCTATAAGTGCAGTACCTCTGATCGGAAGTACTGATTTTGTCCTCCCTTCAAGGTACTTACTAAGCAAATTCTAATGTATGTGTTCATCTGGGGCATCAAGAGCCCGGGGCTACTATTCAGGCAACCAGAATCAATGTACGTAGTTGAGGTATTAATATGTGCTGTACGTATATTGTGGTATTATAATCTTGTACAGACCCCATTGCAAAACCAAGATGCATTTCATATCTAGAAAAGGTTGGTGAACATGCTCCTACTTTGTCATAGCAGTAGAATTACCTAGTCTTGCTAGTCAGACCCATGTTCGCTTTCCTTTTTTTAGGGACAGGTGTTAGTCTCTGAAAAAGGAAAGTAAACATGGGTCTAGCTAGCGAGACTAAGAATTACCTATATTGTAGCTGTTATAACTTTGAATTGACCTGGGTTAGATAGAAACACCCATTTGTCACCTTGTTTATAGTTCCTGTGCTTACCACAAAACACCTTTGGACCAAAACTGTCATCTAATGTGTTTTTTATACAAGTGCAACTCGCACGTGACATGACTACTCCTCCTAATTGTGTTGTGCTTGAAATGGAGTGAACCCAACACAGCACACCCCATTCTAGAGAACTGTAGGTTCTGTAGCAATGTTTCAGTTGGGTGTGTTCTTGTTCTTGTCACTGACAGTCAGCCTTTCCAGTGGACAAGATGTTACTTTGTCTGAGAGTTCTTCAAGCAGTGGAACCTGTAATATCACTTCCTGTAGTTGCCACTGGGATTCTAGGGGGGCTAGAGTATCCTGTGATGTCAACACTTGTTTTGAAGCTTTCAATGGAAGTGGGAACTGCTTCAGCTCTGACAGTGAATTCAGATGTAGTCAGAGAAGTGAAGAAAGTGGAAGTTCCCTTTCCAATACTTGCTCTGCACGTCAACGTAGTACTACATATATATATGGACTCTCATTTGTACTTTTTCATTCCGAACCTTATGCTTGCCACGTGCTAGGTAGTGCCTGCCCTCGGCGAGATCATATATGTTTGTGCCGTAGTCATGATTACAAGGACAGTGAGAAAATGAATCCTTTTCTTGCCCTGTTGTCGATTGGTTTTGGTTTAGTACTCTTTTTCCTTCCCATCATAATCTTCTTCAACATCAACCTTGCTTCTGGACCTAATCATTCTTGTGTCTTCTTCTACCAGTGTGCTCCTTTGGCCTCTACCTATGGATCCCTTACAGCTGTGTTGGTGATGCAGAATTTCTTCTTACCAGACCAACCTGGATTCATTTTCCTTGAATGTTTTAAGTACATTGTTGTAATAGTTGTCATCTTTCTTATATTTTTTCTGGTCAAATGTACCTGTTGTCCCCTTCAGAAGTGTCGTCTTCCCTGGGCTAAGGTGAGGAGAGCAGTGAGGAACTTCAGAGAGAAACACATTGGTAGTACATTCATTCACGCCATCTGTTCCATCATTGTCCTCAGCTATGGTGATTTGGTGGCCATTTCTGTGAGAGTTTCCCTTGGATCACTTTACATTGATCGTGATTGCTGCTACAGTGTCTCATATAATGTCTCCTATGATGGTCTTGTTCATTGTGATGAGTCATTTATGGTATATTTTGATAGGATTTTCCATATCATGGCTCTGTCACCAATTGTCTCGGCTGGTATTGCAATTGTTCTACTTCTACTCCCCCTCTCTCTCATCTACTATCCGTCCATTCCTGCTCTCTTCCACAAGTTGACAGGGAGATCTCTCCCTCGCTTTCCCAAACTAGATCCAGTGTTTGATATGTTTCAAGGAGTGTACAAGGATAAGATGAGGTGGTTTGCTGGAGTGCACCTCCTCTACCTCATCATCCTTTGGGTGGTGTATCTTCGTCAACCTGATGTCATTCCATTCTTCTTTGTGCTGATCCTTGCTATTCACAGTCTGTTTCAACCTTTCAAAAATCCTAAACACAATTATCTTGAGACTTTGTATCTTGTTAATCTATCCCTCATGTCTTTTGGCAATAGCTACCTACTGAATGCATCCACTACTGCAGAGAATTTCGAGGATTACCATTCTAAAGTATTAGCAGTTGCCATTGTGTCTTCTATTCTTCTGGCTCTTCCTGCTTTCCTTGTCTTTGTAATATGCTGTTATAAGATTCTTTCCAAACGTGTTTGCTGTCAAAGATGTGTCTCCACTCTTAAAAGTTGCTGTTCAAGGGAAGACAGCGAACAGGAACCACTGATTCCAGAACAACTCATTCTTGAAGAGAATTCTCCCTTACATGAAGTGGAATGGTCTACGTAGCCAAAGCTTTTATTATTATTATGCTAGTTTGCATGGCTACTCTCATATGGTTGTAGGACATATATGTATGTTACAGTACAGACAGTTGACATCTGTCCACTAGTTGAGTGAACTGCACAAGTGTGATGTGTCATTGAAGTACACAATGTATTACAAGTTGGAAATACAGGCCTGTACAATAAATTCTGACGCTGTGAGAATGCACTGTGTATATCTGCTCAGATAATTTGGAAGAGTGTATTATGTAGTCCACCTTCATACATGTTCCAGCGTTTGTGCATGGTGAAGTGATGCTTGTGTTTGCTAAATATTGTTACATAATGTATACTGTAGACATGCATCACAACCACACCAGTTGTAGGTGATGTTATTGTAGCCCACTAGCCAGTATTCATTAGGTAAGATCTACACTAGTCTTCTTCTTTATCATAATGATGGAGATTGATCATTGGTGCTTCCTTCCCTCCTCCTTGCTGGCTTGTGCACTTTGTTCACTAGCTCATAGGTTGTTTGTAGCAAGAAGTGCATACTTACAGTACATATACAAGGTCATGAGAAATCATGTGTCCCATGCCTTACATTAGTGGTTACTTATTAGTGGTTTTACATTGACCTGTAAATTCCAAGTGTACACATGCATCTTTCTCAGTTAGCCTTCTCGTTAAATACGTATGATTTGTGTGTATGTGTGTGTGTGTGTGTGTGTGTGTGTGTGTGTGTGTGTGTGTGTGTGTGTGTGTGTGTGTGTGTGTGTGTGTGGTTTTTCTGCTACATAGATGTATTCACCCCAGTGCTCACCACGTATTCATTGTAATGTCTGTAACAGGGTCCACCTAACCATGTAGTGTAAGGTTGTTATGCTCGCTCATTAATGACATTCATAGTTTGGTCTTCCACTGAATGATTCCCTTCACTGTGTTTATGATTGTGTGAGGTATGCTTTGCTGTTGTTGAGTGTTCCCATGGCAACTAGTCAATCTTATAGTAAACATAATAATATTATAATTTATAGTCAATGATCTTTACGGAAATCATTAGCCAAAGGAGATTATTAGCACCGAACATTTCGGCAGCCAACTGCTACCTTCATCAGTGATACAAGAGACAGTGCCTGAGCTTAAATAGTGGTGTATGACAGTTGTTGATGTGAGGTAATGAATAATATTAACTTTGGGTGATGAATAGAGTTAATTGAAATTGTAAATGGAAGGTTGGTTTATCACATACAAAAATGTACTGTGCACATGTTTTGTACAAATCTTGACTGGACATCAAGTGTGCTGGTTTATCAAAGGCCGCATTAAAGAGTCATGACTGTATCACCAATGTGTCACCTCCTATGTTATTCCTGTGCTTACCACAAAACACCCTTTGGACCAAAACAGTTGTCTAATGTGTTTATGCAAGTACAACTCCATTACTCCTCCTAATGGTGTTTTGCTTGAAATAGATTGAATGCAATACAGCACACCCCATTCTACAGAACAGTTACTGTAGGTTCTGTAGCAATGTTTCAGTTGGGTGTGTTCTTGTTCTTGTCACTGGCAGTTAGCCTTTCCAGTGGACAGAATGTTACTTTGTCTGAGAGTTCTTCAAGCAGTGGAACCTGTAATATCACTTCCTGTAGTTACTACAGGGATTCTGGGGGAGCTAGAGTATCCTGTGATGTCAACACTTGTTTTGAAGCTTTCAATGGAAGTGGTAACTGCTTCAGTTCTGACAGTGAATTCACATGTTGTCAGAGAAGTGAAGGAAATGGAAGTTCCCTTTCCAATACCACCACTGAACCTGTACTTGGACGTAGGCTCATACGCTCAATTGTTCCTTCTGAACCTTACATCTGCCTAGTGCAAAGTGATATGTGTTTGTGTCGTAGTCCTGGTTACAAAGACGATACTCTTATTGCATATTGGTCAATTGGCCTGATCTTAGTACTCCTTTTTCTTCCCATCATAGTCTTCTTCAACATCAATCTTGCTTCTGGACCTAATCATTCTTGTGTCTTCTTCTACCAGTGTGCTCCTTTGGCCTCTGTGTCTGGAATCTATGTCTCTTGGTTAGTGATGCAGAATTTCTTCTTACCAGACCAACTCAGGTTTCTTGTGCTTGAATATTTAAAGTACATTTTTGTAGTACTTGTCATCATTTTCATGTTTGTTCTGGTCAAGTGTACCTGTTGTCCACTTCAGAAGTGTCGTCTTCCCTGGGCTAAGGTGAGAAGAGCAGTGAGGAACTTCAGAGAGAAACACATTGGTAGTACATTCATTCACGCCATCTGTTCCATCATTGTCCTCAGCTATGGTGATTTGGTGGCCATTTCTGTGAGAGTTGCCCTCGGATTGATTTACCTCAAAAATGATTGCTGCTACAGTGTTGTCTCCCATAATTCCAACTTGTGGTCTATTCAATTTTCTGCTACTCCTGTTCTTTGTGATGAGTCATATATGATATATTTTGATTGGACTTCCTCTGGTGGTATTCCTTCAATATTTGTCTCAGTAGTTTTTGCAATCCTCCTCCTGCCCCTCCCCCTCTCCCTCATCTACTATCCGTCCATCCCTGCTCTCTTCCACAAGTTGACCGGGAGATCTCTCCCTCGTTTTCCCAGCAAATTAGATCCGGTGTTTGATGTGTTTCAAGGAGTGTACAAGGACAGAACGAGGTGGTTTTCCGGAGTACACCTCCTCTACCGACTGATGCTTTGGGTGTTGTATGTTTGCGAAGCAGATGTTCTTCCATTCATCTTTGTGTTCATCCTTGCTATTCACAGTCTCTTTCAACCTTTCAAGAATCCAAAACACAATTATCTTGAGACTCTTTATCTTGTCTATCTAGTCCTCATGTCTGTTGGTACTAGCTATGTACAGAGTGCATCCACTTTTCAAACAGCAGTGAATCCTTGGTATACTCGCTACTGGGTGAATTCAGTAATAATTTATGTTATCTCTTTCATTTTTCTGAGTCTTCCTGTTTTCATTGTCATTGTACGATGCAGTTACAAGATCCTTTCCAAACGTGTTTGCTATCAAAGATTTGTTGCCAAAATCAAAAGCTGTCACAAAGTTGAGCAGGTGGAACTGGAGGAAGAGCAAGAGGTGGAGCCTCATTATTATGCAGCAGAATGGTTGTAGTACCCTAAAATGTATTGTGCTGTGTGTAGTTAGTGTATTGAGATACTTGAGTTAGCTGTAGTGTGTGAGTAGAGACAAGACTTCTGTCTTAGACTATTATTTCTGTGAGTTCACTGAGTGTTATGTTGTGATAGGTTCTGAAGTGCTAATTTAATAACAGCTCAACTGATCAATTTTGAATCTTAGTCTCATTTCAAGTATACCTCCCTGTATGTGGGTGTGGTTTGTGTAGTGCACTGCTTTCTACTTGTAACTTGTAACTAGTGAATGAGAACCCCTTTGAACACACTCTTCACGATAGCCAAATCAATAACTATCAACCAACAATCACATGAGACAAAGGGCATTGTTCTACTCAGACATTATGTACCGTAGAGCGGGAAATTTTCTCAGCATAAATTTTCGCGAATCGAAGTAAAATGTAAATTTCGCGAGTTTTATTTTCGCGATGTGAAGATTGTTGTTTGCAGTTTTTTACGTTTCCAAGTCGTTTGCGTCTATTTCCAGACCGTTTCAAGTTCAGAGCGTGCTTTTGCTGAGCTTAACGCTCCATTCCTTAGAGAATCTTGTTATAGGACGCTGTTTTCCTAACTTTAGTGCGCATCTGGTGAAATTTTCGCAGTTAAAGTTTCGCGAATCCGTACAATTCACGAATATAGCGAAAATATTACCTCGCGAAAATTTCCTGCTCTACGGTAATACACTCTAATAATAGCTACAGCAAAGTTTAGGCACACAGCTGATAGTAACACTACTTAAGCATATAGTAACATGCGCACTAAGAGTCCACTACAGTTTGAGTGTCATTGTGTATGTGTGTGGTGTGTGTTGGCATACAATAATTATAACATCACAATGTAAGGAGGACTTGGGAAAAACATGGCCACCCATACTGTACATTAGGGATTGGCTGCACCAAAAGGGACTCAAGTAGGCTCCAGACTCTTTTCAACTATGCTTGTAGGATCTGTCTTCATCGCCCTCGTCTCTACTCTTCTTCTGCTTTATGGAATGAATTAGGTCTCTCCTCTCTAGATGCTCGTAGGAAACTCCACCAGGCTCAAATGGTGTACAGATGCTTCAACTCTCTTGCTCCTCCCTATCTCTCCTCTCTCTTCCAAGCTCCATCCCACACCTACTCTACTCGCTTTGGCAATGTTCCTAACCTACCCCCAGTGAAAAGCTCCTTTGGCCAGCAATCTTTCAGTTTTCGTGGAATTTCTTTGTGGCGCACACTGCCCCCCTCTGTACAGAACACTGCATCCTTCACATCCTTCTCCCATCTAGTCCGTTCGATCATTGAAGATACCCAAGTGCATGGTTAACTACAATTCTATTTTAGTATCCTGCATGTTATTCCTTTCTTGTACATTCTTTAATTCAAATCGTCCTCTGTATTTGCATGTCAATTTATTGAGATTCTTCATTTCATTTCCATTTTAATTTTTCCTATTCTATTCCTTATTTCCTCTAACTCTCTGTTTTCGTTTTCTTTTTGTTTTCTTCCTGTTTGTATCTTGTTTACTGGGTGCCTAGGATAGTAGCCACTGGCTAAAGGCTTCCCCAGTCAAAATAAGCTAACCTAACCTAACCTAACCTATATTTTCTCTAAAAACACACTTCCGAATTCATGAAAATTTGAACCCTCAAAATTCAACCCATGCATGGTATTACCAGTTGATCAGTGTACTGAGTAATGTGGCAATGCTCACAGGATGTAGGTCTGTCTCTGTCAAAAGGCAGGCATGACCAGAGAATGTGAGGGGTGCTAAGGGATGTAATTCAACTGTTTCCACAATGAATGTATTTACCATTACTTGTGTACTTTTGAATGTTTGATGGCTCAACAGCAGATCATGTGGTCCTCTTACATTTATGTGGCTAATGTTTTACAGATACAATATGTACTACACAGTACAGTGTATATGCTTTACTTGTCACAGCCAGGGGTCTTGTTTAATCAGGGGAACCAAGAGCCCGGGGCTACTAAGGCACCCGGAACACACTATAGTCTTATAATACTGTATGTAGCCTTATAAACACATACTACTGTATATCATATGGTGAAATGTCTGTACTGCCAAAACAAGATGGCTTCTCGTATCTGGAAAAGGTAGATAAAATGTTCACACTTTGGCATATATTATAGTTGCAGAATTAGTTGTTAGAACTTTCAACTAATACGTGATGTGTCACCTTGTTTGTTGATTCAGGACCTGTGCTTACCCCAAAACACCCTTTGGACCAAAATTGTTTTCTAATGTTGTGTAAGTACAACTCCATTACGTGACTACTCCCCCTAATGGTGTTTTGCTTGAAATAGAGTGACCCCAACACAGCACACCCCATTCTACAAAACTGTAGATCTGTAGCAATGTTTCAGTTGGGTGTGTTATTTTTCTTGTCAATGGCAGTCAGCCTTTCCAGTGGACAAGATGTTACTTTGTCTGAGAGTTCTTCAAGCAGTGGAACCTGTAATATCACTAACTTTATCTACCACAAGGATTATTGGGAAAATATATCCTGTGATGCAAACTCTACATTATGTCTTAAAGCATTCAATGAAAATGGGAACTGCTTCAGCTCTGACAGTGAATTCACATGTCATCAGAGAAGTGAAGAAAGTGGAAGTTCCCTTTCCAATACCACCATTGAACTGGTACCTGGACGTGGGCTAATACACATACTTTTTCCTTCTGAACCTTATGCCTGCCTAGTGGAAGGTGATATGTGTTTATGTCGTAGTCCTGACTACAATGGTTGTAATCATGGCCTTCTTCTTGCACTGTCAATTGGTTTTGTATTCTTTTTTCTTTTCATCATAATCGTCTTCAATAGTAATCTTGC
Source organism: Halisarca cf. caerulea (assembly GCA_963170055.1). Classification (NCBI taxonomy): domain Eukaryota; kingdom Metazoa; phylum Porifera; class Demospongiae; order Chondrillida; family Halisarcidae; genus Halisarca; species Halisarca cf. caerulea. The sequence continues at coordinate 3,433,806 of CAUJGJ010000188.1, read as the reverse complement.
TTCTGGACCTAATCACTCCTTTGTCTTCTTCTACCAGTGTGCTCCTTTAGCCTCTATATATGGATGCCTTACAGCTGACTTGGTGATGCAGAATTTCTTCTTACCAGACCAACCCAGGTTTATTGTGGTTGAATATTGTAAGTACATTGTTGTACTGTTTGTCATTGGTCTTGGGATTTTCCTGGTCAAGTGCACTTCATGTCCACTCCAGAAGTGTCGTCTTCCCTGGGCTAGGGTGAGGAGAGCAGTGAGGAACTTCAGAGAGAAACACATTGGTAGTACATTCATTCACGCCATCTGTTCCATCATTGTCCTCAGCTATCGTGATCTGGTGGCCATTTCTGTGAGAGTTTTCCTCGGATCAATTCACATCAAACATGATTGCTGCTACAGTGTTTTCTCCTATCCTCATGCCAGACGTGTTCCTTGTGATGAGTCATATAGGGTATATTTTGATAGGATATTCAATGACGCTGTTCGTTCAGAAAGTATCTTGATAGGTAATGAAATTGTTCAGTATTTTATCCCTTCTGTAGTGTTCCTACTCTTCCTCCTGCCCCTCCCCCTCTCCCTCATCTACTATCCGTCCATCCCTGCTCTCTTCAACAAGTTGAGAGGGAGATCTCACCCTCGTTTTCCCAAACTAGATCCGGTGTTTGATGTGTTTCAAGGAGTGTACAAGGAGAAGATGAGGTGGTTTGCTGGAGTACACCTCCTCTACCGTCTGATCCTTTGGGTGATGTATGTTTGTATGCCTGATTTCATTTCATTCTCCTTTGTGTTCTTCCTTTTAGTTCACAGTCTGCTTCAACCTTTCAAGAATCAAAAGCGCAATTATTTTGAGACAGTATATCTGGCTTATTTATCCTTCATGTCTATTGCCAGTAGTCATATATCGGATGCAGTCACTGCTTTCATATTAGTAAGACCTGGGCTTACTCACCCCATTGATACTATGCTCAGTTTACTTTCGTTTATTCTACTGAAGTTACCTGCTCACGTTGTCATTGTACGATGCTCTTACAAGTTCCTTTCCAAACATGTTTTCTGTCAAAGATTTGTTGCCAAAATCAAAAGCTGCCACAAAGCTGAGCAGGTGGAACTGGAGGAAGAGCAGTAAGAGGTGGAACCTCATTATTATGAAGCAGAATGGTCATAGTACCCTAAGATGTAATGTGTGCTGTGTGTAGTTAGTGTATTGAGATTCTCCATTGTAAACCATGAGTCTGAATGGACCTAGAACACCTTGGTGATATTAGTACATTCCTATGTATGGTTTATTGTTGTACTAGTCAACTTTTTTTAATTAAGTGTGCATGACATTCTCTGTTCATATTTGTAGTTTTTTTTTGCATTTATCTACTCAACTGCATATGAATTTAGTTCCCATGGTAAGTGGTATGTATTACACCTATTGTATTATACACTCAAACCTCTTACAAAGTCACTGGATGCAACATCACTCTCTCTACAACAGCACACATGTTGGGAACTATTTCACTGGTCTCTGTACAAAATGAACTGGTTACAACAACAACTTGGTTATAACAGCATAAAACAGTGGAATTGTCACACCAAACCTTGTTCCCCCTAAAAGTTGTCCAGCGTGGGTGCTTATCGAATGCAAACTCTATAGCGTCGAAGCGTTAGGGTTGGGTTAGGGTTTAGTATTGATGAAACGATAGGGGGACAACTTACGGCAGGGGACCATTCACGGCATTACAGAACCAGTAGTGGTGTTGTAAAGTGGTTTGACTGTACAGTGGAGCCTCTTATAGCAAACTCCCCCAATAGTGTTAACCTCTCTATAACAGACTGTTTTCATGGGTCCACATAGATTGTTATATGCATATAAAATAAACTCTGAATAGTGGAAACCTCTGTACCATATACTGTTGTTCAGTCCCCAAAGTGTATGTTGTAGAGAGGTTCTACTGTATGTACGTATATATACTGTACATACGAATGACTGTAGCTATGTGAGTGTATCTGAGGTACTCTTCCTACACTGCCTACTATAGAGTTCTATGGTTCAGTGAAACCTCTGTAACCCGGTACCTCGATAATCCGACCATCTCACCAGGTGCAGTCACCATATAATTATATTAGAGCATGCTAATAGACACTTTATAATCTGACAACCTCCTAGTCAGACACTTTCAAGTACTATCGAGTGCTGAATTAGAGAGGTTTCACTGTTTACAGGAGTACCCATGACTGTTGTGGAATTCTATCATTGGTTTCTATTAGCAGTAAACTCACTGTTCCAATAGGTTGCAGCAGCATACCATTCTGTACTGACATACTGAGGTGTCTTCTCAGTCGAGTCCAACTATTTGCTGTGTTTCTCTATTGTGAGGTGTTCTCTCGAATCGTGCACTGTGTTTCTCTCTTGTCCAAGGTAATGCACATCTGGTTTGGTTTTCTTCAAATGTGCAGTTGTTAGTTGCTATAGGTTTGAATGCTTGATGGCTCAACAGCAGATCATTACGTGTGGTCCTTTTGCATTTATGTGGCTAATGTTTTGCAGCTGCATATATTATGCCATATGCGCTTTAATTTTCAGGGGTCGCATTTTATCTGGGGAACAAGAGCCCAGGGCTACTATTAAGGCCCCCAAAAGGCACAATAGACTTAGAATACTGTATGTACTAGTTACTACACGGCTGCTTGGGGAGTAACATGTTTACTGGCCGAAAGCCGAGGGCGCGTAGCGCGTTTGGTTTTGTATTTGTATTCTTTTTTCTTTTCATTATAATCTTCTTTAATTGTAACCTTGCTTCTGGACCCAATCACTCGTTTGTCTTCTTCTACCAGTGTGCTCCTTTGGCCTCTTTGTATGGATCCCTTACAGTTTACTTGGTGATGCAGAATTTCTTCTTACCAGCCCAACCCAGGTTTATTGTCCTTGAATATTGTAAACACATTGTTGTACTATTTGTCTTTGTTCTTTCGTTTTTCCTGGTCAAATGCACTTCATGTCCACTTCAGAGGTGTCGTCTTCCCTGGGCTAAGGTGAGGAGAGCAGTGAGGAACTTCAGAGAGAAACACATTGGTAGTACATTCATTCACGCCATCTGTTCCATCATTGTCCTCAGCTATGGTGATTTGGTGGCCATTTCTGTGAGAGTTTTCCTCGGATCAATTCACATCAAACATGATTGCTGCTACAGTGTTGTCTCCTATCCTTATGTTATTCGTGTTCCTTGTGTTGAGTCATATATGGTATATTTTGATAGGATATTCCATGACACTGTTTGTTCAGAAAGTATCTTGGTAGGTAATGAAATTGTTCGATATTTTATGCCTTCTGTAGTGTTCCTACTCTTCCTCCTGCCCCTCCCCCTCTCCCTCATCTACTATCCGTCCATCCCTGCTCTCTTCAACAAGTTGAGAGGGAGATCTCTCCCTCGCTTTCCCAGCAAACTAGATCCTGTGTTTGATGTGTTTCAAGGAGTGTACAAGGACAAGATGAGGTGGTTTGCTGGAGTACACCTCCTCTACCGTCTGATCCTTTGGGTGGTGTATGTTTGTATGCCTGATTTCATTTCATTCTCCTTTGTGTTCTTCCTTTTAGTTCACAGTCTGCTTCAACCTTTCAAGAATAAAAAACAATTATTTTGAGACAGTATATCTGGCTTATTTATCCTTCATGTCTATTGCCAGTAGTCATATATCGGATGCAGTCACTGCTTTTACATTAGTAAGACCTGGGCATACTGATCCCATTGACACTGTGTTCAGTTTACTTTCGGTTATTCTTCTGGATTTACCTTTTTTCATTGTTGTTGTACGATTCGGTTGCAAGTTCCTCTCCAAACGTGTTTGCTGTCGAAGATTTGTTGCCAAAATCAAAAGCTGCCACAAAGTTGAGCAGGGGGAACTGGAGGAAGAACAACAGAAGGAAGAACCTCATTATTATGCAGCAGAATGGTCGTAGTACCCTAAGATGTATTGTGTGCTGTGTGTAGTTAGTGTATTGAGATACTTGAGTTAGCTGTAGTGTGTAAGTAGAGACAAGACTTCTGTCCATTATTTCTGTGAGTTCACCGAGTGCTATGTTGTGGTAGTTCTGAAGTACTGATTTACTAGCAGCTCAACTGATCAGTTTCGAATCTTACAGTAGTCTCGTTTCATGCATGCCTCTCTGTATGCGCGTTTGAGTGTCATTTGAATGTGCATGTCGTGTACGTTGGCATGCAGTGATTATAACATCATGAACCACTTAGTGTATCATGCATATGTACTGTAGGGATGACTTGGAACAATCATGACCGCCCATACTGTACATTAGGACTGACTATGTACCGTAGAGCAGGGAATTTTCGCGACATAAATTTTCGGGAATCGAAAGATGTAAATTTCGCGAGTTTTATTTTCGCAATGTGAAGATTGTTATTTGCGTTTTCTAACGTTTCCAAGTCGTTTGCGTCTAATTCTAGACTGTTTCAAGTTCGGAGTGTGCTTTCGCTGAGCTTAACGCTCCATTCCTTAGAGAATCTTGTTATAGCACACTATTTCCTAACTTTAGTGCGCATCTGGCGAAATTTACGCAGTTAAAGTTTCGCGAATCCATACAATTCGTGAATATAGCGAAAATATTACCTCGCGAATATTTCCCACTCTACGGTATTCACTTAAAAACTTTGTTTTGCATCTTCTGCTGTACAAAGTGGTTACGTGTGCGAATGTATAGGTGGGTAAATCATTAGTGCTTGTACCAGTATGCGTATGGGCAACGTTTATTGTGTACATGTGTTTTATACCTGTCATGTTGTCAGGTCCTGTTGCACACTCAAGTTGCTAAATGATTATTATTCTAATTGCAGTCAGAGTAATCATATCGTAAATTTCACGTGTGTATATAGGTTTTGAAGATTTGTCCTTGAACATCGTACGTACATAGTGTACGTATGTGTATGTGTTTCCGTGGATTGTATGGTATGATCGTCTTGGGTGGGTTTTATATTATGTCAGTGATTATTGCTGTCAAGTGCACTCTACAGTCTAGTCTTCTTGCGGTGCGAGTGTTGTTGTGATAGTCTTATATGAATCTATAGTATTATTGAAGTTTATCTTGTGTGAAGAATTGCATGACAGTAAATTGGTATGGTCTGTGTGTATTGTATAGACATTACCCAATAGCACACCAGACCTAAGTGGTACCATTCTGTACACTCAGGAGTATGTTGGCACAGTCAATGGACATTAACTTCGTAGTACATATGCACTGTATAATATTGTTTATAGTATGCAGTAGATCTATATTTTATATATTATATACTTATGTACCTACACATGTACTACTACTAATACAGTGAAATCTCTGATCGTAGACGTTCCGCAATAAGGACAATCTCTCTACAATGGACACAGCTTGAGGTCCCAAGATATTTTCTCTCTATTGTTCCAATATATGTTGGACCTCCCAAAGAGGACAAACTCTTTACACAGGACGAAAAGATTGTCCCAAAGTGTCCTTTATTTGGAGATTTCAGTGTAATTTTATATTAAAATAAAAAATTGAATAGGCATATTATATATACATATATTTCAATTCTGGGTGTACTTTCAAATTCCTGTTCTATGTACTGTTTGTACATTACCCTGATTATAGGTCTGTCCCTGCTAAAAGGTGACTGGCATGACCAGAGCATATGTGAGGCGTGGCAGCATGTAGCTCAACTGTTTCCACAATGAATGTAATTACCATAAAGAAACAAACAAGGGTGTGGGCAATGAATACAAATTGTTGCTGCTTAGGACTGCCTATTTCCCAAAGGTGTTCTGGACTAGGTGCATTGCAGTAGGAAAGATGTCCTCAAAGAGTCTCATGTTGTTCTTAATTGCCATTGGTGGGTTATTTAGTGGTTAAGACAAAGGTGCGAGGGCTGTATGGCATATAAAATGTCAAATCCCGAGGGCGTGTAGTGCCCAAGGAAGAGTCCATTTTATATGCCATACAGCCCGAGTGCATATGTCTTAACCATTACAGCATCCGTTTTTGGACTTTGGACAGGTGTCTTTGACTTTCAGAAATTCGCCAAAGCAATTTGAATGCTAAAAATCGAGTTTAAGAAGGGAATCAGCAGTATGATCCTTAAAGAAGTCTTTCTCTGCTACGTGGCTAAGTTCACTTCTTGGAGTCACTGTGGCAGAAATTGCCTTATTTAGGGTTCGACTTAGTATTTCTTGGAAAAGCTATTCAAGGAACATTGCAGAGGTATTTGCATGAAATCACAGATTTAAAGTATGAACTCACAGATAGGTAAGCGACCATGTTTTATACAGTATAAAATCGCTGTATAATCGTGGATGCTATACCTAAATACAGTGGAACCTGTCTATTGCGGTCACCATTGGGGCAAAATTTTTGGCTGTTATAGACAGGTGGCTGCTTTAATGAGGTAGAATACCATACATTACTGCTGATTCGGAGAAGAATTAGTGGCTGGTATAGACAGGTGGCTGCATTACACAGTGACCACAATAGACAGGTTCCACTGTATTACATACCATGAAGCTGAATGGACCTACACAGAACACATCTACATACTAGTCAAGTGCATCTCATCTGCTAGCTCAACTACATAGGAATGTGGTTTTCATCCATCTCTGATGCTGTTTACAAAATGCTATTGATAATATCATATTATGTTAGTTTATTCAGTGTGTCTGGTTGACCTTTTTTGCTGTTCCTGTGTTTCCCACAAAGCACCCTTGGGACCAAAGTGTTATCTGGTGTGTTTATACAAGTGTAACTCATGTGGTGTGACTTTTATTCCGGTTTTGCTTAAAATTGAGTTACTTCCACACACTGCACCCTATTTCTACTGAGCTGTAGGCCTAGAGCTATGTTTCAGTTGGGTGTAGTAGTACTGCTCTTGTCAATGGCAGTCAGCCTTTCCAGTGGACAAGATGTTACTTTGTCTGAGAGTTCTTCAAGCAGTGGAACCTGTAATATTACTTCCTGTAGTTACAGCAGGGATTCTGGGGGAGCTACAGTATCCTGTGATGTCAACACTTGTTTTGAAGCTTTCAATGGAAGTGGTAACTGCTTCAGCTCTGACAGTGAATTCACATGTAGTCAGAGAAGTTACCTTTCAAATACCACCACTGGACTTGGACGTGCCTTTGGGCCCTTACTTGTACTCGTTCATTCTGAACCTTATGCCTGCCAACTGCATCATGATGCCTGCTTAGTGCAGGATTATGCATGTTTATGTCGTCGTCCTGAGTACCATGACAAATCTCTTCTTTCACTGTTGTCGATTGGTTTTGGGTTTGTACTCCTTTTCCTTCCCATCATAATCTTCTTCAATTGTAATCTTGCTTCTGGACCTAATCACTCCTTTGTCTTCTTCTACCAGTGTGTACCTTTGGCCTCTGTGTATGGATCCTTTACAGCAGTTTTGGTGATGCAGAATTTCTTCTTACCAGACCAACCTGGATTCATTTTCCTTGAATATTTTAAGTACATCGTTGTACTAGTTGTCATCTTCCTTATATTTTTCCTGGTCAAGTGTACCTGTTGTCCCCTTCAGAGGTGTCGTCTTCCCTGGGCTAAGGTGAGGAGGGCAGTGAGGAACTTCAGAGAGAAACACATTGGTAGTACATTCATTCACGCCATCTGTTCCATCATTGTCCTCAGCTATGGTGATTTGGTTGCTATTTCTATGAGAGTTGCCCTTGGAACTGTTCACATCGAACGTGATTGCTGCTACAATGTCTCCTATTCTCATGCTACTCCAGTTCCTTGTGATTCGTTTATTGTATATTTTGATAGGATTTTCCATGTCAGAGATCTGTCAGCAATTATCTCGGCTAGTATTGCAACCCTCCTCCTACCCCTCCCTCTCTCCCTCATCTACTATCCGTCCATCCCTGCTCTCTTCCACAAGTTGACAGGGAGATCTCTTCCTCGCTTTCCCAAACTAGATCCAGTGTTTGATGTGTTTCAAGGAGTGTACAAGGACAAGATGAGGTGGTTCGCTGGAGTGCATCTCCTCTACCGTATGATCCTTTGGGTGGTGTTTCTTTGTCTACCGGATATTCTTCCTTTCTTCTTTGTGGGAATCCTTGCTATTCACAGTCTATTTCAGCCTTTCAAGAGTCAAAAACATAATTATCTTGAGACTCTTTACCTAGTCTGTCTAGTCCTTCAGTCCTTGACCAGTAGCTTTCTGAAGATTCTGAACCTATCCAGAAACTTTACAGTTTCTGAATGTTTTTACCGAGAAAATGGTTTATTTGCTGGTGGTATAATACTTATTTCTTGCCTTATTTCACTCCCAACTTTCCTTGTTATTGTATTTTACTCATACAAACTTCTTTGCAAGTGTCGTTGCTGTCAGAGATGTGTTGCCACAATCAAAAACTGCCATGCAAAGAATGAGGGCGAGGAGTTGCAAACAGAGGAAGCAGCAAAAGAGGAGGACCATCTTTACTATGTAGCAGAATGGTCGTAGTAACATAAGAACCACGTATTATGTACTGTTTATAGTTATAGTGTATTGAGGTTCTTAACTAATGTGTGTATATTTAAGTCGAGAGGAGACTTTTGTCCATTACTTATTTCTGCGAGTTCACTGAGTATTGTGTTGTGATAGTTCCTGAAATTGCACCATGCGCCATATGTGCCCTGAGCACTTATGTAAATGTCAATCAACTTTTTCCCTGTTACTTTCTATAGTACGTGAGCTGTGTGCTTTAATTTCCACAGCCCAGGGTCACATTTATCTGGGGAACAAGAGCCTGGGGCTACTATTAAGGCACCCAGAATGCTACTACCAATACTACAATATAATATAATATTATAATATTGTATATAGCCTTATAAACACATACTATATCATGTGATGAAATGTCTGTGCTGCAGAAACAAGATGGCTTCTTGTATCTAGAGGTAGGTAAACATACTCATACTTTGGCATACATGGGGGCAGAGTTAGTTGTTAGAACATTCAGCGAAGTTGAAATAGTCGCCACTTTCTGAAGACACAGTGTTATGCTATAATATAAAATTAGTGCAATACAGTACAGTCATGACTCTTTGATCCGCCTACATTGGTTCCATTAAAATATGCTGGATATTATTAAATAAGTCTTTGTTTAAATTTGAAGATAACATACTAGTCATATTATAAATACAGTACAGTATAAGAGCACATATTACAGTACAGTCTTATGTACAGTGAAACCTGAGTATGTATTAGACTACTGTAGGGACCGACAAATCATGGTGTCTTTATAGACAGGTGGTCCTTATGTAGAGGTGCAACAGTACTGATTTAGTGGTTCATGGGCCTGTCTAGAGTGGTCTTTATAGACAGGTGGACCTTCTATACAAGTGGCCTTTAAAACAGGTTTCACTGTAATTGGAGCACGTATAAATAATAGCATACACTACATGATGTTCACGGAGTGGTATGAATTACCATACGTACATTCTAAAGTGTCAAATGAAATGAACCTTCAACTGCCCTAACTTGAACTACATACGGTTGTTATGCCTTGATTCTAGAGGTGACGGATTAACAAGACAAAGACGTATACTCACACATACTGTATGAATGTGCATAAAATGGTGATGCATGCTGGAACTGGAATGGAAGGCTGGTTTATCACATACAAAAATGTACTGTGCACATGTGTTGCACAAATCTTGACTGGACGTCAAGTGTGCTGGTTTATCAAAGGCCGTATTAAAGAGTCATGACTGTGTCACCAGTGTGCCACCTCGTGTGTTGTTCCTGTGCTTACCACAAAACGCCCTTTGGACCAAAACAGTTGTCTAATGTGTTTATGCAAGTACAACTCCAGTACGTGCCTTCTCCTCCTAATGGTGTTTTGCTTGAAATAGAATGAATACAATTCAGTACACCCCATTCTACGGAACGGTTACTGTAGGCTCTGTAGCAATGTTTCAGTTGGGTGTGTTCTTGTTCTTGTCACTGGCAGTCAGCCTTTCCAGTGGACAAGATGTTACTTTGTCTGAGAGTTCTTCAAGCAGTGGAACCTGTAATATCACTTCCTGTAGTTACCACAGGGATTCTGGGGGAGCTAGAGTATCCTGTGATGTCAACACTTGTTTTGAAGCTTTCAATGGAAGTGGTAACTGCTTCAACTCTGACAGTGAATTCACATGTAGTCAGAGAAGTGAAGAAAATGGAAGTTCCCTTTCCTATACCACCATTGAGCTGGTACCTGGACGTGGGCTCATACACATAATTTTTCCTTCTGAACCTTATGCCTGCCTAGTGGAAGGTGATATGTGTTTATGTCGTAGTCCTGGTTACAATGGCAGTAAGCATAACCTTCTTCTTACACTGTCGATTGGTTTTGGTTTTGTTTTTGTATTCCTTTTCCTTCCCATCATAATCTTCTTCAATTGCAATCTGGCTTCTGGACCTAATCACTCCTTTGTCTTCTTCTACCAGTGTGCTCCTCTGGCCTCTGTGGTGGGATCCCCTGCAATTTACTTGGTGATGCAGAATGTCATCTTACCAGCCCAACCTGGGTTTATTGTCCTTGAATATTGTAAGTACATTGTTGTACTAGTTGTCATCTTTCTTGGGGTTTTCCTGGTCAAGTGCACTTCATGTCCACTTCAGAAGTGCCGTCTTCCGTGGGCTAAGGTGAGGAGAACAGTGAGAAACTTCAGAGAGAAACACATTGGTAGTACATTCATTCACGCCATCTGTTCCATCATTGTCCTCAGCTATGGTGATTTGGTGGCCATTTCTGTGAGAGTTGTCCTTGGATCAATTTTCATCAATCGTAGTTGCTGCTACAGTGTTGTGTCCTATCCTTATGCTAGACGTGCTCCTTGTGATGAGTCATATACGGGATTTTTTGATGCTAGTAGGATTTTACGTGACATTTTTCCTTCACATTGTATGTTATCATCAGAATGTATCTCGGCATTTAATATCATCTTTCAGTATGTGATCCCTTCTATAGTGTTCCTACTTTTCCTCTTGCCCCTCCCCCTCTCCCTCATCTACTATCCGTCCATCCCTGTTCTCTTCCACAAGTTGACAGGGAGATCTCACCCTCACTTTCCCAAACTAGATCCAGTGTTTGATGTGTTTCAAGGAGTGTACAAGGACAAGATGAGGTGGTTCGCCGGAGTACATCTCCTCTACCTCATGATCCTGTGGGTAGTGTATGTTTGTGAAGCAGATGTTCTTCCATTCATCTTTGTGGCAATCCTTGCTATTCACAGTTTGTTTCAACCTTTTAAGAATCGAAAACACAATTATCTTGAGACTTTGTATCTTGTCTATCTAGTCCTCATGTCTGTTGGCAGTAGCTACCTACAGAGTGTGTCCACTGTTCTTACAGTTTCAGCAGTGAATCCTTGGTATACTCACTACAGGGTGAATTCAGTAATAATTTCTGGGATTCGTTACATTTTTGTGAGTCTTCCTTTTTGTATTGTCATTGTACAATGCTCTTACAAGATCCTTTCCAAACGTGTTTGCTGTCAAAAATTTGTTGCCAAAATCAAAAGCTGCTACAAAGTTGAGCAGGTGGAACTGGAGGAAGAGCAGGAGGTGGAACCTCATTATTATGAAGCAGAATGGTTGTAGTACCCTAAGATGTATTGTGTGTTGTGTGTAGTTAGTGTATTGAGATACTTGAGTTAGCTGTAGTGTGTAAGTAGAGACAAGACTTCTGTCTATTATTTCTGTGAGTTCACTGAGTGTTATGTTGTGATAGCTTGGAAGTGCTATTTTGATAACTACTCAACTAATCAGTTTCGAATGTTAATCTTGTTTCATGCATGCCTCTCCATATGTGAGTGCTTTTTGAATGTCGTGTATGTGTGTAGCTAGGTGTCTTCTTTGACTGTGTACTGTGTTTCTCTCTTGTCCAAGGTAATTCACATCTGGTTAGAATCTGTTGAAATGTGCAGTGGTTAGTTGCTGTAGGTTTAAATGTTTGATGGCTCAACAACAGAGGTGGGGTCCTATTGTGTTTATGTGGCAAATATTTTGTAGCTATGTATATATCATAACTATGTGCGTTAATTTTCAGGGTACCTCATTTTATCTGGGGAACAAGAGCCCGGGGCTACTATTAAGGCACCCAGAATACACTATAGTCTTATAATACTGTATGTAGCCTTATAAACACATACTATATCATAATATTATGGTGAAATGTCTGTACTTCAGAAACAAGATGGCTTCTTGTATCTAGAAGAGGTAGATAAACATACTCATACTTTGGCATGCACGTGTGCAGAGTTAGCTATAACTTCCAGCTAAGTTGAAATAGTAATCACTTTCTGAAGAGACTGTATTATATAAAATTAGTGCAGTACAGTCATGACTCTTTGATCTGCCCACATTGGTTCCATTAAAATATTCATTAAAATTTGAAGGTAACATACTAGTCATATTATAAATACAGTACAGTATAAGAGCACATGTTACAGTACAGTATTATGTATAGTGAAACCTGAGTATATATTAGACTACTGTAGGGACCGACAAATCATGGTGTCTTTATAGAGAGGTGGTCCTTATGTAGAGGTGCAACAGTACTGATTTAGTGGTTCCATGACCAGTCCAGAGAGGTCTTTATAGACAGGTGGACCTTCTATATAAGTGGTCTTTAAAACAGGTTTCACTGTAATTGGAGCACATATAAATAATAGCATACACTACATGATGCTTACAAAGTGGTGTGAATTACCATACATGCATTGTAAAGTGTCCAATGAAATGAACCTTCAGCTGTCCCCACTCAAACTACATACAGTTGTAATGCCTTGATTCTAGAGGTGACGGATTAACAAGACAAAGACGTATACTCACACATATGAATGTGCATAAAATGGTGATGCATGCTGGAACTGGAAATGGAAGGCCCGGTTTATCAAATACAAAAATGTACTGTGCACATGTGTTGCACAAATCTTGACTGGATGTCAAGTGTGCTGGTTTATCAAAGGCCGGATTAATGAGTCATGACTGTGTCACCAGTGTGTCACCTTGTGAGTCACCTTGTGTGTTATTCTTGTGCTTACCACAAACATCAGACCAAACCTGTTACCTGTTTGTTTATACAAGTTGTATCTCCTGTGGTGTGACTCTTAATGGTGTTTTGCTTGAAATAGAGTGAATTCCAGACGATACACTCCATTCTACTGAGCTGTAGATCTGGAGTAATGTTTCAGTTGGGTGTGTTCTTGTTCTTGTCACTGGTAGTCAGCCTTTCCAGTGGACAAGATGTTACTTTGTCTGAGAGTTCTTCAAGCAGTGGAACCTGTAATATCACTTCCTGTAGTTACCACAGGGATTCTGGGGGGGCTAGAGTATCCTGTGATGTCAACACTTGTTTTGAGGCTTTCAATGGAAGTGGGAACTGCTTCAGCTCTGACAGTGAATTCACATGTAGTCAGAGAAGTCAAGAAAGTGGATTCCGAAGTTCCCTTTTCAATACCACCACTGTACATGTATCTGGATATAAAGTCATGCGCTCATTTATTCCTTCTGAATTTTATGTCTGCATAGTGCAAGGTGATGTGTGTTTGTGCCGTAGTCCTGACTACAATGAAAGTGAGCATGTTCCTCTTGCATGGTTGTCAATTGGTTTTGGATATGTAGTCATTTTTCTTTTCATCATAATCTTCTTCAACTGTAATCTTTCTTCTGGACCAAACCACTCCTTTGTCTTCTTCTACCAGTGTGTACCTTTGGTCTCTGTGTACGGATCCTTTTCGGCTTACTTGGTGATGCAGAATTTCCTTCTTCCAGCCCAACCCAGATATATTGTGCTTGAGTATTGTAAGTACATCGTTGTACTAGTTGTCATTGTTCTCAGTTTTTTCCTGGTCAAATGCACTTCATGTCCCCTTCAGAAGTGTCGTCTTCCCTGGGCTAAAGTGAGGAGAGCAGTGAGGAACTTCAGAGAGAAACACATTGGTAGTGCATTCATTCACGCCATCTGTTCCATCATTGTCCTCAGCTATGGTGATTTGGTGGCCATTTCTGTGAGAGTTGCCCTTGGATCAATTTACATCAAACATGATTGCTGCTACAGTGTTGTCTCCGCCAATTACACTCAGTTTGTCTCCTATCTTTTCTATGCTACTCCAGTTCCTTGTGATGAGTCATATATGGCATATTTTGATTGGTTTTCCCGTGGCACAGTTCTTTCTGCATGTATCTCAGTAGTTTTTGCAATCCTCCTCCTACTCCCTGTCTCCCTTATCTGCTATCCGTCCATCCCTGCTCTGTTTCACAAGTTGACAGGGAGATCTCTCCCTCGCTTTCGCAAACTACCTCCAGTAGATCCAGTGTTTGATGTGTTTCAAGGAGTGTACAAGGACAAGATGAGGTGGTTCGCTGGAGTACACCTCTTCTACCTCATGATCCTGTGGGTGGTGTATGTTTGTGAACTGGGCGTTCTTCCATTCTTCTTTGTGGGAATCCTTGCCATTCACAGTCTGTTCCAGCCTTTCAAGAACCGCAAGCACAATTATCTTGAATCTCTTTATCTTGTTTGTCTATCCCTCATGTCTGTAGGCAATAGCTATCTACAGAGTGTATCCACTGCTTCCACGAGCCCTTGGTATAATCACTACATTGTGATTGCAAGATTAATTGTTGTGATTTCTATCTGTCTTGTGCTTCTTCCTGCTTTCCTTACCTTGGGAATTTGTTGGTACAAGATCCTTTCCAAACGTGTTTGCTGTCAAAAATTTGTTGCCAAAATCAAAAGCTGCTACAAAGTTGAGCAGGTGGAACTGGAGGAAGAACAACAGAAGGAGGAATGTCATTTTTATGAAGCAGAGTGGTTGTAGTAATCTAAGATGTATTATGTGCTGTTTGTGGTTAGTTTGACAATGTTGAGATACTTGAGTTAGCTGTAGTGTGTAAGTAGAGACAAGACTTCTGTCCATTGTTTCTGTGAGTTCACTGAGTGTTATGTTGTGATGGTTCTGAAGTGCTAATTTATTAACAGTTCAACTGATCAATTTTGAATCTTATAGTCTTGTCTCATGCATGTCTCTACAGATGTGGGTGTGGTTTTAATGTTATTGTGTATGTTGACATGCAATTTCTATAACATCACAAACCACTGATCATGAGTGCTTCATGTGTAGGGATGACTTGGAAAAGAACAGGCTGCCCATACAATAGGACTGACCATATTTTCACTAAAAACTCACATCCAAAATTTGCAAAATTTCGAATCCTTGAAATTGTTGACCCTTTCATGGTAATACTAGTTGATGTATACACTGAATAATATTGTGGCAATGCTCACAGGATGTGGATCAGTCCCTGCCAAAAGGCAGGCAGTCATGACCAGAGAGTGCAAAACAGGCAAGGGGTGTAACCCAGTGCAAAACGGGCAAGGGGTGTAACCCAGTGCAAAACAGGCAAGGGGTATAACCCAGTGCAAAACAGGCAAGGGGTGTAGCCCAGTGCAAAACGGGCAAGGGATGTAGCCCAGTGCAAAACAGGCAAGGGGTGTAGCCCAGTACAAAACGGGCAAGGGGTGTAGCCCAGTGCAAAACGGGCAAGGGGTGTAGCCCAGTGCAAAACGGGCAAGGGGTGTAGCCCAGTGCAAAACGGGCAAGGGGTGTAACCCAACTGTTCCCACAATGAATGTAATTTAATTTACCATAAAGAAGCAAATATGGGGTGGGGGCATTGAATACGAATACATACAGTTTGTTTGCAGCTGTGTCTCTTTTACTGTAATACCAGTAGTTGTGCTAACTATTCATTTCCTAGGCGGAAAAGGTGTTCTAGACTGAGTGTACTGATGTATGTAGGAAAGATGTTGCTGCAAGAGTAGTTCTCTAATTGTAGTCATAATCAATCATACTGTAAATTTCACGTGTGTAGGTTTTGGAGATTTGTCCTAGAACAATGTGCATACTTACTGTGTGTGTACAATAGCACACTACAGTGGTATATGTACCATTCTGTACAAATATAGTATTATGGTCATGATCTTTGTAGTATGCACTGTAAAGTATACAGTATATGTACAGTATATATTATGCACGTATACACATATGTACTACTTATAGTTTTATATTATTATAATATGGAAATCAAATATACATGTACCTATATTGTTTCAATTCTGGGTATTTCAATTCCTGTTCTATGCGGTATGTTCATGACCCTGTTTATATACGTAACTTTGGGGGGATTTTCCCTGGCACATATAGGTATGTTCATTGGGAAAACAATCTTTAAGTTATAATTATATGCGTATGTCAAGGATGTGCGATCTTTTCTAAATTAGCACCAAGTATATCCAGTTGATGTACTGAGACAGAATAATGTGGCAATACTCATAGGATGAGGATCTGTCCCTGCCAAAAGGTGGAGGGCACGACCAGAGGGTGTGAGGTGTGGTATGGGGTGTAACCCATCTTAATTACCTTATAGAAACCAGCAAGGGTGGACAATGCATACAAATTGTTTCCCTGTAACTGTGTTGTGATAATAATACAACTGCCCATTTCCTAAACTATAATAGTCAGAAAAGGCGTTCTAGACCTGTTCTTTACCCCATGCACTGTTTGTAGGAAGGATGTCCCCAAAGAGTCTCATGTTGTTTTTGCCATTGATGGCTTATGGCTAAATATTGCTAACTACAAAGCTGAATGGACCTAGAACACTCCTTCATAATATAGCTATGATTTGCTGTTATACCAGCCTTCTACAGGCATCTGCCAACATCTTGGCAGGTGCCCCGAACTCTTGCGACTTGTGTGTGTGTTCCTATTTCTCCAAGATAGAAGCAAGATTAACAGGCTGTATTGGCATCCAATTTTTGACCAATGTGGTATACGAAGGCCTTTGTAAGTGCTGTGATCCATGATTTGGTAATTATTTTATAATAGGGTGAAATTTGGCCACACAAGATACAAGTACTCATCACTATGAGCGACCGCGATCCTTTCCACATGTTACAAATGTTTACAATACCTCAGTTTGTCTCGGTCTTCATATAATGTATAGTGCAAACGCCAACACCTGTTGTCATGTGCCATATCATAAGTTTCCATTTAGGCAAAATATTGAGAGAATGCACCATACCACCCCAACCATCCCTCCACTACGCATGTGAGACATGTCCAGGATCTGTTATGATAGCGCTACCCAGGTTGCATAGCGATAAAATGTAATTTTTCAGCGCTTACAAGTTATTAGTCACGCAGTTATCTCGTGGTTTGGACTAATATTCGGGCGTATACGAATAGCGAATCCACGTTTAGTGACGTTTTCTGCCGTCACGGTTGCTCTGTCACATGCTGACTTGTGACCTAACTCGCTGTTCGTCTGAATCATAGTTTTCGGCTGGATGCTACGTGAGGGAACTAGCTGGAGACAGTTTCTTGGTATCAACTTCGAGCCATCGGAAATATACAACTTTTCCATGCGGGTGAGAGAGAGCTTTTGTTCCTGTCCCAAGTTACAGGAGCTTGAATGCTTGCTTTTGAGGGCCAATTGATCAGATCTCGGCTTTGGAAAGGAACGGCCAACTCACCCGCATGGAAAAGTTAGTAAATGTTTTGTTATAGCGATTTATGTTAAAAAATAGTCTTGGAAGCGTTCCGCCAGGTAGCACCCAGAGCGTTTCGCTTTTCCATAGGGGTTAGGAAAACCTCAGTAGCTTCTTTGCGATAAAAGCAAGCCTTTGAAAAAGGTAATCGTACGAAAGTCTACGTGTCTGCCTGCATTTTAATCCCTTGTTTGACTCTCTGCATCAACTACAAGTTGAGAACAGAAGCAGTAAAAACGACCGAAATTTTCACACCTCCGAATTAGCGCGGACATGTCCCACATGCGTAGTGGTGGTCTGGTTCACAAGAGTAAGCGCAGCTGTGCTGCTGTGATTATTCATAGATCATGAATATAATTATGATGTCCTGGGAAGGTAATCCCAAATACAAACTGCCAATATTTAATTCGGCCACAAACATTCTTCCAGCCAACCTTTCCAGCTATAATAATAATATACAGTATACACTGGACTATTATAAAGTACTTGGGTTCACACTTACCTACTGCAAAGAACTCACTAGCTCGCCTTGTTATTCAGTGCTGCAAAAGGAATGTTTCAGTTAAGCATAGTATTGCTCTTGTTGGTGACCATTCACCTATCTAATGGACAGAACATCAGTGGGAATTTTGTTAGAGGTACATGTAATGTTTCTTCTTATTACTGGTACAAGTATCCTGAGGAAGGTGAAGTGTCCTGTAACATTACCACGTGCTTCAAATCTCGCAATGACACTGAGAAGTGCAATAGTATTGAAAGGATCTGGACATGTGAAGACCTGCAACTGTCAGAGTGCAAAATCTCTCCTTATATTCTGACAGTGTACTATTTTTTATCTTCTGTTGACAAAGTGCAATGTAGTAACTCACAACAGCAAACATGCTTGAGCACATCGGGCAATTATGATTTCCCTTTCAGGGATCCTTTCATTTGGATTGGTTTTGGCCTAGTACTCCTTTTCCTTCCCATCATAATCTTCTTCAATTGGAATCTTGCTTCTGGACCTAATCATTCCTTTGTCTTCTTCTACCAGTGTGCACCTTTGGCCTCTCAATTCGGAATGTATGTGGCTGGTTTGGTGATGCAAAACTTTATTTTATGGGGCGATCTTAAATATATGATGTTTGAATATTGCAAGCATATCATTGTAGTATTTGTCATCTTTTTTATTCCTTTCCTGGTGAAGTGTACCTGTTGTCCTCTTCAGAAGTGTCGTCTTCCCTGGGCTAAGGTGAGGAGAGCAGTAAGGAACTTCAGGGAGAAACACATTGGTAGTACATTCATTCACGCCATCTGTTCCATCATTGTCCTCAGCTATGGTGATTTGGTGGCTATTTCTATGAGAGTTGTCATTGTATCAAGTGAAGCCATTGCTTTTGGTCCATGCTGTTATTATACCAACCATTCACATGCTGGACCAGCTCCTTGTGATGAATCAGATGCTACCACTTTCAAAAATATGTATCTTCAGTATTTGATTCCTTCTGTTGTAGTCCTGGCTCTCCTCCTGCCCCTCCCCCTCTCCCTCATCTACTATCCGTCCATCCCTGCTCTCTTCCACAAGTTGACAGGGAGATCTCTCCCTCGCTTTCCCAAACTAGATCCAGTGTTTGATGTGTTTCAAGGAGTGTACAAGGACAAGATGAGGTGGTTTGCTGGAGTCCACCTCCTCTACCTCATCATCCTGTGGGTGGTGTATCTTTGTTGGCATGATTTCATTCCATTCCTCTTTGTGGGAATCCTTGCAATTCACAGTCTGTTTCAGCCTTTCAAGAATCCCAAACACAACTATCTTGAGACTTTGTATCTTGTTTATCTATCCCTCATGTCTGTTGGAAGTAGCTATATTCCGGATGGGGTCACTGCTTTCATGAATTCTGAGCGTAATGACCCCCGTAATGATAGTGATATTATAATCATTTTATTGTTGTTTATTCTTCTTGCCTTTCCTGCTTTCCTTGTCTTTGTATTTTGCTGGTACAAGTTCCTTTCCAAACGTGTTTTCTGTCAAAGATTTGTTGCCAAAATCAAAAGCTTCCACAAAGTTAAGGAGGTGAAACTGGAGGAAGAACAAGAGGAAAAACAAGAGGAGGAACCTCATTATTATGAAGCAGAATGGTTGTAGTACCCTAAGATGTATTGTGTGTTGTGTGTAGTTACTGTATTGAGATACTTGAGTTAGCTGTAGTGTACAAGTAGAGACAAGACTTCTGTCCATTATTTCTGTGAGTTTACCGAGTGTGATATTTTCTAAATCACTAATTTAATAACAGCTCAACTGATCAATTTTGAATCTTAGTCTCGTTTCATGTATTCCTCCCTGCATGTGGGTGTGGTTGTGTCATTAATTGTGTATGTGTATATTTTGTATGTTGGCAATAATAAATCGATTATGACATCATAAACCACTGACTGTTTCATAGTTAGGGATGAGGTGGAAAAAAATATGGCCGCCCATACATTAGGATCTACTGTATTTTCACTAAAAATTCACTTCTGAATAGTGAATATTTGAACCCCCACAATTTTCATCCCTTGTATGGCATTACCAGTTGATGTACTGAATAATGTGGCAGTGCTCACAGGATAAGGATCTGTCCCTGCCAAAGGCAGGCATGACCAGAGGGTGTGAAGTGTGGCAAGGGGTGTAGTCCATTTGCTCTCACAATGAATGTATTTACCATAAAGAAACAAATAAGGGTGGGGACAATGATTAACGTTCTATGTGCAGCTGTGTCTCTTCTAACAGTTTGATATGGACTGCTCCTCTCCTAGGTGAAAAGGGTGTTCTGGAAGAAGTGCACTGTTGTATAGGAAAGATGTGCACAAAGAGTCTCATGTTGTACTTGCCATTGACAGCTCATGGCTATACTTTGTTTTGCATCCTCTGCTGTACAAAGTGGTTGCATGTGTGAATGTATAAGTGGGTAAATAATTACTGCTTGTACCAGTATGCGAATGGGCAACTGTATTTGTGTGCATGTGTTTCTATGCTTGTCATGTTGTCAGGTCCTGTTTTACACACAGGTTGCTAAAGGATTAGTCTTCTAATTGTAGTCATAATCAATCATACTGTAAATTTCACGTGTGTAGGTTTTGGAGATTTGTCCTAGAACATTGTACGTACATAGTGTATGTGTACGTGTTTCCATGGATTGCATGGTATGAATGTCTTGGGGGGATTTATATGTCAGTGATTGTTGCTGTCAAGTGCACTCAACAGTCCAGTCTTGTTGTGGTGCGAGTGTTGTAATAGTCTTGTACGAATCTATAGTATTGTTGAAGTTTATCTTATGTGAAGAATTGCGTGTAGTAAATTGGTATGGTATATAGACATTACCCAATAGCACACCAGACCTAAGTGGTACCATTCTGTACACTCAGGAGTATGTTGGCGCAGTCAATGGACATTAACTTTGTAGTACGTATACACTGTATAATATTGTTTATAGTATGCAGTATATCTATAGTTATATATTATATACGTATGTACCTACAGTATGTACTACTAATACAGTGGAATCTGTGACAGTGGACGTTCCAAAATTTGGCAATCTCTCTACAAAGGACACAGCTTGAGTTTCCTAGATATTTTCTCTCTATTGTTCCAATATATGTTGGACCTCCCAAAGAGGACAAACTCTTACAAAGGACAAAAGATTGCCCCAAAGTCTCCTTTATTTGGAGATTTCAGTGTAATTTTATATTAAAATCCAAAAAATTGAATAGGCATATTATATATACATATATTTCAATTCTGGGTGTACTTCCAAATTCCCGTTCTATGTACAGTTTGTACATTACCCTGATTTGGTCTGTCCCTGCTAAAAGGTGACTGGCATGACCAGAGCATATGTGAGGCATGGCAAGGGGTGTAACCTAACTGTTTCCACAATGAATGTAATTACCATAAAGAAACAAACAAGGGTGGGGGCAATGAATACAAATTGTTGCTGCTTACAACTGCCTATTTCCTATAGTTAGCAAATGTGTTATGGACTAGGTGCATTATAGTAGGAAAGAAGTCCTCATAGAGTCTCATGTTGTTCTTAATTGCCATTGGTGGGTTATTTAGTGGTTAAGACAAAGGTGCGAGGGCTGTATGGCATATAAAATGCCGAATCCCAAGGGTGTATAGCGCCCGAGGGCGAGTGCATTTTATATGCCATACAGCCCGAGTGCCCATGTCTTAACCATCATAGTATCCATTCGTGGACTTTGGCCATGGACAGGTGTCCTTGACTTTCAGAAATTCGACGAAGCAATTTGAATGCTAAAATTGAGTTGAAGAAGGGAATCAGCAGTATGATCGTTAAAGAAGTCTTTCTCTGCTACGTGGCTAAGTTCACTTCTTGCAGTGGCAAAAATTGGCTTTTTTAAGTTTGGACTTAGTGAGTATTTCTTTGAAAAGCTATCCAAGGAACATTGCAGAGGTATTTGGATGAAATCACAGATTCAAAGTATAAACTCACAGAAAGTTAAACGCCCATGTTTTTATACAGTATAAAAACGCTGTATAATCATGCCATTACCATGGTTATGGATGCTATAGCTAAATATTCAATACCATGAAACTGAATGGACCTACACAGAACACATCTACATACTAATCAAGTTTTTATAAGTGCATGTGTGTGTGACATTGTCTTTGCATGTAGTTTTCGTATTCATCTCATCTGCTAGCTCAACTGCATAGGAATGTGGTTTTCACCCATCTCCGATGCTGTTTACTAGATGCTATTGATAATATCATAATATGTTAATTTATTCAGTGTGTCTGGTTGGCCAGTTAATAATGTAAGTCCTGTACTGTGTATTCTGTGTCCGTCCTCGCATCACATGAATTTGTACTGAAAAGATGTTTGCTAAGAAGTGGGTTTCATACAAGGCAAATGGAATTCTCAAGACCTTTACTAGTCTAGTGAAGGTCTTGGGAATAATATCTGAATGTTTATGTCCCAAACGTAGCTCCAATTAATCATGGTGGCCATTCTAACAGAAGAAAGTTTAGTTGTGTATATCTGAAGAAGCCTAAGTGGGTGAAACATTATACAGTTGAATTATTGTTTAACGCAGAAATTGTGACATGTGTTAACTGTCTGATGATAAAACACATCCAAATTGACCTAGCATGTCGAAGAATTTCTGCAATCAAGTTATCTGTGGTTCAGAAGAAAGCTCTTTTGATGGTTTGGATCATTTCCATTTTTTCCTTTCCATTGAGCAGTAGGTAACCGCTACTTTCCAATGTGTGACCTTTTTTGTTGTTCCTGTGCTTCCCGCAAAGCACCCTTGGGACCAAAGTGTTATCTAGTGTGTTTATACAAGATGACTCATGTGGTGTGACTTTACTTGGGTTTAGCTAAATCGAGTTACGTACTTCCACACACTGCACCCTATATTCTACTGAGCAGTAGATCTGTAGCAATGTTTCAGTTGGGTGTAGTACTGTTCTTGTCACTGGCAGTCAGCCTTTCCAGTGGACAAGATGTTACTTTGTCTGAGAGTTCTTCAAGCAGTGGAACCTGTAATATCACTTCCTGTAGTTACCACAGGGATTCTGGGGGAGCTAGAGTATCCTGTGATGTCAACACTTGTTTTGAAGCTTTCAATGGAAGTGGTAACTGCTTCAGTTCTGACAGTGAATTCACATGTGGTCAGAGAAGTTACCTTTCAAATACCACCACTGGACTTGGACGTGCCTTTGGGCCCTTACTTGTACTCGTTCGTTCTGAACCTTATGCCTGCCAACTGCATCATGATGTCTGCTTAGTGCAGGATTATGCATGTTTATGTCGTAGTCCTGAATACCATGACGAATCTCTTCTTTCACTGTTGTCGATTGGTTTTGGGTTTGTACTCCTTTTCCTTCCCATCATAATCTTCTTCAATTGCAATCTTGCTTCTGGACCTAATCACTCCTTTATCTTCTTCTACCAGTGTGTACCTTTGGCCTCTTTGTATGGATCCTTTACAGCTGTCTTGGTGATGCAGAATTTTATCTTACCAGACCAACCTGGATTCATTTTCCTCGGATATTTTAAGTACATTGTTGTACTTTTTGTCATCTTCCTTATATTTTTCCCGGTCAAGTGTACCTGTTGTCCCCTTCAGAGGTGTCGTCTTCCCTGGGCTAAGGTGAGAAGAGCAGTGAGGAACTTCCGAGAGAAACACATTGGTAGTACATTCATTCACGCCATCTGTTCCATCATTGTCCTCAGCTATATGGTGATTTGGTAGCCATTTCTATGAGAGTTGCCCTTGGAACAGTTCACATCAAACATGATTGCTGCTACAATGTCTCCTATGCTCATGTTACTCAAGTTCCTTGTGACTCGTTTATTGTATATTTTAATAGGATTTTCCATGTCAGAGATCTGTCAGCAATTATCTCGGCTATAATTGCAACCCTCCTTCTGCCCCTCCCCCTTTCCCTCATCTACTATCCGTCCATCCCTGCTCTCTTCCACAAGTTGACAGGGAGATCTCTCCCTCGCTTTCCCAAACTAGATCCGGTGTTTGATGTGTTTCAAGGAGTGTACAAGGACAAGATGAGGTGGTTCGCTGGAGTGCACCTCCTCTACCGCATGATCCTGTGGGTGGTGTTTCTTTGTCTACCGGATATTCTTCCTTTCTTCTTTGTGGTAATTCTTGCAATTCACAGTCTGTTTCAGCCTTTCAAGAGTCAAAAACATAATTATCTTGAGACTCTTTACCTAGTCTGTCTAGTTCTTCAGTCCTTGACCAGTAGCTTTCTGAAGATTCTGGACCTATCCAGAACCTTTACAGTTTCTGAATGTATTTACTGAGAAAATGGTTTATTTACTGGTGGTATAATACTTATTTCTTGCCTTATTTCACTCCCAACTCTCCTTGTTATTGTATTTTACTCATACAAACTTCTTTCCAAGTGTCGTTGCTGTCAAGGATGTGTTGCCACAATCAAAAACTGTCATGCAAAGAATGAGGGTGAGGAGTTGCAAACAGAGGAAGCAGCAAAAGAGGAGGATCATCTTTACTATGTAGCAGAATGGTCGTAGTAACGTAAGAACCGTGTGTTATGTACTGTGCATAGTTATAGTGTATTGAGGTTCTTAACTAATGTGTGTATATTTAAGTCGAGACGAGACTTTTGTCTATTACGTATTTCTGTAAGTTCACTGAGTATTGTGCTGTGATAGTTCCTGAAATGGTAATTTAACACATCTTGCACCATGTGTCGTATGTGCCCTGAGCACTTACATAAATGTCAATCAACTTTTTCCCTGTTACTTCTATAGTACGTGCGCTGTGTGCTTTAATTTCCACAGCCCAGGGTCACCTTTATCTGGGGGACAAGAGCCCGGGGCTACTATTAAGGCACCCAGAATGCTACTACCAATACTACAATATAATATAGTAATATAATGCTATATATAGCCTTATAAACACATACTACAGTGCAGATTATAACCTCAGGAGGTAATCCTGACAATATGTCAGACAGATGTAGTTTTCACCTGTCATAGCCGGACCAGTCATTTAAACATTTAGATGTAGTATTACTGTAACTTATTTGCTACTCATAGTTTATAAGTGGTAAGGCCATTCCTATAAGCAATGTTAATTAGTATTTGTACAGGTACAGATAAAGTTAGTTTATGACTCTAAGCAAAAATTATTGCCATTTGCCCTGGAAAGGGGGAAAAGATGCTATATGCAATAGAAAACTGCTTTTTACAGCTAAATATAGTGGTATTATCTGGAGTATTTCGCTAGACAAAGGACTTATGTAGTTATAATATGATGCTCATTGACGTCACAACAAAATGGCGGAAAACGGCACGGCGATTGTTTGGCAAATTCAGAGGTTAGAAGCTGGATTTTAGAAAATCGAACAAGGTATTTTCTTCATCAATATAGTTTAGCTAGCAAATTAACTTAGTTTTGACCAAAAATTGATACGGATATGGGCGTACCAGTCGCAGCGGCTCCGACGAAACTTGCGATGTATCGTTTTCTCACTCGCGAATCACAACCATGCCAGTGTTTGTTGGTCTTTGCCAAAATTAATTTACCACTTCTGAACAGTGGCCGTTGAAAGTTGTCCCTTAGTCTTCTTTTATCTAGGTTCACTTGTAGACTAGTAACTCTCGTGCGCCGGACATTTTGTCCGTTAGACAGGTTCACAACCCGTCATGTGACCAAGACTACCGGTAAATGTCCGGTGACCGACTGCTATAATCTACACTGTACTATATCATCTGGTGAAATGTCTGTGCTGCAGAAACAAGATGGCTTCTTGTATCTAGAGGTAGGTTAACATACTCATACATTGGCATATATGGGGGCAGAGTTAGTTGTTAGAACATTGAATTTCAGCGAAGTTGAAATAGTCGTCACTTTCTGAAGATACTGTGTTATGCTATAAAATGAAATTAGTACAATACAGTCATGACTCTTTGATCTGCCCACATTGATTCCATTAAAATATGCTGGATTAGAAAGGGTGCTGGATATTATTAAATAAGTCTTCATTTAAATTTGAAGATAACATACTAGTCATATTATAAATACAGTGCAATATAAGAGTACATATTACCATACACTGAAACCTGAGTATGTATTAGACTACTGTAGGGACCAACAAATCACAGTGTCTTTATAGACAGGTGGTCCTTATGTAGAGGTGCATAAGTACTGATTTAGTGGCTCATGGACCTGTCCAGAGTGGTCTTTATAGACGGGTGGACCTTCTATACAAGTGGTCTTTAAAACAAGTTTCACTGTAATTGGAGCACGTATAAATAATATCATACACTACATGATGCTCACAGTGTGGTGTGAATTACCGTACATGCATTCTAAAGTGTCAAATAAAATGAAACTTCAACTGTCCTCACTCGAACTACATACAGTTGTAATGTCTTGATTCTAGAGGTGACGGATTAGCAAGACAAAGATGTATACTCCCGCATATGAATGTGCATAAAATGGTGATGCGTACTGGAACTGGAAATGGAAGGCTGGTTTATCACATACAAAATGTACTGTGCACGTGTTTTGCACAAATCTTGACTGGAAGTCAAGTGTGCTGGTTTATCAAAGGCTGCATTAAAGAGTCATGACTGTGTCACCAGTGTGCCACCTCGTGTGTTATTCCTGTGCTTACCACAAAACGCCCTTTGGACCAAAACAGTTATCTAATATGTTTATGTAAGTACAAATCCATTACATGACTTCTCCTCATAATTGTGTTTTTCTTGAAATAGAATAAATACAATACGGTACACCCCATTTTACAGAACGGTTACTGTAGGTTCTGCATGTAGCAATGTTTCAGTTGGGTGTGTTACTGTTCTTGTCACTGGCAGTCAGCCTTTCCAGTGGACAAGATGTTACTTTGTCTGAGAGTTCTTCAAGCAGTGGAACCTGTAATATCACTTCCTGTAGTTACCACAGGGATTCTGGGGGAGCTAGAGTATCCTGTGATGTCAACACTTGTTTTGAAGCTTTCAATGGAAGTGGTAACTGCTTCAGCTCTGACAGTGAATTCACATGTAGTCAGAGAAGTGAAGAAAGTGAACGTTCCCTTTCCAATATCACCACTGAACTTGGATATAGGTTCACTCTCTCATTTGTTCCCTCTGAACCTTTTATCTGTGCAGTGAAAGGTGATACCTGTTTATGTCGTAGTCCTGACTACAAGGACGGTGCTCTTCTTGCATGGTTGTTGATTGGTTTTGGCTTAGTAATCATTTTTCTTCCCATCATTGTCTTCTCCAACATCAACCTGGCATCTGGACCTAATCACTCCTTTGTCTTCTTCTACCAGTGTGCTCCTTTGGTCTTTTTGCCAGGAATTTACGTCTCTTTCTTGGTGATGCAGAATTTCTTCTTACCAGCCCAACCCAGGTTTATTGTGCTTGAATATTGTAAGCATGGTGTTGTACTATTTGTCATCTTTTTTATGTTTTCCTGGTCAAATGCACTTCATGCCCTCTTCAGAGGTGTCGTCTTCCCTGGGCTAAGGTGAGGAGAGCAGTGAGGAACTTCAGAGAGAAACGCATTGGTAGTACATTCATTCACGCCATCTGTTCCATTGTTGTCCTCTGCTATGGTGATTTGGTGGCTATTTCTGTGAGAGTTGCCCTTGGATCAGTTCATATCAAAGATAACTGCTGCTACAGTGTTGTCTCCGGTAATTACACTCAGTTTGTCTCCTTTTACTTTTATGCTACTCCTGTTCCTTGTGATGAGTCATATATGGTGTATTTTGATTGGACTTCCTCTGGTGGTATCCCTTCAGCAATTATCTCAGGAGTTTTTGCAGTCCTCCTCCTGCTCCGCCCCCTCTCCCTCATCTATTATCCGTCCATCCCTGCTCTCTTCCACAAGTTGACAGGGAGATCTCTCCCTCGCTTTCCCAAACTAGATCCAGTGTTTGATGTGTTTCAAGGAGTGTACAAGGACAAGATGAGGTGGTTTGCTGGAGTACACCTCCTCTACCTCGTGATCCTGTGGGTAGTGTATGTTTGCAAAGCAGATGTCATTCCATTTATCTTTGTGCTAATCCTTGCTGTTCACAGCCTTTTTCAGCCTTTCAAGAATCCGAAACACAATTATCTTGAGACTTTATATCTTGTCTATCTAGTCCTCATGTATGTTGGCAAAAGCTACCTGCAGAGTGTGTCCACTGCTCTTACAGGAGTGCTTTTTTTGTGTGATTACTTCATCATAAGTGTGTTTTCTTACATGTTCCTGCTTTTACCTGCTTTTATTGTCATTGTACGATTCTGTTACAACTTCCTTTCCAAACGTGTTTGCTGTCAAAGATTTGTTGCCACAATCAAAAGCTGCCACAAAGTTGAGCAGGTGGAACTGGAGGAAGAACAACAGAAGGTGGAACCTCATTATTATGAAGCAGAATGGTTGTAGTACCCTAAGATGTATTGTGTGTTGTGTGTAGTTAGTGCATGTATTGAGATACTTGAGTTAGCTGTAGTGTGTAAGTAGAGACAAGACTTCTGTCCGTTATTTCTGTGAGTTCACTGAGTGTTATGTTGTGATAGTTCTGAAGTGCTAATTTAATAACAGCTCAACTGATCAATTTCGAATCTTAGTCTCATTTCATGCACTCCTCCCTGTATGTGGGTGTGGTTTGAGTGTCATTGTGTACGTATATATTGTGTGTATTGGCATACATAATAGTATAATGAATCACAATAGTAGTCCACATTTAGGGATGAAGTGGATAAAACATGGCTACCCATGCTGTACATTAGGACCAACTGTATTTTCGCTGAACACCTTTCATGGTATAAACAGTTGATGTACTGAGTAATGTGGCAATATAAAACTCATAGAATGTGGATCTGTCCCTACCAGGAGGTGGAGGGCATGACCAGAGGGTGTGAGGCGTGGCAAGGAGTGTAACCCATCTGTTCCCACAAAATGAATGTAATTACCATAGAGAAACGTAATAAGGGTGGGGGAATTGAATACAAACAGGTACTGTTTGTTGCAGCTGTGTCTCATTTCCTTGGCAGAAAAGGTGTTGTACTGAGCTGAGTGCACTACTGTATACTAGGAAAGATGTTGCTGCAAGAGTAGTCTTCTAATCGTAGTCATAATCAATCATACTGTAAATTTCAAGTGTGTCGCATTTGGAGATGTGTCATAGAACAATGTACAAACATGCTGTGTGTATGTGTTTCCATGAATTGCAGGGTTTGAATGTCTTGGGTGGGTTTTATGCGTCAGTGATTATTGTTGACAAGTGCGCTCAATAGTTTATTCTTGTTGTGGTGCAAGTGTTGTGATTGTCTTATACAAATGTACATGTATAGCATTGTTGAAGTTTATCTCGTGTGAAGAACTATAGTAAATTGGTGTGGTCTTAGTATATTGTATAAACTTACCCAATAGCACACCAGACCTAAGTGGTACCATTGTGTATACAGATGCATGTTTACTCGGCATAGTCAATGGACATTAACATTGTAGTACATATGCACTGTATAATATTGTTTATAGGATGCAGTACAGTAGATCTATTGTTCATATACATGTATATAATACTGACGATTATGGAATCCTATACTTGGCACAGATCATAATTGGGGATAAAAAACACTAGGTCACAGGGTCACAGGTGTATATGAACACATATACAGTACTCCCTTTTCAGTTGTGTGTTGTTAAAGCTTCAGAAAAGTGTCCCGGTCATTGAAAGTTTGTAGATAGATATACCCCTCGCCAAATTACATATACATATGTACCTATGTGCATACTAATAATAATTTTATATTAAAATAAAGAAATTAAGTACATATTATACGTATATTCAATTTTGGGTACTTTCAATTCCCGTTCTATGTATGTTCATGACCCTGATTAGGTACACGAAATTTTGGTTAACATGAAAGTAGAAAATGACCCCTGCAATGCATTTAGTATTCCTAATTGTTCTGATAACAAGAAATTCTGATAACATGAACACTTTTCATCAGTCCCTTAAGTTTTGTGTTACGTGGGTTCTACTGTACTTAACTTCGGGAAGGGGGTCTGTCCCAACTAAAAGGTGACTGGCATGACCAGAGGGTATAAAGGTGACAAGGGATGTAGCCCAACTGTTCCCACAATGAATATAATTACCATAAAGAAGATAACTATGTAATAGGGGTGGGGACAATGAATGCAAATTGTTGTTTGCAGCTGTGTTGTGATACAATTGCCCATTTCCTAGTCAGGAAAGGTGTTCTAGATGCAGTGCACTGCTGTAAGGAAGATGTCACCAAAGAGTCTCATTGTTCGCTTATATAAACTGTAAACTATGGAACTGAATGGACCTAGAACACACCTTTGTAATATGACTATGATTGCTGTTATACTAGTCAACGTTTTGTACAGCATGCATGACATTGTCTATGCATGCAGTTTTCGTATTTACCTCATCTCATCAGCTGCATAGAAATGTTACAGTAGTTCTCATCCATCTCTGATACTGTGTACAAATTGCTGTTGATATGTTTTTTTAATCCCACATTTCAACAGTTTTTATACACATTTTCCCTTCAGATGCCATTTTTTGATTTACCAGCCCTTTCCTCCATTTCTTTATGACGTAGACTACCATATATATATAGCCAGAAAGGTTGGTGGGAATTTACTTTGGTGGATTGGTGGTCACATCTACCACCAAATTATAATCTGTCAAATATTTTCAAATTGATATTCTGCTAAAGAAACAAGGAGCAACCTGCTGACATCTGGTAGGGAAACATGCCTCAATACGCTGTGTTTAACATCAATGACGACAATAGCAATAGTATGCAGGTTGTGCAAATTGCCTTCTTTTTTGCAAAATGATTGCTATTTGTGTTACAGAACTCCCGAAAATATCCATGGAGAACTCTGTTGCCATTCCTTACGTTATTTCACACATGCATGTTCTGTTCAATCTTGAACAAGGCCACAGGGAAGCCTAGTCTTGTGAACCAGACCACCCAGCCGAGGGATGGTCTGGTGCCTTTACATGCTTATTTAGATTGCCACCCCCCTACAAGTGTCTGCCAACATCTTGGCAGGTGCCCCAATCTTTTAACTTGTGCGTGTGTTCCTATTTCTCCAAGACAAAAGTAAGATTTGCTGGCTGCATAAGTTTCGACTGACGTGGTCTTCAAAGGTCTTTGTAAATGCTGTGATCCTTGATTTGGTAATATTTCTCTGATAGGGTGAAAGTTGGCCACACAAAATACAAGTACTCGTCACCGTGAATGTACTGGTTAGTTAGGAGGTCTAGGCTATCGAAGGTTACCTTTTGTTGATAACCTAGACCTGCTAACTAACCAGACAGAGTACTTGGTGTTAATCTAGGTGTTCAGTAAAGCTGTCTGTTTAATACCATCTAGTGGTTTCAGATTTTCCTTGACCAATCCTGTGATGGGAGGTTTCCAAGGAACACCCGTTACTGTTCTGCCCAGTGCTACTGATGAAGGGTGGAATTCCCAGAAAAGGCCTTTTAGCACTTTGGCAAAACAGCAATGCTTCGTCTCTGGTTAGCGTGGTTAGTATACATTTTACTTTCTTAGACTAATACCTGTTGTCACATGCCATATCATAAGTTTCCATTTAGTTGAAATATTGAGAGAATGCACCAGACCATCCTTCAACCAGGGGTGGTCTAGCTCACAAGACTAAGCTCAGCTGTGCTGGTGCAGCCATTTTCTTTAATTAAGGCTTGTGATTATTCATAGATCATGAATATAATTATGGTGGACGGTCCTAGCAGGCCAGACTAGGTGTCCTGGGAAGATAATTCTCAAAATATAAACTGTCAATATTTAATTTGGCCACAAATA
Source organism: Halisarca cf. caerulea (assembly GCA_963170055.1). Taxonomy (NCBI): domain Eukaryota; kingdom Metazoa; phylum Porifera; class Demospongiae; order Chondrillida; family Halisarcidae; genus Halisarca; species Halisarca cf. caerulea. Next base: position 3,401,917 of record CAUJGJ010000188.1, on the reverse strand, counting down.
TTCTTCTGGCCAACCTTTCCAGCTATATATATAATACACAACTACTGGGGTTCACACTTACATACTGTCAAGAACACGCAAGAGCGCCTTGTTATTCAGCACTGCAAAAGGAATGTTTCAGTTAAAAATAGTATTGTTCTTGTTGGTGGCCATTTACCTATCTAATGGACATAACATCAGTGGGAAATTTGTTGGAGGTACATGTAATGTTTCTTCTTATTACTCGTACAAGTATCCTGAGGAAGGTATAGTGTCCTGTGACATTACCTCGTGCTTCAAATCTCTCAATGACACTGAGAAGTGCTATAGTATAGAAAAAATCTGGACATGTGAAGACCTACAACAGTCGAAGTGCGAAATCTCTCCTTATATTCTGACAGTGTACTATTATTGTGGGTCTTCTGTTTACAACAAAGTGCAATGTATGGTACATAGTAACTCACAACAGCAAACATGCGTGAGTACTTCTGACAGTTATGATTTTCCATTTAAGGATCCTTTAATTTGGATTGGTTTTGGTCTAGTACTCCTTTTCCTTCCCATCATAATCTTCTTCAATTGTAATCTTGCTTCTGGACCTAATCATTCTTTTGTCTTCTTCTACCAGTGTGTACCTTTGGCCTTTCAATTTGGAATGTATGTGGCCTTTTTGGTGATGCAAAACTTTATTTTAACAAACGATCTTAGACATATAATGTTTGAATATTGCAAGTATATCATAGTAGTATTTGTCATCTTCCTTATTCCTTTCCTGGTCAAGTGTACCTGGTGTCCATTTCAGAGGTGTCGTCTTCCCTGGGCCAAGGTGAGGAGAGCAGTGAGGAACTTCAGAGAGAAACACATTGGTAGTACTTTCATTCATGCCATCTGTTCCATCATTGTCCTCAGCTATGGTGATTTGGTGGCTATTTCTATGAGAGTTGTCATTGTATCAAGTGAAGTCATTGTCTCCGGCCCGTGCTGTTTTGATGCCAGGCCCTACTGTTCAGGTGCTAGCCCAGCTCCTTGTGATGAACCTGATGCTACCACTATCAGAAATAGGTACCAGCAGTATTTAATTCCTTCTGTTGTAGTCCTGGCTCTCCTCTTGCCCCTCCCCCTCTCCCTCATCTACTACCCATCCATCCCTGCTCTCTTCCACAAGTTGACAGGGAGATCTCTCCCTCGCTTTCCCAAACTAGATCCAGTGTTTGATGTGTTTCAAGGAGTGTACAAGGACAAGATGAGATGCTTCGCTGGAGTACACCTCCTTTACCGTATGATCCTATGGACAGTGTATCTTCGAAAACCAGAAGTCATTTCATTCTTTTTTGTGATAATCCTTGCTATTCACAGTCTGTTTCAGCCTTTCAAGAATCCAAAACACAATTATCTTGAGACTTTATATCTTGTTTATCTATCCCTCATGTCTATTGCCAGTAGCTATATACAGAATGCGTCCACTGCTATTGGGAACTCCGATGTAGTTGCTGTAACAATAGTTGGTGTGTCTTCTTCCATTTTCCTGGCCTTTCCTGCTTTCCTTGTCTTTATTTTTAGCTGTTACAAGATCCTTTCCAAACGTGTTTGCTGTAAAAGATTTGTTGCCAAAATTAAAAGCTACCACAAAGTTGAGCAGGTGGAACAAAAGGAAGGCTTAATACAGCAAAAGGAGGAACCTCATTATTATGAAGCAGTATGGTTGTAGTACCCTAGTATTGTGTGCTGTGTGTAGTTAGTGTATTGAGTACTTAGCTGTATTGTGTAAGTATAGAGACTTCTGTCCATTGTTTCTGTGTGTTTATTTTCAAAGTGTTATGTTGTGAAAGTTTCTGAAATGCTAATTTAGTTTCAGTAACTACTCAATTTTGAAGTCCAGTGTATTATGTGTATACATAATATGTGTATGTGGTTTGAGTGTCATTGTGTTTGTGCATAATATTATATACAGGAACCACTGAGTGTTTCATTTGTAGGGATGATGCAAAAAAGCATGGTCACCCATACATTAAGACCAACTGTATTTTGCTAAAAACTCACTAAGTCTTCCAAATTTGCAAAAAAAATTGAACCCTTGATTTTTCAACCCAAAGCATGCGTGACCAGAGCATGTGAGGCGGGGCAAGGGGTGTAACCTAACTGTTCCCACAATGAATGTAATTACCATAAGGAAACAAAGGAGCGAGGGGACAATGAAGACATACAGTACAGTACTATATAGTGATATATATGCCATTCTGTACAGATACAACAGAATATATGTTGGCATATAGTTGATGGAGGGTTTTAGTATGCACTGTATAGTAATTTTAGATCACACAGTATATCTATAGTATTTATATATAATATACTGTACAGTACATTGAAAATTATTTTAAGATGTATGATCTTTCTGAATAATATTATTTTAGCATGAAGTGTGTATAACCAGTTAAATTGATGTACTGAGTAATGTGGCAATGCTCATAGGATGTGGACTGTCCCTGTAAGCAGGTGCGGGGCATGACCAGAACATATGAGGCGGGGCAAGGGGTGTAACCTAACTGTTCACACAATGAATGTAATTACCATAAAGAAACAAATAAGGGTGGGGACAATGAATACACATTTGTTGTTTGTAGCTGTGTCCCTTATAATAGAACTGTTGTTGTGATATATCGTCACCCATTAATTTCCTATCAGAAAAGGTATTCTGGACGGGGTGCACTGCTGTAGGAAAGATGTCCCCAAAGAGTCTCATGTTTTTCTTGCCATTGATGGCTTACATCTGTGCTGGGTTTACTGAAGGCGCAGGAGAGTTTTACTATAATTCTTACACAAAGTGTCTAGAAACTAGGGATTCCTGTTTTTTCAGTGGAGGTAGGATGTCTAACAGCAGTGAAACTAACTCGACAATTCAGTTTTGTTATAGCCGAAATACAATTTTATCAACTGCGCTGCCTTTTATATCCTTGAGTGCTGGTTTGACAGTTATCTTCATCCTTGTCATCATTTTCTTCAACTGCAATCTTGCTTCTGGACCAAACCACTCTTGTCTTCTTCTACCAAACTGTACCTTTGGCCTCATTTTATGCAATATTTCTGTCCTTCATTGTGATGCAGAACCTTTTCATTGGTGATTTTGCAAGTGTGTCCAATTTTGATATTGAGACTCAGCAGCCAAAAGTAGATAGATTTTATGCTGAACTTGTTCGTCTTGAGTATTGTAAATATGCCTTTATAGGCTTTTCAATAGTTCTTCCTTTGTTCCTGGTCAAGTGTACCTGGTGTCCCCTTCAGAAGTGTCGTCTTCCCTGGGCTAAGGTGAGGAGAGCAGTGAGGAACTTCAGAGAGAAATACATTGGTAGTACATTCATTCACGCCATCTGTTCCATCATTGTCCTCAGCTATGGTGATTTGGTGGCCATTTCTATGAGAGTTTTTATTGAATCAGTTGCAGTTATCAGTAGTGAATGCTGTAAAATTTATTCCCTCGCAGATGGTAAATTAATTACACGTTCAAGATGTTCTTACCTCTTTAAATATACGTTACTACGGGTACTTTTTCCTTTCACTAGTGGTTTTATTCTTCCTCCTGCCCCTGCCCCTCTCACTCATCTACTATCCGTCCATCCCTGCTCTCTTCCACAAGTTGACAAGGAGATCTCTCCCTCACTTTCCCAAACTAGATCCAGTGTTTGATGTGTTTCAAGGAGTGTACAAGGACAAGATGAGGTGGTTTGCTGGAGTACACCTCCTCTACCGGCTGATCCTTTGGGTGGTGTATGTTTGTATACCTGATTTCATTTCATTCTTCTTTGTGTTCTTCCTTTTACTTCACAGTCTTCTTCAACCTTTCAAGAATCAAAAACACAATTATTTTGAGACAGTATATCTGGCTAATTTATCCTTCATGTCTATTGCCAGTAGTCATATATCAGATGCAGTCACTGCTTTTACATTAGTGGGACCTTGGCTTACTGACCCCATTAATACTATGCTCAGTTTACTTTCAGTTATTCTTCTGGATTTACCTGTTTTTATTGTTGTTGTACGATTCGGTTACAAGTTCCTTTCCAAACGTGTTTGCTGTTAAAGATTTGTTGCCAAAATCAAAAGCTGCCGCAAAGCTGAGCAGGTAGAACTGAAGGAAGAACAGCAGAAGGATTAAGAAGCAGAATGGTTGTAGTAACCTAAGATGTATTGTGTGCTGTGTGTAGTTAGTGTATTGAGATACTTGAGCTAGCTGTAGTGTGTAAGTAGAGACAGGACTCTTGTCCATTATTTCTGTGAGTTCACTGAGTGTTATGTTGTGATAGCTAGGTTCTGAAGTGCTAATTTAACAACAGCTCAACTGATCAATTTTGAATCTTATGAGGTCTTGTCTCAAGCATGTCTCTACAGAGATGGGTGTGGTTTTAGTGTTATTGTGTATGTTGACATACAATTTTTATGACATCACAAACCACTGAGTGCTTTATATGTAGGGATGACTTGGAAAAGAACATGGCCGCCCATACATTAGGACTGACCATATTTTCACTAAAAGCTCACTTCTGAATCTGCGAGGTTTTGAATCCTCAAAATTGTCAACCCTTGTTTGGTATTACCTGTACTGAGTAATGTGGCAATGCTCACTGGATGTGGAGGGCATGACCAGAGGTGCAAGGTGTGGCAAGGGGTGTAACCCAATTGTTCCCACAATGAATGTAATTACCATAAAGAAACAAGGGTGGGAGCAATGAATACTATTTAATTACAGCTGTGTCTCTTTTACTGTAATATTTGTGTGAAGTATTCATTTCCTAGGCAGAAAAGGTGTTCTAGACTGAGTGTACTGATGTATATAGGAAAAATGTTGCTAAAGGAGTAGTCTTCTAATTGTAGTCATTATCAATCATACTGTAAATTTCAAGTGTGTAACATTTGGAGATTTGTCCTAGAACAATGTATATGCATGCTGTGTGTGTACGTGTTTCCATGGATTGCATGGTATGAATGTCTTGTGGTAAATGTTGGGTGGGTTTTATATTATGTCAGTGATTATGTTGTCAAGTGCACTCAATATTCTAGTTATGGTGTGAGCATTGTGATAGTCTTATGCATAGTATTGTCAGAAGTTTATAATAATAATTATATCTTGTGTGAATAATTATAATGGACCTCTCCCTGCCAAAAGGTGGCATGACCAGAGGGTGTGAGGTTGACAAGGGGTGTAACTCAACTGTTCACACAATGAATGTAATTACCATAAGGAAACAATAAGGGTGGGGGCAATGAATACAAATTTGTTGCAATGGTTGCAGCTGTGTCTCTTATAATAGTAGTTGTGATATATCATCACCCATTTCCTATCAGAAATGTGTTCTGGATTGAGTGCACTGCTGTAGGAAACATGTCCCCAAAAGAGTCTTGTGCTGTTCTTGCCATTGATGGCTTACGTTTGTGCAGGGTTTACTGAAGCTGCAGAAGAGTTTTACTATAATTCTAGATCAAAGTGTCTAGAAACCTGGGATTCCTGTTTTCCTTTTTCTTGGCAAGGTTGGATCTCTAACAGCAGTGAAACTAACTCAACTCAATGTGTAGCTGCATTATCATCAGTATTACTCTTAAGTTCAGCTTTGACTCCTGTCTTCGTCTTTGCTATCATTTTCTTCAACTGCAATCTTGCTTCTGGACCAAACCACTCTTTTGTCTTCTTCTACCAAACTGCACCTCTGGCCTCTGTTTATGCGATATATCTGTCCTTCCTTGTGATGCAGAACCTTTTCATTGGTAATTTTGCAATTGTGCACAATTTTGCTGGGAATCAGCAGCTGAAAATTGATAGATTTAATGCTGAACTTGTACTTTTTGAGTATGGTAAATATCCTTTCATAGCATTTTCAATAGTTCTGCCTTTGTTCCTGGTCAAGTGCACTTCATGTCCCCTTCAGAAGTGTCGTCTTCCCTGGGCTAAGGTGAGGAGAGCAGTGAGGAACTTCAGAGAGAAACACATTGGTAGTACATTCATTCACGCCATCTGTTCCATCATTGTCCTCAGCTATGGTGATTTGGTGGCCATTTCTATGAGAGTTTTTATTGAATCAGCTATAGTTATCCGTAGTGAATGCTGCAACAATAGTGCCTTTACAGATGACGAATTTAATGCACGTCCTTGTGATCAAGGTGATCTTGCCCCTTTGAAAATGCGGTACTACTGGTACTTTTTCCTTTCACTAGTGGTTTTACTTCTCCTCCTGTCCCTCCCTCTCTCCCTCATCTACTATCCGTCCATCCCTGCTCTCTTCCACAAGTTGACAGGGAGATCTCTCCCTCGCTTTCCCAAACTAAATCCAGTGTTTGATGTGTTTCAAGGAGTATACAAGGACAAGATGAGATGGTTTGCTGGAGTGCACCTCCTCTACCGTATGATCCTGTGGGCTGTATTCTTACCCTCAAGTGGCTCACCTTTCTTCTTTGTAATCATTCTTTCCATTCACAGTTTGCTCCAACCATTTAAGAATCAAAAGCACAACCGCCTTGAGACTCTGTACCTTGCCGCTCTTACCCTTATCTCCTTTGGTGGTATATTTGCAAGAAATTCTGGATCAACTGATTTAGGTTTTATTATTGCTGTTGATAGCATTTCCATCATTCTTGTGTGTTTACCTGCTTTACTTGTCTGGGTAGTTTGTTGTTACAAGGTCATCTCCAAACGTACCTACTGTCAAAATTGTATCCTCAAAATCAAGAGATCAGTTGGCCATTTTGCCATGAAGCGATTACCACAAGAGACAGATTTGAAAGTGGAAAAAGAAGAAATGTCATACTATGAGGTTGAATGGACTTAGAACACACCTTTGTAGTATTAGTACATTCCTCTAATTTATTGTCATACTAGTCAACTTTTTATAAGTGTGCATGCATGACATTCTCTGTGCATGCACATTTGTAGGGTTTTTTTTCATTTTATCTACTCAACTGTGTAGGAATGTAGTTCTCATCCATCTCTGATACTGTGTACTAAATGCTATTGATAAGTTAGTGCTTTATTCGGTGTGTTCTGGTTAGCCAGTTAATTATTATACAAGTCCATTATATACTAAGTATTCCATGTCTGTCCTCACACACATGGACTGGTACAGAAGCTGTTTTGCTATAGGAGTTGGTTTCATACAAGGAGAATGGACAACTACAAAGGAACAATATCTGCATGGTTATGTTCCAAAACTAGCTCGAATCAATCTTGGCGGCCATTTTAATAGACAAACGTTATCTGTGGGTCAAAATAAGGCTCTTTCGAGTCATGATCTGGATTCTTTACATAACATTATCAAAATTTTGAGTGATTGTTAATGATGTTTGTGGGTTACATGATATTGTGTTGTGGTTGAACCCCCCACCACCCTAACTCAAACAACATACAGTTGTAATTCCTTGATTCTAGAGGTGACGGATTAACAAGACAAAGACGTATACTCACACATATGAATGTGTATAAAATGGTGATGCATACTGGAACTGGAAATGGAAGGCTGGTTTATCACATACCAAAATGTACTGTACACATGTTTTGCACAAATCTTAACTGGACGTCAAGTGTGCTGGTTTATCAAAGGCCGTATTAAAGAGTCATGACTGTGTCACCAGTGTGCCACCTCGTGTGTTGTTCCTGTGCTTACCACAAAACGCCCTTTGGACCTAAACAGTTGTCTAATGTGTTTATGCAAGTACAACTCCATACGTGACTTCTCCTCCTAATGGTGTTTTGCTTGAAATAGAATAAATACAATACAGTACACCCCATTCTACGGAACGGTTACTGTAGGTTCTGTAGCAATGTTTCAGTTGGGAATGGTATTGTTCTTGTCACTGGCAGTCAGCCTTTCCAGTGGACAAGATGTTACTTTGTCTGAGAGTTCTTCAAGCAGTGGAACCTGTAATATCACTTCCTGTAGTTACCACAGGGATTCTGAGGGAGCTAGAGTATCCTGTGATGTCAACACTTGTTTTGAAGCTTTCAATGGAAGTGGTAACTGCTTCAGTTCTGACAGTGAATTCACATGTAGTCAGAGAAGTGAAGAAAGTGGAAGTTCCCTTTCCAATTTGAATGCCACCATTGAACTGGTACCTGGATATAGGCTAATACACATACTTTTTCCTTCCGAACCTTATGCCTGCCTAGTGGGAGGTGAAATGTGTTTGTGTCGTAGTCCTGGTTACAATGGCAGTAAACATGACCTTCTTCTTGCACTGTCGATTAGTATTAGTTTTGTATTTGTATTCTTTTTTCTTTGCATCATATTCTTCTTCAATTGTAACCTTGCTTCTGGACCTAATCACTCCTTTGTTTTCTTCTACCAGTGTGCTCCTTTGGCCTCTTTGTATGGATCCCTTACAGTTTACTTGGTGATGCAGAATTTCTTTTTACCAGCCCAACCAAGGTTTATTGTGCTTGAATATTGTAAGTACATCATTGTACTATTTGTCATCTTTTTTATGTTTTTCCTGGTCAAGTGCACTTCATGTCCACTTCAGAGGTGCCGTCTTCCCTGGGCTAAGGTGAGGAGAGCAGTGAGGAACTTCAGAGAGAAACACATTGGTAGTACATTCATTCACGCCATCTGTTCCATCATTGTCCTCAGCTATGGTGATCTGGTTGCTATTTCCGTGCGAGTTGTCCTTGGATCAATTCACATCAAACATGATTGCTGCTACAGTGTTGTCTCCTATCCTCATGTTAGTCATGTTCCTTGTGATGAGTCATACATGGTATATTTTGATAGGATATTCCATGACACTGTTCGTTCAGAAAGTATCGTGATAGGTAATGGAATTGTTCGGTATTTGATCCCTTCTGTAGTGTTCATAGTCTTCCTCCTGCCCCTCCCTCTCTCCCTCATCTACTATCCGTCCATCCCTGCTCTCTTCCACAAGTTGACAGGGAGATCTCTCCCTCGCTTTCCCAAACTAGATCCAGTGTTTGATGTGTTTCAAGGAGTGTACAAGGACAAGATGAGGTGGTTTGCTGGAGTGCACCTCCTCTACCGTATGATCCTGTGGGTGGTGTATCTTTGTCTACCTGATTTTATTTCATTCGCCTTTGTGTTCTTCCTTTTAATTCACAGTCTGCTTCAACCTTTCAAGAATCAAAGGCACAATTATTTTGAGACAGTATATCTGGCTTATTTATCCTTCATGTCTATTGCCAGTAGTCATATATCAGATGCAGTCACTGCTTTTACATTAGTAAGACCTGGGCTTACTGACCCCATTGATACTATGCTCAGTTTACTGTCATTTATTCTTCTGGAGTTGCCTGCTCTTATTGTCATTGTACGGTTCTGCTATAAGTTCCTTACCAAACGTGTTTCCTGTCAAAGAATTGTTGCCAAAGTCAAAAGCTGTCACAAAGTTGAGCAGGTAGAACTGGAGGAAGAGCAACAGAAGGTGGAACCTCATTATTATGTAGCAGAATGGTCGTAGTACCCTAAGATGTATTGTGTGCTGTGTGTAGTTAGTGTATTAAGTTTCTCAATTGTATACCATGAGTCTGAATGGACCTACGTAGAACATCTTGGTAGTATTAGTACATTCCTATGTATAATTTATTGTTGTACTAGTCAACTTTTTGTAGGTGTGCATGACATTCTCTGTGCATATTTGTTGGTTATTTTTGCATTTAACTACTCAACTGTATAGGAATGTAGCTCCCGTGGTAAGTAGTATGTATTACACCTATTGTATAATGCACTCAAACCTCTTACAATGTCACTGGATCCAACATGATCACTCTCACTACAACAGCACACATGGGGGAACTATATATCACTGGTCTCTGTACAAAATGTACTGGTTACATCACCAACCTGGTTATAACAGCACAAAATAGTGGAACTGTCACTAAAAGGTGTGCGGCATGGGCGCTTATCGAATACAAACTCTATATATAGTCATGGTGTTATGGTTAGGGTTGGGTTAGAGTTTAGTATTGATAAAGCGATAGGGGGACAACTTACGGCAGGGAACCATTCACGGCATTATAGAGCCAGTTGTGGTGTTGTAAAGAGGTTCGACTGTACATATATGCGTACAGAGGAAACTCTTATAGCAAACTCCCCCCAATAGTGTAAACCTCTCTAGAACAGACTGCTTTCATGGGTCCAGATAGATTGTTATGCATGTAGAATAACCTCTGAATAGTGGAAACCTCTGCACAATGAACTGATTTTCAGTCCCCAGAGTGTATGTTGTAGAGAGGTTCCACTGTATGTACGTATATATATATATATATATATATATATATATATATATATATATATATATATATATATATATATATATATATATATATATATATATATATACTGTACATACGAATGAGTAGCTATATGAGTGTATCTGAGGTACTCTTCCTACACTGCCTATTACATGTAGAGTTCTATGGTTCAGTGAAACCTCTGTAATCCGGCACATGGATAATCCGACCATCTCACCAGGTACAGTCACCATGTAATTGTATCAGAGTAGAGTATGTTGATAGTCACTCGGTAATCCAACACCTCCTAATCCGTTCAATTGAGTGACTCCAAATTACTCCAATTGAGTGCTGAATTAGAGAGGTTTCGATGTTAGAGGAGAACCCATGACTGTTGTGGAATTCTATCATTGGTTTTTATTAGCAGTGAACTCACTGTTCCAATGGGTCACAGCAGCATACCCGTTCTGTATGGACATAGTGAGGTGTCTTCTCAGACTGTTTGCTGTGTTTCTCTGTTGTGAGGTGTTTTCTATCTGATTGTGTACTGTGTTTCTCTCTTATCCAAGGTAATGTACATCTGGTTAGAATTTCTTTAAATGTGCAGTGGTTAGTTGCTGTAGGTTTGGATGTATAATGGCTCAACAACACTAGATCATTACGTGTGGTCCTTTTGCATTTGTGTGGCTAATGTTTTGCAGCTACGTATATTATACCATATCTGGGGAACCAAGAGCCCAGGGCTACTATTAAGGCACCCAGAATGCACTATACTGTAGTCTTATAATACTGTATGTAGCCTTATAAGCGCATGCTATATCATATGGTGAAATACCTGTAATAGAGAAACAAGATGGCTTCTCATATCAAGAAGAGGTACATAAACGTGCTCCTACTTTGGCATACATGTGTGCAGAGTTAGCTGTTAGAACTTTCAGCTCAGTTGAAATAGTCTTCACTTTCTGAAGACACTGTGTTATGCTATAATACAAAGTTAGTACAGTACAGTCATGACTCTTTGATCCACCCACATTGGTTCCATTAAAATATGTTGGGTCAAAGGGAGGGCTGGATATTATTATGAAATCTTAATTAAAATTCAAAACTGACATACTAGTCATGTTATTAATACTGTATAGTATAGTTGGAGCACATATTAATGCTAACATACACTACAATGATGCTCACAGAGTGGTGTGAATTACCATACGTACATTCTAAAGTGTCGAATAAAGTGAAACTTTAACTGTCCTAACTCATGCGGTTGTCATGCCTTGATTCTAGAGGTGACGGATTAACAAGACAAAGACGTATACTCACACATATGAATGTGCATAAAATGGTGATGCATGCTGGAACTGGAAATGGATGGCCGGTTTATCACATACAAAAATGTACTGTGCACATGTTTTGCACAAATCTTGACTATGTCAAGTGTGCCGGTTGTTTATCAAAGGCCGCATTAAAGAGTCATGACAGTGTCACCAGTGTGTTATTCCTGTGCTTACCATAAACATCGTTGAGACCAAAACTGTTACCTGTTTGTTTATGCAAGTGTAACTCCTGTAGTGTGACTCCTTTTTGGTGGTTTGCTTGAAATAGAATACAATTTAGTACACCCCATTCTACAGAACGGTTACTGTAGGTTCTGTAGCAATGTTTCAGTTGGGCGTGTTACTGTTCTTGTCACTGGCAGTCAGCCTTTCCAGTGGACAAGATGTTACTTTGTCTGAGTCATGGCTGTGTCACCAATGTGTCATCTCCTATGTTATTCTTGTGCTTACCACAAAAAAATACCCTGAGACCAAAACTGTTACCTATTTTGTTTATGCAAGTGTAACTTCTATGGTACATGACTCTTAATGGTGTTTTGCTTAAAATAGAGTGACTCCAACACAGTGCTCCCATTTTACAGAACTAGATCTGTAGGCTCTGTAGCAATGTTCCAGTTGGGTGTGTTATTGTTCTTGTCACTAGCAGTCAGCCTTTCCAGTGGACAAGATGTTACTTTGTCTGAGAGTTCTTCAAGCAGTGGAACCTGTAATATCACTTACTTTTTCGACCACAGGGATTATTGGGAAAATATATCCTGTGATGCCAACACTAAATTATGTCTTGAAGCTTTCAATGAAAGTAGGAGCTGCTTGGACTCTGTCAGTGAATTCACATGTAGTCAGAGAATTTTCACTGTCGAATTGATAAGTATACGTTGGCGTGCATATGGACCCTTTCTCCCATGGGTTTCTTCTGAACCTTATGCCTGTTACGTACAAGGTAGAGATTACCCTGATCAAGATGATGTATGTTTGTGTCATAGTCCTGATTACGATGACAGACCTCTTCTTCCACTGTTGTCAATTGGTTTTGGATTGTACTCTTTTTCCTTCCCATCATAGTCTTCTTCAACTGCAATCTTGCTTCTGGACCAAACCACTCCTTTGTCTTCTTCTACCAGTGTGCACCTTTGGTCTCTGTGTATGTAGCCCCTGCAGCAACTTTGGTGATGCAGAATTTCTTCTTACCAGACCAACCCAGATTTATTTTGCTTGTATATTGTAAGTACATCGTTGTACTATTTGTCATCTTACTCATGCTTTTTCTGGTCAAGTGCACTTCATGTCCACTTCAGAGGTGTCGTCTTCCCTGGGCTAAGGTGAGGAGAACAGTGAGGAACTTCAGAGAGAAACACATTGGTAGTACATTCATTCACGCCATCTGTTCCATCATTGTCCTTAGCTATGGTGATGTGGCGGCCATTTCTGTGAGAGTTGCTCATGGATTAAATTTCGTCAATCGTAATTGCTGCTACAGTGTTGTCCCCAATTCTCCTCCTAGTCCTGTTACTTGTGATGGGTCATATGCAGAATATTTTGGTTGGTTTGCCCCTGACTTTTTGCCTTCTGTAAGTATCGCAGTAGTTTTTGTAATCCTCCTGCCCCTCCCCCTCTCCCTCATCTACAATCCGTCCATCCCTGCTCTCTTCCACAAGTTGACAGGGAGATCTCTCCCTTGCTTTCCCAAACTAGATCCAGTGTTTGATGTGTTTCAAGGAGTGTACAAGGACAAGATGAGGTGGTTTGCTGGAGTACACCTCCTCTATCTCATGATCCTGTGGGTGGTGTATGTTTGTGAACCGGGTTTTATTCCATTCTTCTTTGTGCTAATCCTAGCAATTCACAGTCTGTTTCAACCTTTCAAGTATCGAAAGTACAATTATCTTGAAACTTTGTATCTGGTCTATCTGGCCTTTATTTCTTTTGCCAGTAGTAGCTTTTTGGAGGTTCAGCACCTTTCCACCACTTATACGATTTCTAGACGTTCTAACCGACTAGATAATAGTCTTCTCATTGGTATAATACTTATTCCTTGCCTTATCTCATTCCCCACTCTCCTCGTGTTTGTGTACTACTCCTACAACAAGCTTTTTTCCAAATGTCTTTGCTGTCAAAGATGTGCTGCCAAAATCAAACACTGCTATACGAAGAGCATAGATGAGGAGAAGGCACCACCTGAGAAAGAGCAGCAAGAGGAGGACCATCCTTACTATGTAGCAGAATGGTCATAAACCTAAAGTGTATTGTGTGCTGTAGTGTGTGTTGTTGGTGTATTGAGATCCTTAAGTTAGCTGTAGTGTGTAAGTAAAGACAAGACTCTGTTCATTATTTCTGTGAGTTCACTGAGTGTTATGTTGTGATAGCTAGGTTCTGAAATGCTAATTTAATAACTGGTCAACTGATTGATATCGAATCTTAGTCTCATTTAATGCATGCCTCCCTGTATGTGGGTGTGGTTTGACTGTCATTGTGTACGTACTGTATGTATTGTGTGTATTAGCATACATAATAGTATCATGAATCACAATAGTAGTTCACATTTAGGGATGAAGCAGATAAAACATGGCTGTCCATACTGTACATTAAGACCAACTGTATTTTCACTAAAAACTCACTTTCTGTACATATTATATATAATAGTATTATTATATTATATATAATAGTATTAGCAACTATAATAGTAATACTTCCCTTGCATTGTCACCTGGCCACCTAGTGACCATACCAGTGTGTGTCTTTGTTCACTTCAGGTTGCTATGTAGTGGCTGTCACAAATGTAGTTCTGTGTAATGCAGTATTGCACAGACAGGTTGTGTGGTTTATGGTGTACATATGTAGGATGGGGCCTATGAGTATTGTGATGGAGCAGGTGAATATATGCAAGTGTGTGTGCACATTGATCTCAACTCACCTTCTCACTAAGCACTCACTCACATTGTGATGTCATGTGTACGGTTGCTGTATTTCTGTTTGCCAGGAATACTTACCAACAGTTCACTGTACACTCCTGTTAGTATGTACTAACAGAGTGAGGAGTACTAGTCTGTGTACTGTACAGAAAGTGGGGGCATAGTAAGGTGTATGTACTGCACTAGTCTGTGTACTGTACATGAGGTAGGGACGGAGTGAGGAGTGTGTACTAGTCTGTGTACTGTACATGAGGTAGGGACAGAGTGAGGAGTGTGTACTAGTGGGGACAGAGTAAGGAATATGTACTAGTCTGTGTACGTACATGAGGTAGGGACAGAGTGAGGAGTGTGTACTAGTCTGTGTACTGTACATGAGGTAGGGACAGAGTGAGGAATATGTACTAGTCAGTATGTACTAGTCTGTGTATGTTTATCAGGTAGGGATGGGGTGAGGAGTATGTTCCCTTCTGCTTCCAGAGTGCATACCATACAGGATACTGTGAACCACCTCCACAATACAGGAACCTCCTCTAACAGGATACCATCACTCTGCACCGTTTACAGTGCATCCCTCACATTGACATACGTATGTACTTACGTATTATGCACCCTCCGAAGTAGGAACATCTCCATATACATGGATAGCCTCACTGTGTTCCCAGTGGTGTCCTTAGTATAGAGGTTTCACTGCACAGGACAGCTTACTGTGGTCCAAAGGTGTCCTTAGTATAAAGGTTTCACTGTACAGGACAGCCTCCTGTGGTCCCAAGGTGTCCTTAATACAGAGGTTTCACTGTAAGCTCCACAGTACTGGTGTAATGTATTTATGCTTTCTAATGACAATCATAGTAACTTTATTGTTCTCTGTAGCTCTCTCTTCACTGTTTGTGGGGAGCTACTCTTGTTTGGCTGCTGTTGAGTGTTCCCATGGTAACTGTACAATCTGATGTATGTGTAGAGCCCCCCCTACCTAAGCAGTATGCACAGTCCATGATGACAGTGTGTGGTGGTTTATGGTGTATATATGTAGAACGGGGCCTGTGGAGTATTGTGATGGAGCAGGTGAATACATACAAGTGTGTGCACATTGATCTCAACTCACCTTCTCACTATGCACTCACTCACATTGTAATGCCGTGTGTACAGTTGCTGTATTTCTGTGTGCCAGGAATACTTACCAACAGTTCACTGTACACTCCTGTTAGTGTGTACTAACAGAGTGAGGAATACTAGTCTGTGTACTGTACATGAGGTAGGGACTGAGCGAGGAGTGTGTACTAGTAGGGACGGAGTGAGGAATATGTACTAGTTTGTGTACTGTACATGAGGTAGGGACGGAGTGAGGTGTGTACTAGTCTGTGTGCTGTACTTGAGGTAGGAACTGAGCAAGGAGTGTGTACTAGTAGGGACAGAGTAAGGAATATGTACTAGTCTGTGTACTGTACATGAGGTAGGGACAGAGTGAGGAGTATGTACTAGTCTGTGTACTGTACATGAGGTAGGGATGGGGTGAAGAATGTGTTCCTTCCTGCTTCCAGAGTGCATACCCAACAGGACCTGTGAAACACCTCCACAATACAGGAACCTCCTCTGACACGATACCATCACTCTGCCCCGTTTACAGTAAATCCCTCACATTGACATACGTATGTACAATGCGTATTATACACCCTCCGAAATAGGAACATCTCCATATGTACGGATAGCCTCACTGTGTTGCCAGTGGTGTCCTTAGTGTAGAGGTTTCACTGTACAGGACACCTTACTGTGGTCCCAAGGTGTCCTTAATACAGAGGTTTCACTGTAAGCTCCACAGTACTGGTTTAATGTATTTATGCTGTCTGATGACATTCATAGTAACTTTATTGTTCTCTGTAGCTCTCTCTTCACTGTTTGTGGGGAGCTACTCTTGTTTGGCTGCCATTGAGTGTTCCCATGGTAACTGTACAATCTGGTGTATATGTAGTGCCCCCCTACATAGGCAGTATGTACAGTCTATGATAACAGTGTGTGTGTGCATGTACGTAGGTGGTAAGCAACCCAGTCTACATTGTATACACATAAACAGTACACATACCTAATATGGTAATACAGTGGAATCTCATAACGAATCCCAGGAGACACTGAAAGAATCTCTAATAGTAACTGTATATACAAAGTGTGTATAGAAACCATTTAAAAATGGTGAAAGAATGTCGGATTGACGTAGGACTATGCAAGAAAGATCCTCCAAAAACCCATGGAACAAGGGAAAGTTGCGAAACTGGTACTGGGCTAGGTGGGCACGGGCATAGGGCTAACTGTGCAAATTCTCAAGTGTATTGTGTACTGTGTGTGGTAAGTGTATTGAGATACTTGAGTTAGCTGTAGTGTGTGAGTAGAGACAAGACTTCTGTCCATTATTTGTGTGAGTTCACTGAGTGTTATGTTGTGATAGCTCTGAAGTGCTAATTTGATAACAGCTCAACTGATTAATTTGTCTCATTTCATGCATGCCTCCCTGTATGTGGGTGTGATTTGAGTGTCATTGTGTAGGTATGTATTGTGTGTATTGGCATACATAATAGTATCATGAATCACAATAGTAGTTCACATTTAGGAATGAAGCAGATAAAACATGGCTGTACATGCTGTACATTAGGACCAACTGTATTTTCACTGAACACCTTTCATGGTATAAACAGTTGATGTACTGAGTAATGTGGCAATATAAAACTCATAGGATGTGGATCTGTCCCTGCCAGGAGGTGGAGGGCATGACCAGAGGGTGTGAGGCGTGGCAAGGGGTGTAACCCAACTGTTCCCACAATGAAATTACCATAAAGAAACATAATAAGGGTGGGGGAATTGAATACAAACAGGTACTGTTTGTTGCAGCTGTGTCTCATTTCCTAAACAGAAAAGGTGTTCTAGACTGAGTGTACTGCTGTATACAGGAAAGATGTTGCTGAAGGAGTAGTCTTCTAATTGCAGTCATAATCAATCATACTGTAAATTTCATGTGTGTAGCATTTGGAGATGTGTCATAGAACAATGTACAAACATGCTGTGTGTGTATGTGTTTCCATGAATTGCAGGGTTTGAATGTCTTGGGTGGGTTTTATGCGTCAGTGATTATTGTTGACAAGTGTGCTAAATATAGTCTATCCTTGTTGTGGTGCGAGTGTTGTGATAGTCTTATACGTATGTACATGTATAATATTGTTGAAGTTTATCTCGTGAAGAACTATGGTAAATTGGTGTGGTCTTAGTATATTGTATAAAACTTACCCAATAGCACACCAGACCTAAGTGGTACCATCTGTACACTCAGGAGTATGTTGGCACAGTCAATGGACATTAATTTTGTAGTACATATGCACTGAATAATATTGTTTATAGTATGCAGTACAGTAGATCTATTGTTCATATATATGTATATATATACTGACGATTATAGAAATCCTATACTTGGCACAGGTCATAATTGGGCATAAAAAACACTAGGTCACTGGGTCACAGGTGTATATGAACACATATACAGTACTCCCTCTTCACTTTTGTTTTGTGTTGTTAGAGCTTCAGAAAAGTTTTTTGTGTGTAAAACACCTTGTTTCAATTGTAAATGTATACGGTACCTTTGAATTTGACCGTGAAAGACATTTGTCGGATGATGATTTGATCACAAAGCAATCACAGGCCAGTCTTGTTCTCGGTCAGTGCATGTAAATATGTATTGCATGAATAATGGCTGTCAAGTGCATTGTGCATATATATGACCCTCAGTCTTGATCATCGAAAGTTTATGGATAAATATGCCCCTCGCCAAATTACATATAATAATTATTTTATATTAAAATAAAGAAAATAAGTACATATTATACGTATATTCAATTTTGGGTACTTTCAATTCCTGTTTTATGTATGCTCATAATCCCCCCCCCTGATTAGGTACTTAACTTGGGGAGGGGGGTCTGCTAAAATGTCACAGGCATGACCAGAGGGTGTGAAGGTGACAAGGGGTGTAGCCCAACTGTTCCCACAATGAATATCATTACCCTAAAGAAGATGACTAGGGTGGGGGCAATGAATACAAATTGTTGTTTGCAGCTGTGTTGTGATACAACTACCCATTTCCTAGTCAGAATAGGTGTTCTGGATGCAGTGCACTGCTGTAAGGAAGATGTCCCCAAAGAGTCTCATTGGTGGCTTGTGGCTATAAACTGCAAACTATGGAGCTGAATGGACCTAGAACACACCTTTGTAGTATGACTATGATTTGCTGTTGTACTAGTCAATGTTTTGTACAGCGTGCATGACATTGTCTCTACATGCAGTTTGTGTATTCATCTCATCTGCTCAACTGCGTAGGAATGTAGTTCTCATCCATCTCTGATGCTGTGTATAAATTGCTGTGGATATGTTGTTTTTTTAATCCCACATTTCGTACATATTTTTTCTCCAGATGCCATGTTTGATTTACATGCCCTTTTCCTCCATTTCGTTATGACGTAGACTACCATTTAGTCAAAAAGGTTGGCAGAAATTTACTTTAATTGGTGGATTGGTGGTCACATCTACTGCCAAATTATAATCATTCTGCTGAAGAAACAAGAAGCAACCTGCTGACATTTGGCAGGGAAGCATGCCTCAATACTCTGTTGTTGATATCAATGATGACAGTAGCAATAGTGTATGGGTCGTGCGAATTGCCTTCTCTTTTGCAAATCAATTGCTACTTGTGTTACAGAACTCCTGCAAAATGTCCATGGAGAACTACATTGCCCTTCCTTATGTTATTTTATGCGTGCATGATCTGTTTAATCTTGAGCAAGGCCACAGCGCAGCCTTGTCTTGTGAATCAGACCACCCAGCCAAAGGATGGGAGACTGGTGGTACATTTACACGCTTATTCAGATAAGCGCCCCCTACACGTGTCTACCGACATCTTGGCAGGTGCCCCAATCTTTTAACTTGCGCGTGTGTTCCTATTTCTCCGAGGCGGAAGTAAGATTTGTTGGGTGCATTGGCATCTAAATTTTGACTGACTTGGTCTTCAAAGGCCTTTGTAAATGCTGTGATCCACAATTTGGTAATTATTCTATAATAGGATGAAAGTTGGCCACACAAGATACAAGTACTGATCATCCCCATGAATGTACTGGTTAGTTAGGAGGTCTAGGCTATCGAAGGTTGCCTTTTGTTGATAACCTAGACCTGCTAACTAACCAGACTGAGTACTTGGCATTAATCTAGGCGTTCAGTAAAGCTGTCTGTTTAATACCATCTAGTGGTTTCGGAATTTCTCTGACCAATCCCATGATGGGAGGTTACCAAGGAACATCCGTTACTGCTCTGTCCAGTGCTACTGATGAAGGGTGGAATTCCCAGAGAAGGCCTTTAACACATTGGCAAACAGCAATGCTTCGTCTCTGGTTAACGTGGCTAATACATTTTACCTACAAACACCTGTTGTCACATGCCATATCATAAGTTTCCATTTAGTCAAAATATTGAGAGAATGCACCAGACCATCCCTCCACCAGGTGGTCTGGTTCACAAGACTAAGCACAGCTGTGCTGCTGCAGCCATCTTCTTCAGGCTTCTGATTATTCATAGTTCATGAATATAATTATGATGTCATCAGAAGATAAAGTCTTTGGCCACAAATATTCTTCTAGCTAGCCTTTCCAGCTATATAATACCGTTGTTACGTACTGCAAAGAACACAGGAAAGCGCCTTGTTATTCACCACTGCAAAAGGAATGTTTCAGTTAAACATAGTATTGTTCTTGTTGGTGACCATTTACCTATCTAATGGACAGAACATCAGTGGGAAATTTGTTAGAGGTACATGTAATGTTTCTTCTTACTACTCCTATGCGTATTCTGAGGAAGGTGTAGTGTCCTGTGACATTACCACGTGCTTGGAATCTCTCAATGATACTGAGAACTGCAGTAGTATTGAAAGGATCTGGACATTTGAAGACCTACAACAGTCACAGTCAACAAAAATACGACAGTCACAGTGCGAAATCTCTCCTTATATTCTGACAGTGTTCTCTTATGATCGGCCTTCTGTTTACCAAATGCGATGTAGTAACTCACAACAGCAAATATGCTTGAGTACTTCTGATAGTTATGATTTCTCATTTAATAAGGATCTGATTCGTTTAATTTGGATTGGTTTTGGCCTAGTACTCCTTTTCCTTCCCATCATAATCTTTTTCAATTGTAATCTTGCTTCTGGACCTAATCATTCCTTTGTCTTCTTCTACCAGTGTGCTCCTTTGGCCTCTGTGTCTGGAATGTATGTGGCCTTTTTGGTGATGCAAAACTTTATTTTAGCAAACGATCTTAGACATATTATGTTTGAATATTGTAAGTATATAATTATAATATTTATCATCTTTCTTGTTCCTTTTCTGGTAAAATGCACTTCATGTCCCCTTCAGATGTGTCTTCTTCCTTGGGCTAAGGTGAGGAGAGCAGTGAGGAACTTCAGAGAGAAACACATTGGTAGTACATTCATTCACGCCATCTGTTCCATCATTGTCCTCAGCTATGGTGATTTGGTGGCCATTTCTGTGAGAGTTCTCATTGTATCGAGCAAAGTCATTGCCTTTGATCCATGCTGTTTTAGTGGCTATGCCTACTACTATTTAGGTCCTAGACCACCTCCTTGTGATGTACCACATACTATCAGAAATGAGTACCTTGCGTATTTGATTACTTCTGTTGTAGTCCTGGCTCTCCTCCTGCCCCTCCCTCTCTCCCTCATCTACTATCCATCCATCCCTGCTCTCTTCCACAAGTTGACAGGGAGATCTCTCCCTCGCTTTCCCAAACTAGATCCAGTGTTTGATGTGTTTCAAGGAGTGTACAAGGACAAGATGAGGTGGTTCGCTGGAGTACACCTCCTCTACCTCATGATCCTGTGGACGGTGTATCTTGTTTTACAAGATGGTCTTCCATTCTTCTTTGTTATAATCCTTGCAATTCACAGTCTGTTTCAACCTTTCAAGAATGCAAAACACAATTATCTTGAGACTTTATATCTTGTCTATTTAGTTGTGATATCCTTTGGCAACATGTATGTGCAGAACATATACTCTTTTTGCACAGCTTCTAGCACCGAACTATGTGATGAGAAACGTAATATGATTCGTCGAGTAGTTGTAATTGTATTTTCAGTAATTTTGCTGGCCCTTCCTACTTTCCTTGTCTTTGTGTTTTGCTGTCACAAGATCCTTTCCAAACGTGTTTGCTGTCAAAGATTTATCGCCAAAATCAAAAGCTGTCACAAAGTTGAACACATGGAACTAAAGAACATACACCAAGAGGAGGAACAAGAGGAGGAACCTCACTATTATGTAGCAGAATGGTCATAGTACCCTAAAATGTATTGTGCATGTGTGTACTTAGAATATTGAGATACTTGAGTTAGCTGTAGTGTGTAAGTAGAGACAAGACTTGTCCATTATTTCTGTGAGTTCACTGAGTGCTATGTTGTGATAGTTTCTGAAGTGCTAATTAAATAACAGCTTAACTGATTAATTTTGAATCTTAGTCTCGTTTCATGCATGCCTCCCCGTATGTGGGTGTGGTTTGAGTGTCATTGTGTACGTATGTATTGTGTGTATTGGCATACATAATAGTATCACGAATCACAATAGTAGTTCACATTTAGGGATGAAGCAGATAAAACATGGCTGTCCATACTGTACATTAGGACCAACTGTATTTTCACTAAACACTCACTTTCTGTACATATTATATATAATAGTATTAGCAACTGTAATGATAATACTTCCCATCCATTGTCACCTGACTACCTAGTGACCGTACCAGCGTGTACCTTTGTTCACTTCAGGTTGCTATGTAGTGGCTGTCACAAGTGTAGTTCTGTGTAATGCAGTATTACACACAGGTTGTGTAGTTTATGGTGTACATATGTAGGAAGGGGTCTATGAGTATTGTGATGAAGCAGGTGAATACATACAAGTGTGTGCACATTGATCTCAACTCACCTTCTCACTAAGCACTCACTCGCATTGTGATGTCATGTGTACAGTTGCTGTATTTCTGTTTGCCAGGAATACTTACCAACAGTTCACTGTACACTCCTGTTAGTATGTACTAACAGAGTGAGGAGTACTAGACTGTGTGCTGTACAGAAAGTGGGGACATAGTAAGGTGTGTTTACAGCACTAGTCTGTGTGCTGTAAATGTACCATACAGGACCTGTGAACCACCTCCACAATACAGGAACCTCCTCTAACAGGATACCATCACTCTGCACCATTTACAGAATATCCCTCACATTGCCATACGTATGTACATATGTATTATACACCCTCCGAAATAGGAAAATCTCCATGTACATGGATAGCTGTACTGTGTTCTCAGGGGTGTCCTTAGTATAAAGGCTTCACTGTACAGGACAGCTTACTGTGGTCCCAAGGTGTCCTTAATACAGAGGTTTCACTGTAAGCTCCACAGTACTGGTTTAATGTATTTATGCTGTCTGATGACATTCATAGTAACTTTATTGTTCTCTGTAGCTCTCTCTTCACTGTTTGTGGGGAGCTACTCTTGTTTGGCTGCTGTTGAGTGTTCCCATGGTAACTGTACAATCTGGTGTATATGTAGTGCCCCCCTACATAGGCAGTATGCACAGTCTATGATAACAGTGTGTGGGTGCATGTGCATAGGAGGTAAACAACTCAGTTTACATTGTATGCACATAAACAGTACACATACCCAATATGCTAGTACAGTGGAATCTCATAACAAATCCCAGGAGACACTGAAAGGAGCTCAAGTAGTAGCTGTATAATATTATATAAAGTGTATATAAGAACCATTTAAAAATGGTAAAAGAGTGTATGATTGACGTAGGACTATGCAAAATAGGATCCTCCAAAACCCATGGAACAAGTGTAAGTTGCTAAACCGGTACGGGGCTAGGTGGGCGAAGGGCAAGACGGGCATAGGGCTAGATGTGCACTGTGCAAATTCCTACATCCCGCGTGTGCAGCACGATGCAGCACATGCGGGATGTAGGAATTTGCACAGTGTTCATCTAGCCCTATGACTCCAAACAATAAGCCATCTATTGCAATACATTATATTCCGTTTAATCCGGCCACCTGTCTAATGTGTCACCAATCACCTTTGAAATAAGTAATTATCCCTGTAGTTACAAAAACGTACGGGGGGGGGGGGGTAGAAGAGCAACATCTACACAACCACAGTCATATTTGCTTTTGATCACAATTTATTAAATATTCATGGCTTGCCTGTAATGAATGTTAATGAGAACCCTGGTAGTGTAAGTGTAAGTTCTGTCCCAAGGGTGACTGCATTAGACAGGTTCCACTGTACTTATTGTGCATGTTGACATACAATGATTTTGACTTCACAAACCACTCAGTATATCATGTGTATGCCCATACTATTCATCAGGACTGGGTGTATTTTCACTAAAAATTAACTCACATCCAAATTTGTGAAAAATTTGTACCCTCAAAATTACATCCCTTGTATGGTATAACCAGTTAATGTACTAAGTAAAGTGGCAATGCTCATAGGATTTGAATCTCTCCCTGCCAAAAGGCAGGCATGACCAGAGGGTGTGAGGTGTTGCAAGGGTTGTAGCCCATTTACTCTCACAATGAATGTAATTACCATAAGTCTTAGAAACCAGTAAGGGTGGGGACAACAATATCTGTGTCTCTTTTATATAGTAATGGCTTCCAGGTGACTTCACAAAACTTACACATCTTCACTGAGGACGATTGGGTGTCCAAATTCATACAAAAATACAGGCCTGTTAACAAGGATCAATTAT
This sequence comes from Halisarca cf. caerulea, assembly GCA_963170055.1. Classification (NCBI taxonomy): domain Eukaryota; kingdom Metazoa; phylum Porifera; class Demospongiae; order Chondrillida; family Halisarcidae; genus Halisarca; species Halisarca cf. caerulea. Next base: position 3,377,644 of record CAUJGJ010000188.1, on the reverse strand, counting down.
TTCTGAAGCATCTGATATGGCAGCCATTCAGAAAAATTCACAAATAAATAAAAATTTCGCAAATACGAAGCCATTCGTGAAATTTGCAAAAGTAAAGTCCCTCGAAAATTTCGGACAGTACAGTACAGTACATATACAAATACACATATATCACTGATATGTGTTCTTTCCTGAATTAGCCAGCAGTATAACCAGTTGATGTACTGAGTAATGTGGCAATGCTCATGCATATTATTAGTATGTGGATCTGTTCCTGCCAAAAGGCAGGCATGACCAGAACATGTGAGGCGTGGCAAGGGGTGTAACCCAACTGCTCACACAATGAATGTAATTACCTTGAAGAAACAAACAAGGGTGGGGGCAATGAATACAAATTGTTACTTGCAGCTGTGTATGTCTTTCATTATAATACTAACAGTTACTGCCCAGTTCCTAGGGAGAAAAGGTGTTCTGTACCCAGTGCACTGTTGTATATAGGAAACATGTCCTCAAAGAGTCTCATGTTGATGGTTTATGGGTAGAAGTTGTAATCTATGAAGCTGAAGTGACCTAGTACACACTGTAATACTACAGTCGATGATTTGCTGTTATACTAGTCAACTTTTTGTAAGTGTGTGTGACATTATCTTTGCGTGCAGTTTTCGTATTCATCTCATCGACTCAACTGCATAGGAATGTAGTTCTCATCCATCTCTGATGCTGTGTACCAAATGCTATTGATATGTTAGTTTTTTATTCAGGCTGGGTTTTCTAGTTGTCCAGTTAATAATCGAAGTCCATAATATATTGTGTGTCAAACATGGTGGCTGTTTTCATAGAAGAAAGTTTACTTATCTCTTTTGATAATTTGGATCGCTTCCATTTTTAAGATGTCACCCTCTGCCACATAGAGCAAAAGGTAACAACTATGGTACTTGCTTCCCACAAAGCCCCCTTGGGACCGAAATGTTATTTAGTGTGTTTACATAAGTACAACTCACACGGAGTGACTTGCTAGTATATGGTACAGTATAATTTTATTCTCCAGGACCTCTAGTTTTGCTTGAAATAGAGTGTCTGAATTATATACAGTACGCCCCATTCTACAGAACTGTTACAGTAGATCTGTAGCAATGTTTCAGTTGGGTGTGTTCTTGTTCTTGTCAATGGCAGTCAGCCTTTCCAGGGGACAAGATGTTACTTTGTCTGAGAGTTCTTCAAGCAGTGGAACCTGTAATATCACTTCCTGTAGTTACCACAGGGATTCTGGGGGAGCTAGGGTATCCTGTGATGCCAGCACTTGTTTTGAAGCTTTCAATGGAAGTGGGAACTGCTTCAGTTCTGACAGTGAATTCACAATGTCATGTAGTCCGAGAAGTGAAGAGAGTGGTAGTTCCCTTTCCAATACCACCAGGGTTGAACCTGTATATGGACCCTCACTCCCATATGTTTGTTTTGAACCTTATGCCTGCCAAGTGCAAAGTAGTACTTGCCTAGGGCAAGGTGATGTGTGTTTGTGTCGTGGCTCCAATTGCAATCATTCCGACAATACTCTTCTTTCACTGTTGTCATTTGGTTTTGGTTTGGTTCTCATTTTCCTTCCCATCATAATCTTCTTCAATTGTAATCTTGCTTCTGGACCTAATCACTCCTTTGTCTTCTTCTACCAGTGTGTACCTTTGGCCTCTGTGGTTGGATCCCTTACAGCTGTCTTGGTGATGCAGAATTTTTTCTTACCAGACCAACCCAGGTTTATTGTGCTTGAATATTGTAAGTACATCGTTGTACTAGTTGTCATCGTTCTTGTGTTTTTCCTGGTCAAGTGCACTTCATGTCCACTTCAGAAGTGTCGTCTTCCCTGGGCTAAGGTGAGGAGAGCAGTGAGGAACTTCAGAGAGAAACACATTGGTAGTACATTCATTCACGCCATCTGTTCCATCATTGTCCTCAGCTATGGTGATTTGGTGGCCATTTCTATGAGAGTTGCCCTTGGATCAGTTCACATCAAACCTAATTGCTGCTATGTTGTATTTGATAATTATAGTAATGTCTTCTATTCTCATCATGCTACTTCTGTTACTTGTAATGACTCATATACGGTATATTTTGATAGCATTTTCCTTGATGTTGTTCCTAATAAGGCTCCGGGAACTTCCTTCAAGTCGGTAGGTAATCATATCCTTCAGTATTTTATTCCTTCTGTAGTGTTCCTATTCTTCCTTTTGCCCCTTCCTCTTTCCCTCATATACTATCCATCCATCCCTGCTCTCTTCCACAAGTTGACAGGGAGATCTCTCCCTCGCTTTCCCAAACTAGATCCAGTGTTTGATGTGTTTCAAGGAGTGTACAAGGACAAGATGAGGTGGTTTGCTGGAGTACACCTTCTCTACCTCATGATCCTTTGGGTGGTGTATCTTTGTAAACCTGTTGTCATTTTATTCTTCTTTGTGCTAATCCTTGCTATTCACAGTCTGTTTCAGCCTTTCAAGAATCCAAAACACAATTATCTTGAGACTTTGTATCTCGTTTATTTAGTCATAATGTCCCTGGGCAATATTTATGTGCAGATTCTGAACAAATCTTCAAACAGCACAATTTCTTCCTCCGATGAGGACATCCTATTTCGATCATTTCTAATTATAATTACTTACAGTCTTTTGTTCTTTCCTGCTTTCATTGTCATTGTACGGTTCTGCTACAAGTTCCCTTCCACACGTGCTTGCTGTCAAAGATTTGCTGCCAAAATCAAAAGCTGCCACAAAGCTGAGCAGGTGCAGCTGAAGGAAGAACAAGAGGAGGAGGAGGAACCTCATTACTATGAAGCATTATGGTTGTAGTAGCTTTCTTTGTGTATTATGCATGGCTAGTGTAGTGACGTTCTCAACTACAGTGTATATAGTGTTGTGGTATAAGTAAAGACAAGTAGACTATACTTCTGTCCCTTGTCTCTGTGAGTTTACCGAGTGTTCTGTTTTGCATGACAGTTTCCGAATCACAACTGTAATAACAGCTCAAATGATCTATTTTGAAACTTATATAATTATATATTAGTCTCGTTTTGTGTTTACCTCCCTGTATGTGGGTGTGGATTGACTATCATTGTGTACGTAGATATTACTGCATGTATGTACCTACGTATATTGGCTTACAACTACAACTGCAACTACAACAACAACAACGGTAGCACCAATGATAATATACATCATATTCCCAACTTCAAATACTGTACATATATAGCTGTAGTATCTTGTATAGTGAAGCCTCTCAATCTGATATGTCAATAATCCAAAATTCTCTCAAGTCAGACAATATCCTGAGGGCCAATCACCATGTTTGACTGTTCTAAGAATTACTGGATGATCTGACAACCTCTCTAATCTGTTCGAGGGACCATGTAGCATTGGGTGTCACTGCATTCAATTTACTGGCCCGTCTAGGAGGAGTTGTTAGTTTACTGGTCCAGAGGAGCTGCTAGTTTACTGGTCCAGGAGAAGTTGTTAGTTTACTGGTCCAGGAGAAGTTGTTTGTTTACTGGTCCAGGAGAAGTTGTTTGTTTACTGGTCCAGGAGAAGTTGTTTGTTTACTGGTCCAGGAGAAGTTGTTTGTTTACTGGTCCAGGAGAAGTTGTTTGTTTACTGGTCCAGGAGAAGTTGTTTGTTTACTGGTCCAGGAGAAGTTGTTAGTTTGCTGGTCCAGGAGGAGTGTTCAAATGAAGTGAAGTTTACCCTAAGGCTTACATTGCCATTAAATGTGTAAAAAAGTATAAAAGGGGGGGGGGGGGGTGATGCACATGATTTTGCGTTTTGAAATAAATGGCGGATTGCATTTAATGTTAGACAAGTACTGTAAAGAATGGAGCTATTACTTATAATACTACAGTACGGACAGAAAAAAAGTAACGATAATCGCGGTTAGTCTGGCCAGCTAGACCGTCTCCCGCAAGCGCGCTTGCGGGAGACGGTCTAGCTGGCCAGACTATAATCGCGGTTAGCCTAGTCGTTTCCGTTTCTCGTTTATTTTAGCGGATACGTTGCGCTTACCTTTACGCGAATTGCCAAGCGTTTCCCGCTTTCTGGTTTGGCTTTTAACGTTTTCTGATTGACGGTTCACTTATCTCGACCAGGTGAACGGCAGTGGTTTCGTCGTCTTCGCATTTTAGCTTTGACCAACGCTAGGACTTCTGCAGTAAGCTTTGGCTGTCTTCCGGCCCGGACCCTGCCAAACGTCCAATCGTCCCGTGCTCCTTGTACTTCTTGATAATAGCCCAAATGGTCTTCTTCGGAACGATCTTCGCTTCGTGTCGAAGGACACGCTCGATATCTCCATATGAGCAATCCGAATCGGAATAAAGTTGGACTATCTCAGGGCCGTACATAACTTTTTTCTTCAGGGGGGGCAGCCAGGTATAAAGAAATTCTAAAACTTTATATGTCTTAAATGTATACCTGCATGTCTTCTTGTTGCGGCGGTGAAAGTCATGCATAGAATCTGATATCATAGTAATACTCAATGATCGAATGTGCAGCGGAGTCATGCATAATTATCGTATCATGCCATGTTTATTCAGCGCTCAATCAGCACTAGCACGTGTTGCTGAGTCAGCACGTGCACATGATAGTCACATGTACGCACGCATAAGGATATGAACAAAATGGCCGCCTGCAGTGTTGTTATTTAGAACAGACAAAGAACGGTCGCACTCAGTTTTACAGGAACGAAATGTCGCCGAACCAGCTTAATATCAGTAGAACATTGAGAAAAGGTAGTTTTAATCCAGAATATAGCTTATTTGTGTACTGTAGCTTCAGATTTTGCTGTAAACCAAAGTGGCTAGAATTTATTTTCATTCTGAAGCCAGTTTTCCAGGGGGGGCAGTTGCCCCCCCCTGCCCCATAGCTAGGTACGGCACTGTATCTGCTGTTTCCAGTAAAGGCTCATAGGCATTCTCTAGCGATCTTTCTTCCTCGCTCACACGACATGCTGTATACCACTCAACTCTCGTCCTTATAAAGTCTCAGTTTTCGGTTTACTTCTCTCGGTCAGCGCTTATCCCTTTCGCGATCCTCATTTAGCCCTTTTTCTGTTTACGCTTAGCAGTGCACGTTTCTCTATTAGCGGTATTCTCGCCTTTGCGGTTCGTTTAGCGGATTCTTGTTTATGTTTCGCGTTACTTTTTTTCGGGTCCGTACTGTAGGAAGTCTTCCACTCATGCAAATGTACAGGAAACACTATACAGGACTGTAATACTAATGCATACTAAGCGTCTCAATCGTCCCAATTGTGTCGAGCGTTTTTGTCATTTTTGCTTGTGGTAGCCGTACAGTTGAACTTGAAACCATTTCTCGACGACTGACACCTAAAGAGCAGAGCTCTCAACTCTCACGCATTGTGCGTGAGACACACGCATCAGCACCACAGCTCACGCTCACACGCATCAGTGTCACCTTTCTCACGCAATAATCAGTTGGCAATTAAGGCTACACACATTAATGTAAACTTTGTCACACATCAATGAGGTGGCAGCTACAGTAGCTACTGGTACCACTTCCACTTCCCAAACTAGGCCAGTGTGGTTCAAAGGGTATTTTAGCCATGCCATAAGCATAATATCCTTACTATTTACCATGCAAATTTTGAAATTCTTTCTGAAAAAGCATTATTGTTGCATATTATTACATTTAGTATATTTGATGGTTAACTTGAAAGCATGTCTCACTCGTAAGTATAGTAATCTCACTCATTCTAATACAAGATCTCACACATGGGGCACACAAAGGGTTGAGAGCTCTGAAAGAGTGACATTGAAGCTCGCAAGACATAGAGATCTTTGTATAGGTGTAAAGACGGCAAATTTGTTCTGTTTCTGTCCTCGTTTGAAAGCCAAGAGGCCGAGAATCTTGTATTATTTCGCAAGTGACCAGGACAAGACTGACATATCACAGCAAATAGGAGCTGTCAGGAGCAAACTTTCAGACGACGTATCCAAAGAGCTACTGAGCCACTACGAAGCAAGTCTGGAAACCAAGTTGCTGCTTGCCACACATTTGTAATCAAACAGCATTTTATTCTTCGATCTGCCCCGAAAAGCTGTATGCGTCAAGAAAATGGCCAGTTTCTGTCTTATATTAATGATCAGGTCTAAATCTTGAAAAATACCTGAAACGCCCACCTTGTTAATTTGTGCGTGCGCTTTTCAAATTCCGAAAAAGGGCAATAGCCATTTTGGTGCACCAGGCTACTTTTAAGCCATTCTTGAAACTGTGATCTGGAAAATGCAATAGCTTGCAGCAGAATCCATGCTTGGTATCGCAAATACGGGAACTTTTATATTCACGGTCCATGTTTAAGTCTATTAGCACTTGACCTTCCCTCTGTCCTCCATGTTGCTATGGTAATTATTATAGTGATGTACTTTTGACTTTGAAACTGAGTTCTCATGTTTTAGCATACGTAGATTGATTATTGTATGGAACTCTTCAGTCACGTAAAACAGGCCTTCATCATTTGTAAGACCTGTCCATCTCAACTGATGAAAACTTACATGGCCAAACCGTCATGTGCAGTTGAGAATCCTGTTTGAGAGTCATAAATTATATCAAGCAGGTGTAGCAACGAGTCTCTATCATATCATTGTACAGCTTATAGGCTTGTATGTTGTCCCTAGCTCTCATGTACGGTAGCCATGTACAGTGTAGTGTGTGCAGCCTGTGGTTTTTTATTTTTTAAATTTTATACAAAAATGATGTAATTGAGATAAATGACATGCAAAATACATAACTGATTAGTACAAAGCACCTAATATCTGGTTAGTACACAATGTATATAGTAATTAATATAATAAAGTTAGATGATTCTAGCCTCGCTGATTGCAAGGTCAATAGAATCTGGACATCTGGGGGCAAATCTGGAGGATGATCGTGATCCTCTGAGGCACATCACTGCTGATCGAAGCAGGGAAAAGCTGAGATGGCACCTCAGCCAACCCATGATCTGATGGTATGGCTGGTCTCTCTTGGCCGAAACAAGTGAAGCTAGACGTCTGTAGAACGTATCAGCCAACTTCCCCATTCCACCCGTGGTGCTAAACACCAGTGGGGTAAAGGAGCCATGTTCAATATCTGTGACTCGCTGCTCATAGGCTCTCTTCTTCATCTTCTCATGATGACGATAACAAGCGGCTAAGGGGAACTTCCGATTGGTCTGTGCGTTGGGGTTAAAAACCTTTACGTCCAAAAATGCACACTGATGGCTACATCCCCAGAATCCCCTAGCCCGAATGTCTGTCCTGGCATTGTCATCTCTGATTGAGCTGGCCAAATTGAGTCTTTCACCCTCGAGGGGTTGCAGTACAGGCTCAATACAAACATCATGGCACACCTCTGTCAACAGCTGCCCAGTGAAATCTCTGACTTCATTATGCCTTATTGTTGGAAAAGCACCTCTCGGACAATTGAGTGCATGATCGACAGTAAAGGCATCACCACAGTCACACCGTGTAGGCAGACGTTCAGGTTGCCACCCATACCTGAGACACAGTGCATCTCTGAAGGAACTCTTGTGTAGAGCAAACCCATGGGACTCCAAGGGTAGAGCTGTTAACCAGCTAGACGACCCTTTCTCCTTTGCTAGCTCCATTGCTCTCTTCAGTGTGTCAGGTGGCCTCAAGTTCATTGCATCGTCATTCTGCTGCTCTCGTTTGCGCTTCTTCATTGAGTACTTGATGTGATTCTGCTCAAGCTCCACATCACTGGAATATTGATACTTGCTTTCAATGATCGATTGTACAAGTGGTGCAGAAATCTCAAATGAAGTATTGTAGTAAGAGTCGGAGACAATGGTTGGATTGGGGATACCCAGGCCGCCCAATCGGCAAGGCAGGGCAAACAACTCCCGCTCTACATCAGTAATGGATCTTCTGCCTGTAATTGCTGGGATGAACTTGTGCCTAAGAATGTCTTCCAGAGGGGTAAGAAGACTGGATGCCTCAGGGGTGGTTCTCATTATGTATGTCCACTTGCTCATAAGCCCATGAGTAAGGGCTGAGTAGGCGGTGTGAGGCTCTGTCTTCGCAATAGTTGTCAAAAGCTCCAATTCTTTGCTCCATTTAACAACCTTGGCTTTCAGGAAATCCTGTACAAATGCAGACTTTCCAAGAGCTGAGCCGAGATGTTTACGACCAGAGGATGAGATATTAATTCCACTGTTAGCAAAAGCCACTTTGGCTTCATCATAAACATCCTCCTTGACTATGAGCCAAGTTTTGGAGGGATTAGGAATGTATCCAAATGCCGGGCCAGCTCGCAGCAACTTGGACCACCATTCCTTCAGTTGCTCAATCTTCCCTCCAGAGGCTGCGTCATCCGCAAACCACACTTGCCTGCAGACATCCTTGAGTTTGTTAATTAGAGGTAGTATTCCAAGCCCGTACATAGACATGGCAAGTGTGTGTACAGTACTACATTCTAGTGTGTGTACAGTACTACATTCTAGTGTGTGTACAGTACTACATTCTAGTGTGTGTACAGTACTACATGCTAGTATATGTACAGTACTACATGCTAGTGTGTGTACAGTACTACATGCTAGTGTGTGTACAGTACTACATTGTAGTGTGTGTACAGTACTACATGCTAGTGTGTGTACAGTACTACATGCTAGTGTGTGTACAGTACTACATTCTAGTGTGTGTACAGTACTACATTCTAGTGTGTGTACAGTACTACATTCTAGTGTGTGTACAGTACTACATTCTAGTGTGTGTACAGTACTACATTCTAGTGTGTGTACAGTACTACATGCTAGTATATGTACAGTACTACATGCTAGTGTGTGTACAGTACTACATGCTAGTGTGTGTACAGTACTACATTGTAGTGTGTGTACAGTACTACATGCTAGTGTGTGTACAGTACTACATGCTAGTGTGTGTACAGTACTACATTCTAGTGTGTGTACTGTACTGCATGCTAGTGTGTGTACAGTACTACATGCTAGTGTGTGTATGTACAGTACTGCATGTTAGTGTGTGTACAATACTGTGTGCTTGTGTGTGTACCGTATTTCACTTATCCTAAGTACAGCATGCCCGCCAGCATTTCATTGTGTTGTCTATAGCATGAGGTGTACAGTATGCCCCCTGCACAGGTGTGTGTAGAGCAGGGCTGGTATGCTCTCTCTGTCTTACAGTCTAACCTGCTACAACCAACCTGATAGCAGATCATCATGGCTGGCCAGACAAGCTCTATAAGGGCATTCCTACCTTGTTTCCTACAACTTTCACTGCACTGTGTTTGTGGGATGTACTTGGGTATAATATTGAATGTTCCCATGCGTTGAGTGTTCCCATGGTAACTTTTCAATATTGCTGTGTCAAAGTACACTTGTTTATGTTAACCTATGACTCATGTATACAGTGATGTGTAGGAGGGGATGGTGTCCTAAACACACCATGTTTTCCCGGAAGGTCTGTCTACAGTGCACTCCTATACCGTACGGAAGAGGTAGTGGAGATGCCTCCTGTGAAAGTAGTGTTGCTTTCTTTAGTGGTAGTGACCCTTTGTATGGGAGAAGGAGCTAGCAGACAGTGTAAACCTAAACCCTCTCTTTATATTGTGGGGACTAGTGCTGGCAGTGGTGTTTTCCATTGCTCCCTATCAAACTGCAGTGGTTCTTGTAACTTCAGCTCTTCTCAGTGTCTTTGTTACAACTCTGAAGACCAGCTTACCGAGGTGGCAGATCAAAATGACGCAAGGTATTTCTGGCGTCTGTCTATTGGCATTGCATTCATACTCCTGGTTTACCCTGTTATTTTTTTCTTTAACATCAACCTCGCTTCGGGTCCAAAGCAGTCTCTAGTCTTCTTCTACCAGTGTTTGCCTCTTGTGACTCCATATGGAAAATTTTATGCCTATTTTGTTCTTCAGAATCAGATGTATGATAACATTATTTTCATTAGAGAACCATTGTTCAGTCGTTTTTACATCTTTGAATACTTGAAATATGTAATTGCTATCATAGTGCTGCTTTTGGTACTTGCTCTTGCCAAGTGTACCTGTTGTCCCCTTCAGAAGTGTCGTCTTCCCTGGGCCAAGGTGAGGAGAGCAGTGAGGAACTTCAGAGACAAGCATGTTCCAAAGCATTCAGTTCTTCAACCCATCTGTTCTGTTGCTCTGCTGACATACGGTGACCTACTAGCCACTTCCAGTCTCATCATATTAAACACATTCAGAACATGCTGCTACGACACCAACAGTAGCTGTCCAGAGTTGTGCGTAAATTCTCCACCTGTAAGGAATCTTTTGGGGGAATATAAGATTGACGTAGAGGCCACTTTGAATGTGTGGAAAGCTTTCTCATTCATAGTCTATATTCTCCTCCTGCCCCTCCCCCTCTCCCTCATCTACTATCCATCCATCCCTGCTCTCTTCCACAAGTTTACAGGGAGATCTCATCCTCGTTTTCCCAAACTAGATCCAGTGTTTGATGTGTTTCAAGGAGTGTACAAGGACAAAATGAGGTGGTTTGCTGGAGTACATCTCCTCTACCGTATGATCCTGTGGGCTGTGTTCATTGAGTTGTCCTTTGACGCCAACTTACAGAATTTCATAGTTCTTTCATTTCTGGTGGTGATTCTTGGCGTCCACTCCTTGTTTCAACCCTACAAACTGCCCAAGCACAATTACATAGAGACCTTGTATCTTGTGTATCTTGTGATTATTGCAATCTTTTACCAGTTGGCACTCTTTTTTCCAAGGTTGTACCCAGATGTAGTGATGACTCCAAAGGTGTTTGCAGTTTCTACGGGCATTTTAGGGGCTTTTCCACTGCTGGGTATTAGCATTTTGAACTTTTGGAAGCTCTGTAAACGTATCAGACCTGTTTCTTTTACAAAACTTATGGACCGTTTCCATTGGTACAGTAAAAAGAAGTCCGCCAATGAGGATAGCATTTGTGATCCTTCTAATCATCGTGCTTATCACGAATCAGAGTGGGTAGCAAGGACACTGTCAAAGAAGACTAATTCCGTTTCTTGACAAGTTTAATTAAATTAAATGTTTCACATAAAACTATACATGTATGCTTATTCATACAATCATACACTCGTTATTGGTATACAAATGAATGAATTCAAATTATGCACAAACACAGCACTTTCTCCTGCATTGTTGTGTATGTACATGTTGCATGTTTGTATGCGTATTATTATTATTATATGGTTAAGATGTAAGCATGAGGGCTGTGTGGCGTATGAAATACCATAGTATAGAATCTGTTCTTTGGGCAAATGTTCAGAATGCTATCCAAGAAACATTACAGAGAGGTATTTGCCTGAAATGACAGTTTTCCAAGTATAAGCTGACGTCGAGTTGGACGTCCATGATTTACACAGTATAAAATTACTGAATGTCCATTCTGTTAGTATGATAACTGATGCAGTATTAATTTTATAGGTAGCTTGTATGTATGTGCTTGTTGATTGGTATGATTATCGCAGTTTTGTCTGTTGCAATCGTATGCAGTAGTATGCTGTGCAGGCGCCAGTTTTATTTCCAGTCCCTGCCAAAGGTAGGCGGTAATCTTTGCCCTTTGAGACATCTCCCATGTGTGCAATCGCTGTGACTCCCATCTGAGCATGATGTTTATGCATCATTGTGTTGTAGTAGTTGCTATGTTTGTGAGTAGGTTCTAGAGTTGTTTGTAACCGTTCCAGGAAAATGGAGTATTTTCGATCAGCTGTTTTCATCGGTTTCACATTTTTGCATCAAAGCCTACTCAGCACTTTGTAGCATTGTGCAAGAGTAACTGTTGTACTCCATTTGGTTACCAAGTTACGGGCTGCAACAGTAGTTTGTCTATGCGTGTGTACGCTTCAAGAAATTTATTCTTTATGACGTTGTCCTCTGCTACATAGAGCAGAAGGTGTAACGGCTACTTGTATCACATCTCTGAGCCCTCCGCGTCCATCATGCTTGTCACATCTCTGAGCCATCCACATCCATCATGCTTGTCACATCTCTGAGCCCTCCACATCCATCATGCTTGTCACATCTCTGAGCCCTCCACGTCCATCATGCTTGTCACATCTCTGAGCCATCCACATCCATCATGCTTGTCACATCTCTGAGCCCTCCACGTCCATCATGCTTGTCACATCTCTGAGCCATCCACATCCATAATGCTTGTCACATCTCTGAGCCCTCCACGTCCATCATGCTTGTCACATCTCTGAGCCCTCCACGTCCATCATGCTTGTCACATCTCTGAGCCATCCACATCCATCATGCTTGTCACATCTCTGAGCCCTCCGCGTCCATCATGCTTACCACTTCGGAGGTAGGGCTCCACCTGCCTCGCTATAATTACAATGTACCATATGTTTTAATTTTTGCTGGATAAACTTTTGCGGTTCACAGATTTTCTGTATTCTCGTGTTTTTATATCTGTAAATAGCCATGTTTTGCCATTGCACAAGAGTTGGATATACATTTCTGAAGGTGTAAACTTTCGTGGATGGCTTTCAATCTGTGAAAACCATGAATATAGAATCAAAAGATTAAAGTGTACACTGAGTCAGTAGTTATTTCATCTGTAATAGCAGTTGTTACGTTAATTACTGTATTGAATATCAGAAATCTAATTTTTTAAATTATCTGGGGATCCAAGAGCCCAGGGCTACTATTAAGACAACCAGAATGATGTACATATAATATTATATAGTCTTAGTAATATGTACTGTATGTAATCATATGAAAGATATACTGTGCTGATGTGCTCTGTATGTTGGCTTTGCTGTACATAGTTATACAGTATGTGTGCTGTATGTAATAGTTCTTGTATGGCCAACTGTGCATTGGTGTATATATTGCTCGAGTCCCGAGGGGCGACACAACAAAGAGCCAATGCATAGTTGGCCATACAATAGCTAACTTGTTGCATGGGCCCATTATGTGTTTAGTTCAAAAATTGTTGCTTTGTCAGCTGGGATTGATCTGTTGGGATTGTTTAAGATGACGTAATAGGACTAAGCACACTTCTAATCGAACATTTCAAAACAAAACTGTGACATTATTTATGATTGAGCACAGATCAGATGAGCAAAAAGCTAAAAGTGTGCATTGGCTCTGATACTAGCACACCTTTCACTTTGATGTTGACCACAGCCATACAACAAGTATATACGTATTTTCATATTGCCACACACATACTATGGTGAAATGTCTGCAGTCTGCGGAAACAATATGGCTTCTAATACCTACTGTATAGGTAGGGTTCTATCTAGGATTAAGACTTTTGGGGGAAAGCTTGAGTATCACAGTGAATGACTGCCGCGCAAGATATGTACATAATTTGATGTATGTACTGTATGTATTGGGTTTCCTTATGATTGGGGGGGGGGGGGGGGGGGGGAGGATTACGGAGTATAGTATGTGGGGCAGATACATGTATGTGGTACCCTAGACATCTACAAACACATGCAGTGCGGTGATGTAAGCAGGTGCAGATATGTATGTGGAGTGCAGGGGTATATATGTACATAACTAACTAGGGGGATTGGGGGCATGCCCTGGGCCCCATGTGCAGGGAAAATTAGAGTTTTTAGATTATATAAGGTGGTATTTGAGACCATTTTAGACCATTCAAGGTTGATTTTAACACTCAACTATAGGGCTTTCTCTACAGTAATTTGCACTACTGTAACAGTGGGAATGTTTTGGGGTGGAAGCTCCCCCCCCCCACCACTGGATAGAATCCTGGCTTATTTCTTATTCCTGTGCTTACCACAAACTAGCACCCTGAGACCTGTATCCTAATTTGTTTATTCAAGTGTGACTCACCTGGTTGAATGGCTGTCATATGCATGCATGGCTTCCTTAGGTCCTCCAGTTTTGTGGGTTCCTTTGGGTTTTGGACTTCTGGGTTTTACTGTATCTTGAAATAGTATAAATATAATACGTCACACCCCATTCTACAGAACTGTAGATCTAGCTGGAGCAATGTTTCGGTTGGGTGTGTTATTGTTCTTGTCACTGGCAGTCAGCCTTTGCAGCGGACAAGATGTTGCTTTGTCTGAGAGTTCTTCAAGCAGTGGAACCTGTAATATCACTTCCTGTAGTTACCACAGGGATTCTGGGGGAGCTAGAGTATCGTGTGATGTCAATACTTGTTTTGAAGCTTTCAATGGAAGTGGGAACTGCTTCAGTGCTGAAAGTGAATTCACATGTAGTCAGAGAAGTCAAGAAAATGGAAGTTCCTTTCCCATCACTGGACTTCGACCGGCATACAGGCACTTTTTCTCATTTGTTTATTCTGAACCTTATGCCTGCCACATACGAGGTGGAGATTGCCCTGTGCAAGATAATTTATGTTTGTGTCGTAGTCCTAATTACAATGACAAGCGTCTTCTTGCCCTGTTATCGATTGGTTTTGGATTTGTACTCTTCTTTCTTCCCATCATAATCTTCTTCAACATCAATCTTGCTTCTGGACCAAACCACTCCTTTGTCTTCTTCTACCAGTGTGCACCTTTGATCTCTGTGTATGTAGCCCCGGCAGCAACCTTGGTGATGCAGAATTTCTTTGTACCACTCCAACCCAGGTTTATTGTACTTGAATATTTTAAGTACTTTGTTGTACTATTTGTCATTGGTCTTGGGGTTCTCCTGGTCAAGTGCACTTCATGTCCACTTCAGAAGTGTCGTCTTCCGTGGGCTAAGGTGAGGAGAGCAGTGAGGAACTTCAGAGAGAAACACATTGGTAGTACATTCATTCACTCCATCTGTTCCATTGTTGTCCTCAGCTATGGTGATTTGGTGGCCATTTCTGCAAGAATTGCCCATGGATTAATCTTCGTAAATCGTAGTTGCTGCTACAGTGTCTCCTATAATGACAATGCCTCTTCCAGGTATACTTATTCCTATGCTTCTCCTGTTCCTTGTGATGAGTCATATGCGGTATATTTTGATTGGAGTTCCACTGGTGGTATTCCTTCCATAATTTTCTTGGTATGTTTTGCAATCCTCCTCCTGCTCCTCCCCCTCTCCCTCATCTACTATCCGTCCATTCCTGCTCTCTTCCACAAGTTGACAGGGAGATCTCTCCCTCGCTTTCCCAAACTAGATCCAGTGTTTGATGTGTTTCAAGGAGTGTACAAGGACAAGATGAGGTGGTTCGCTGGAGTACACCTCCTCTACCTCATGATCCTGTGGGTGCTGTATTTTGCTTTACCAAATGTTATTCCATTCCTATTTGTGTTCATCCTTGCTATTCACAGTCTGTTTCAGCCTTTCAAGAATCGATTACACAATTATCTTGAGACTTTGTATCTTGTCTATCTAGTCCTCATTTCCTTTGCAAATAACTCTTTACAGGTTCGGAACTTTTCCACCAGCTATACAATTTTTGGATGCTTATTTATATCAAGTATTCTATATATAGTAATACCCATTGCTTGCCTTGTCTCACTCCCAACTCTCCTTGTGCTTGTGTATTGCTCCTACAAGCTTCTTTCCAAGTGTCTTTGCTGTCAAAGATGTGCTGCCAAAATCAAAAACTGCTTTGCAAAGAATGAAGATGAGGAGGAGATGGAAGTGGAACTGGAGGAAGTGCAAAGAGTGGAGGAACCTCTTAATGTATCAGAGTGGTTGTCGTAACCTAAGCTTTGTTATGTGCTGTGTGCAGTTAGTGGTTCTTAACTAATGTGTGTAAGTAGAGACAGGACTCTTGTCCATTATTTCTGTGAATTCACTGAGTCTTATATTGTGATAGTTCTGAAGTACTGATTTACTAGCAGCTCAACTGATCAATTTTGAATCTTAGTCTCGTTTCATGCATGCCTCCCTGTATGTGCGTGTGGTTTGAGTGTCATTGTGAATGTACTATACAGTACATATTATGTACCTATGTATATAATATTGGCGGACATACTACAACAATAACAGTAACAACAGCAATAACAGCAGCAATAGCAATAATAGTATATGTCTTATTCACTGCGAAACGTTCAGTAGGCAATCATCAGTTGTAAGACCTGTCTATGTGGCCAAAACGTCATGTAGAGTTGATCTGTACTACAAGTGAGCTTCTGGTTTGAACGTCATAAGAATATTGTATATTAAGTGGACGTAGCAACAAGTCCCTATCATATCCTTGGAGGTATGTTTTTCTTCCACAGGTTGTAGGCTTGTAGGTTATCTGTAGCTCTCTTATACAGGTACTGTAGCCATGTACAATGTTGTTTATGTAGCCTGTGGTTTGTGGTGTACATGGAGAATGCTACATGCCATACTGACAACCAGTGTGTGTACAGTACTACATGCTAGTGTGTGTACAGTACTACATTCTAGTGTGTGTACAGTACTACATGCTAGTGTGTGTACAGTACTGCATGCTAGTGTGTGTACAGTACTACATGCTAGTGTGTGTACAGTACTACATGCCAGTGTGTGTACTGTACTATAGTGTGTATGTTCTTCACTGCGTACTAGTGTGTGGACCATATTTCTCTTGTCCTAAGATGCAAAGTACGTGCACACCAACATTTCAATGTGCTGTCCATAACATGAGGTGTGCAGTATGTCCCCTGCACAGGTGTACGGGTACTGGGGATAGTATGCTCTTAACACTCTTGCCCGCCGCAACCAACCTGATAGCTGGCCGTCATAGCAGACCAGACAAGCTCTCTAGGTGCAAACATCCCTACCTCGTTTCCTACAGTAACTACAACTTTCACTGCATGTGTTGATGCTGTGTTTGTGGGTATGCACTTGACTATGGTATCATTTTGCTGTTGTTGAGTGTTCCCATGGTAACTGTACGATCGTACTCTGCATGTGTTTATGTTAGTCATAGTAGGATGTGGTAGGAGGGGCTGGTATCATAGTAGGATGTGGTAGGAGGGGCTGGTATCATAGTAGGATGTGGTAGGAGGGGCTGGTATCATAGTAGGATGTGGTAGGAGGGGCTGGTATCATAGTAGGATGTGGTAGGAGGGGCTGGTATCATGGACGGATTTCTTGTGACAAGATCTGCCTAATAATATTATGAACCATAGTAGTGGTTCATGTAGGGTTGATGCAGAAAGACATGGCCGTCCATACACTATAACCAACGACATTTTTACTAAAACTAATTACACATGTACAGTCAGTATACCTTTATGAGTATCTATGCCACAAGGCACCCTTGAGATCAGCTGCTACTTTGTTTATACAAGGGTAACTCCCCTGGTTGGGTGGCAGTCATGTGACTTCCTTTCATGTAGGCATTCCTCCCAGTTTTGCTGGCTTACTCCTTTGGGTTTGGACCTTTGGGGCTTTATCTTGAAATGGAGTGAATTTTATACAGTGCACCTTCTAGAGAACTGTAGGTTCTGTAGCAATGTTTCAGTTGGGTGTGTTATTTCTCTTGTCAATGGCAGTCAGCCTTTCCAGTGGACAAGATGTTACTTTGTCTGAGAGTTCTTCAAGCAGTGGAACCTGTAATATCACTTCCTACAGGAATTCTGGGGGAGCTACAGTATCCTGTGATGTCAACACTTGTTTTGAAGCTTTTAATGGAAGTAGGAACTGCTTCAGCTTTGAAAGTATATTCACATGTAGTCAGAGAAGTGAAGGAAGTGGAAGTTCCTTTTACAATACCTTCATTCGACTTGGACCTGAACATAGGCCCTTTCGCTCATTTTTTCTTAGTGGACCTTATGTCTGTCTAGCACAAGGTGATGTGTGTTTGTGTCGCAGTTCCAATGAAAGTGATGATTCAGAATCTTTGCTTGGGCTGTTGTCAATTGGTTTTGGTCTGGTACTCCTTTTTCTTCCCATCATAATCTTCTTCAACATCAATCTTGCCTCGGGACCTAATCACTCCTTTGTCTTCTTTTACCAGTGTGCTCCTTTGGCCTCTGTGTATGTATCCCCTGCAGCATTTTTGGTGATGCAGAATTATATTCTTCCAGCCCAACCCAGATTTATTGTGCTTGAATATTGTAAGTACATCGTTGTACTATTTGTCATCTTTTTTGTGTTTTTCTTGGTCAAATGTACCTGTTGTCCCCTTCAAAAGTGTCGTCTTCCCTGGGCTAAGGTGAGGAGAGCAGTGAGGAACTTCAGAGAGAAACACATTGGTAGTACATTCATTCACGCCATCTGTTCCATCATTGTCCTCAGCTATGGTGATTTGGTGGCCGTTTCTGCAAGAATTGCCCATGGATTAATCTTCGTAAATCGTAGTTGCTGCTACAGTGTTTCCTATAATGACAATGCCTCTTCCATATATACTTATTCCTATGCTACTCCAGTTCCTTGTGATGAGTCATATACGATATATTTTGATTGGAGTTCAAGTTACATTGCGCCTTTAGTAACTATCTTAGTGTTTGTAACCCTCCTCCTGCTCCTCCCCCTCTCCCTCATCTACTATCCATCCATCCCTGCTCTCTTCCACAAGTTGACAGGGAGATCTCTCCCTCGCTTTCCCAAACTAGATCCAGTGTTTGATGTGTTTCAAGGAGTGTACAAGGACAAGATGAGATGGTTTGCTGGAGTGTACCTCCTCTACCTCATGATCCTGTGGACGGTGTTTATTGTTTTACCAGATGTTCTTCCATTTGTCTTTGTGTTCATCCTTGCTATTCACAGTCTACTTCAGCCTTTCAAGAATCGATTACACAATTATCTTGAGACTCTTTATCTTGTCTATCTAGTCCTTATTTTCTTTGCCAGTAGCTCTTTGCAGATTCTCAACCTTTCCAGCACTGTTACGATTTTTGGATGTGTTGACCGGCGAGATGATTTATCTATCATTGGTATAATACTTACTGGTTGCCTCATCTCACTCCCAACTCTCCTTGTGTTTGTGTACTACTCCTACAACAAGCTTTTTTCCAAGTGTCTTTGCTGTCAAAGATGTGCTGCCAAAATGAAAAACTGCTATACAAAGAGCGAAGACAAGGAGGAGGTGGAAGTGGAAGTGCAACTGAAGGAATACGAGGAGGCACAACCGGAGGAAGAGCAGCAAGAGGACGACCATCCCTACTATGTAGCAGAATGGTCATCCTAAAGTGTATTGTGTGTTGTGTGCAGTTACTGTATTGAGATTTTCAACTATGTAATTGGTATAACATTGAATGAGCACAGACGCAACTCATACATATCCTTTGTTTCTGTGAGTTAATTGTTTGTGGATAGTTTCTGAAGTGCTAATTTACTAGCAGCTCAACTGATCAGTTTGAAAGCTTAGTTTTATGCATGCCTCCCTGTATGTGGGTGTGGCTTGAGTGTCGATGTGTTTGTATGTATTGTTTGTATTGGCATCAGGGCATCAGGGCCGGAGCCACAAAAAATTGAGTGATCTGGTTTATTGTTTATCTACAAATATTTCATTCATTAATTTGGCAAATGTTGAGTGCATATGGTACTGCATGTAATGCTATAAGTCTGCAAAAAGCTGTAAAACTAAACAAACTTCACAAATACAAGCATATGTGAATCTCTGGCACTCATTGCCCACTACGTTTTGGACTATACAGGAACACACACTGCAGACTGGAGCTAGTAGGAACAAGCGCATTGCTATCGGCCATGTTTGCGTGTGCCTTTGTTCACTTCAGGTTGCTAGTACATACAGTAGCTGTCACAAATGCGGTCTTATGTTGCACATGGAGTGTGTGGTTCATGGTGTGCATATGTAGGATGGGGCCTATGAGTATTGTGATGGAGCAGGTGGATACATACAAGTGTGTGTGCACATTGATCTCAACTCACCTTCTCACCAAGCAGTGACTCACATTGTGATGCTGTGTGTACAGTTGCTGTATTTCTGTCTGCCAGGTGTCCTTATTATGTAGGTTCCATAGTACATATTTAATGACATTCATAGTTTATTGTTTTTTGTGAATCTTCCCTGTTTTGTCAGGAGCTACTCTTTTTTTTGCTGCTGTTGAGTGTTCCCATGGTAACTGTACAATCTGGTGTGCACAGTCTATGATAACAGTGTGTAGGTGGTAAGCAACCCAGTCTGCATTGTATGTAAACAGTACACTTACCTAATACAGCAGTGGAGCGGAATCTTATGATAATAAATCCCAGGGGACACTGAAAGAAGTTCCTGTTGTAGTGTTAGTACAGTAGCAGTAACAGTAGTACAGTAAAACTTATCTTAGAGACCACTCGCATATAAAGACCACCTGTCTATAGAGACCACGGTAGGCTGGTTCATTGTCCACTTCAGTTGTACTAAAGCACCTCTGTACAAGGACCACCTGTCTACAGAAACTACAATTATTTGGTCCCTTGAGTGGTCGTTATAGACAGGTTTTACTGTAGTAATAGTAGTAGTAGTAGTAGTAGTAGTAGTAGTAGTAGTAGTAGTAGTAGTAGTAACTGTTACAGGAGTTCAGTAGAAATGTCTCCAGTGAAGCTATTGCTCTTACTAATTCTGGTGAACTTTTGTATAGGAGAAGGAGAAAGCAAAATGTGCGAATATAACCGCTCTGCTAGTTACCTGATGGACATTCCTGATGACGGTGATGTGTTCCATTGTTCAGTGTCAAAGTGCAGCAGTTATTGTGGGAACATCATCAGGCAGTGCCTGTGTTATGATCGTGAACACCAGCTCACGAAGACTTTGAATGACAACTGGTGGATGTATTGGTGTCTGACTATCGGTGTTACTTTAATGCTCCTGGTTTATCCTGTCATTTTGTTCTTTAACATCAACCTCGCTTCGGGTCCAAAGCAGTCTCTGGTCTTCTTCTACCAGTGCTTGCCTCTTGTGACTCCTTTTGGGAAGGTTTTGGGATATTTTGTTCTTCAGAATCAGATTTATGATAACATTCTTTTCATCAGAGAACCATTCTTTAGCCGTTTTTACATCTTTGAATACTTGAAATATGTGATTGCTCTCGTAGAGTTACTGTTGGTGATCTTTCTTGTCAAGTGTACCTGTTGTCCTCTTCAGAAGTGTCGTCTTCCCTGGGCTAAGGTGAGGAGAGCAGTGAGGAACTTCAGAGAGAAGCATGTTCCGAAGCATTCGATTCTTCACGGCTTCTGTTCTATCATGGTGTTGGCATATGGTGACCTGTTGGCCATATCCAGTCTCATCATACTGAACGTGTTTGATATTTACTGTTATGATACCAATAGTAACTGCCCAAAACTGTGTGTTGAAACAGTAAGGGTAAAGAATTTTACTACTGATTACAGCCTTGACAATGGAATGAATCACAAACTGAACGCTTTAAAAGTTTTTCCAGCAATTGTCTACTTTCTCCTGTTACTCCTCCCTCTCTCCCTCATCTACTATCCATCCATCCCTGCTCTCTTCCACAAGTTGACAGGGAGATCTCTCCCTCGCTTTCCCAAACTAGATCCAGTGTTTGATGTGTTTCAAGGAGTGTACAAGGACAAGATGAGGTGGTTCGCTGGAGTACACCTCCTTTACCGCATGATGCTGTGGGCTGTGTTCATTGGGTTGTCTTTTGACGCCAACTTACAAAATTTCATAGTTCTTTCATTTCTGGTGGTGATTCTTGGCGTCCACTCCTTGTTTCAACCCTACAAACTGTCCAAGCACAATTACATAGAGACCTTGTATCTTGTGTATCTTGTGATTATCGCAATCTTCTACCAGTTGGCACTCATCCTCCCCAGGATTTATGAAAACAAACAGGCACTAGTGGCTTTTACAGTTTTAACAACACTTACTGGTGTCCTGGGATTGCTGCCTTTGGTTGGGATTGTCCTTTTGAACATTTGCAAGCTTTTTCGCCGTGTCAGACCAGGTTCTTTAGCATAACTTGCATTTTATTTTGATCCACCCAGGCGTCTCTCAGATGACTATTATGGTAACAATCCATCCAACCCTGCTACCTACTACGAAGTAGAATGGGTTGCAAGAACTCTGGCAAGGAATTCCAAGTAGAGAACGTGTGTGTCATGGTAGTGTAAAACAGTTCTGCCATCTCTCACAAGTTTCACTGTATGTATGTACTGTAGTGTCATCTGCAGTACTGAGTGTTGTGTATGTGAGGCCTCTTCAGTTAAGTGTTGTATCACCTTTCATGAGTGTTTTACAATCCCATGTAGTGTTACAAATATCGGAATTCTTCAAGTGCTTTGTGTGTGAGTGTGTGTGTGTGTGTGTGTGTGAGTGTGTGTGTGTGTGTGAGTGTGTGTGTATGTGTGTGTGTGTATGTGTGTGTGTATGTGTGTGTGTATGTGTGTGTGTGTGTGTGTGTGTGTGTGTGTGTGTGTGTGTGTGTGTGTGTGTGTGTGTGTGTACCCGCCCTCTTGTGTGGGGTGTGATGACTTCAGTCTCTGTTGGGTGTCACTCTGTGGTGTTGCCAGCTGTTGTTGGACACTCCCATGAGTATTTTGTATGCACACATCATGAATCTGTTTAGAGAGTGTTAGTTCACCAACTTCCTATTATTATTATTATTATACATACGTACGTACGTATACTTGCTGAGCTGAAAGCAAGGCAGTAGTAGTAGTAGTGGTAGTAGTAGTAGTAGTAGTAGTAGTAGTAGTAGTAGTAGTAGTAGTAGTAGTAGCTGTTACAGGAGTTCAGTAGAAATGTCTCCAACGAAGCTATTGCTCTCACTAGTGCTGGTAAACTTTTGTGTAGGAGAAGGAGAAAGCAAAATGTGCCAGTATAACCACTCAGCTAGTTATCTGGGGAACATAACTAATGATGGTGATGTGTTCTATTGTTCGTTGTCAAAGTGTTCATGTGACAATATCACCAGTCAGGTCCTCTGTTACAATGGTGAACACCAGCTCACGGCAACTTTGAATGACAACTTGAGGATGTATTGGTGTCTGACTATTGGAGTTACCTTGATACTCCTGGTTTATCCTGTCATTTTGTTCTTTAACATCAACCTCGCTTCGGGTCCAAAGCAGTCTCTGATCTTCTTCTACCAGTGCTTGCCTCTTGTAACTCCTTTTGGGAAAGTTTTGGGATATTTTGTGCTGCAGAATCAAATTTATGATGCCTCTCTTTTTCTTATCAAAGACCCATTATTTGGCCGATTTTACATCTTTGAATACCTGAAATATATAATTGCTCTCATAGAGTTCCTGCTGGTGATCTTTCTTGTCAAGTGTACCTGTTGCCCTCTTCAAAAATGTCGTCTTCCCTGGGCTAAGGTGAGGAGAGCAGTGAGGAACTTCAGAGAGAAGCATGTTCCGAAGCATTCAATTCTTCACGGCATCTGTTCTATCATGGTGTTGGCATATGGTGACCTGTTGGCCATATCCAGCCTCATCATACTGAACGTGTTTACAACTTACTGTTATGATATCAACAGTGACTGCCCAAAACTGTGTGCTCATACTGAAGGGGTAAAGAATTTTAATAGTCAACACTACCATGACAATGGAACGAATGACAAACTGAACGCTTTAATAGCTGTTCCAACAATTATATACTTTTCCCTCCTCCTCCTCCCTCTCTCCCTCATCTACTATCCATCCATCCCTGCTCTCTTCCACAAGTTGACAGGGAGATCTCTCCCTCACTTTCCCAAACTAGATCCAGTGTTTGATGTGTTTCAAGGAGTGTACAAAGATAAGATGAGGTGGTTTGCTGGAGTGCACTTTCTCTACCGTATGATCCTTTGGGTGGTATTCATTGGGTTGTCTTTTAATCCCAACTTACAGAATTTCATAGTTCTTTCATTTCTGGTGGTGATTCTTGGCATCCACTCCTTGTTTCAACCCTACAAACTTCCCAAGCACAATTACATAGAGACCTTGTATCTTGTGTATCTTGTGATTATTGCAATCTTCTACCAGTTGGCACTCTTCATCCCTAAGCTTTACGAAGACAAGCTGGAAGTTTCTAAAGGTTTAGCAATACTCACTGGTTTCCTGGGATTGGTGCCTTTGGTGGGCATTGTCCTGTTCAACATTTGCAAGCTTTTCCGCCATGTCAGAAAAGGTTCTTTTTCAGATTTTGCGTTATACTTCAATCCGTCCAAGCATCCCTCAGGTGATGGTGATGGGGATGATCCATCCAACCCTGCTACCTACTACGAAGTAGAATGGGTTGCAAGAACTCTGACAAGGAATGCCAACTAGAGAATGTGTAGTTGTGGTGTAAAACATTTATGCCATCTTTCATGACTTTCACTGTATGTACGTAGTGCTGTCTGCAGTATGTTGTGTATGTGAGGCCTCTTGAAGTGTTGTGTCATCTTTCATAAGTGTTTTATAATCCTAAGTAATGTTACAAATGCCAGGATTCTTCAAGTGTGTGTGTGTGTGTGTGTGTGTGTGTGTGTGTGTGTGTGTGTGTGTGTGTGCATGTCTGTGTGTATATGGGCACTTGCTATTGTGAACTGCTGACTTGTGAGTTGTCTGTGCAGTCCAGCATGCTGTGTTTACTTCATTGTGGACACTATCCTTTCATCATTCCTCCTCACTGCACCACCTTGTGTTGATATTGGGTTGAAATGTATTACTTTGTGGTAGTCATGCGGTTGGAATAAGGAAGTCAATGTATGATAGTACATGTACGTCTACAGGCACAATGTGTGGTGCCCATTTCTTTTCCTACCATAGTACAGTACTATAGACAGGTCTGCCCGTAGTACAGCTCCAGTGGAACCTCTCCAGTCTGAGCTGTATAGTAAGTCGGCCACCCTGTCTGGACCAGCCGTTCTGTCTAGTCCCAGATGTTACCCACATGTTGGACTGGACCTGTCTAGCTCGGCCACCTGTGTAATCTGGCCAACTTCTCCTGGTCCCACGGTAGCGGATTGCAAAGGTTTCACTGTACACTTTACACCACATACTCTGCAGTCCAGAGTATTACAGTTCTTACTGTGAGTCTCAAAGAGGCCATTCCCCTTGTTCCATATCAGAATTGCAGGGTTATCTGAATTTGTGGGATTGCAAATTTACCGAAAAACACAAATTATTTTTCTACGGGAGACTTCACTCCACCTGCGTGATTCTATAGTGAATGTACAGTATATTTATACATGCACAGTATGTGTAGTTGTTGCAATGGTATTGTGCTAAGAAAGCTTGCCAAAAAAGGTAGTGTTGTGCTGCTTGTGAATCATGTGACTCTCATGTGACTCTCGAGGTTTACCTTTCTCATGTAATGATATTCATGAGACTAATGAATATCCTAATTAGGCAAGTCACATGACTTGTGAGGTCACATGATCTGAAAAGCTGACTACTGAAGTTCTTTCAATGCGAGGATAGCCTGAAAAGTGAAGAAATGAAGCCCTTGCAAAGTGTTCTTTTGCTCCTAGTACTTCTAGCTCACCTCTGCATTGGTGAAGAGCTCCAGGAAACTTGTGAATTTGAATACATTGGTGCAAATGTCAGTTTTCTTTCTGCCTGTACCCTCAGCAGTTGTAACAGCTCTTGTAAATACGACACTTTCAGGACCTGTATCTGCTACACAGAGAATGAAGATCTGGTGAGAGGAGATGGTATTCTGTATGCATTGCTGGCCTTGAGCTACACTCTCACAACTGTTGTCTTCCCTGTTCTCATCTTCTTCAATGTCGATCTTGCTTCAGGCCCCAGGCAGTCCTTTGTCTTCTTCTATCAGTGTCTCCCTCTGGTCACGCCTTGGGGGAAGTGGCTGGTGTATCTGGTGGTGCAGAATCAGGTGTATGACGCTGAGTATGTGCAGCATCCACTGGCATCGCGTTTTTACACCCTTGAGTACTTCAAATATGTGATTGTAGTCGCTGAGGTTCTTGTTGTGCTGTTCCTGGTCAAGTGTACCTGGTGTCCCCATCAGAAGTGCCGTCTTCCCTGGGCTAAGGTGAGGAGAGCAGTGAGGAACTTCAGAGAGGAGAAGATCCCCAAGCACACCATCCTTCACGGTATTTGCTCGGGACTGCTCCTGGCTTATGGTGACCTGGTGGCCATTTCCAGTTTAATGATTGTCAACTTTTACCGCACTTGTTGCTATGACACCGACGGAGGCTGTCCTGAATATTGCGTCTACACCAGTGCCATTCAAGAGTTGTACGGCTATACAGATGTAGCAGCTCGGTTTACTTTTTCTGGTATTCCACTTATAGTTTACATCCTCCTCCTGCCCCTCCCTCTCTCCCTCATCTACTATCCGTCCATCCCTGCTCTCTTCCACAAGTTGACAGGGAGGTCTCTCCCTCGCTTTCCCAAACTAGATCCGGTGTTTGATGTGTTTCAAGGAGTGTACAAGGACAAGATGAGGTGGTTCGCTGGAGTACACCTCTTCCATCGAATGATTCTCTGGGCAATGCACGCAGCTTTGTATCTTGACCCAAACCTTCAGAATTTCATCAGCCTTACTCTACTTGTGATCATTCTTGGCATGCATTCCCTGTTCCAGCCCTACAAACTGACCAAACACAACTACATGGAGTCGCTGTCCCTCATCTACCTCACACTGATAGGGGCAATTAACCAGTTGGCCCTCTTCATCAGGAGGGTGTATTCAGAAGGAGCTGCGGAGACTGCCTCTAGGACCTTTCTTGATCCTGTGGCTGATGTTATACCCAACCTCTTCTCTTACCTGACGTTGGTGATGGGCCTTCTTCCTGTGGTTGGCCTTCTTCTTCTGAAGCTGTACAAGCATTGTCGTAAGAACAAGGTCTGTCGTGCTTGCTTGCCTTGTGTTTCCTGCGTGAACTGCTGCTCCAAACCAGTTGAAGAGGCAAACCCTAAATCTGAGGAGCTTACGTATCACGCTGAGTGGTAGTAGAGTTATCCTAATAGTGTGTGTGTGTGTGTGTGTGCATGTGTGTGTGTGTGTGTGTGTGTGTGTCTGTGTGTGTGTGTCTGTGTGTGTATGTGTGCGTCTGTGTGTGTGTGGTTGTGTGTGTGTGTGTGTGTGTGTGTGTGTGTGTGTGTGTGTGTGTGTGTGTGTCTGTGTGTGTGTGTGTTCTATGTACAGTGCTCTGTTCTGCTGAGCAGTCGTGTTGTGAGAGTCACGGTGTGGATCCTCTGCCATGTCAGAATGTGTTGACATGTGTACAGAACTCATTATCTCGTGATTATGTGATATCAAATAATTTTCATCATTTTTTTGGTAAATTGAATTATCAATTTTTTCAAGATATCATGATCATATTTCATTTTTTTTATATTTCATCATTGATCCAATATTTGACAGTGTGTTCAGTATCAGATGCTGCACATCACGTGGTACTGCTACAGCACTGAAACAGGGTGTTGATTCAAGGGCGCTTCATGTCCTCATACTAGTATATGGAACGTATATAGCACATACCACATACATTAGCATGAAGCAAGCCCATATGCAGAGGGTTTTGAGTCCTGAGTTCGCCACCTGAGTTGTGCTTGAGCTGTTTTTAACATTTTGACCAAATGTGAAGCCTTCAACAATATCTGAGACATACCTTTTCACTGGTGTTGGTAGACTATGGAGAACTGGCTCACTGCTAGGTCTTCTGATATATGCAGTATTGTATAATATAATTATTATATTACCCTCGGCATACACATGCATGCATGTATGTACACACACACACACACACACACACACACACACACACACACACACACACACACACACACACACACACACATGCACACACACACACACACACACACACACACACACACACACACACACACACACACACACACACACACACACACAAATACACACACACATGTATACATGTTATGTACACACACACACACACACACACACACACACACACACACACACACACACACACACACACACACACACACACACACACACACACACACACACATACGCACATACACACACACACACACACACACATACACACATAACACACACACACACATATACGCACATAGCACACACACACATATACGCACATAACACACACCTTTGTGAGCCTCTTGCAATACAGTGTACGTTTCTTCCATATTATGTATTGTCTGGCCTGCTAGACCATGCTCTTCACCATGGGTAGAAGAGAAGTTTGGTCTAGCAGGTCAGACTATGTAGTACCGTAATACTCCATTTTTGTAAGGATGATACAGAAACAAAATGGCCACATACATACATTTAGGCATTACGTAATTGAGCTCAAATGTCACTTCCGGTTGTCATAATTATACAGTAGTACAGCAACTGTAACAGTGTAGTAGAACCTCCATATAAAGGACATGTTGGGGATAGCACATGTTCAGCTCCTTCTGTCCTTTGTGGAGAGGTTGTAATTCCTTTCAGGGTTCGAAATGTATTGGGGCAGTGTGGAGGAAACTGCTGGGGCCTCAAGCTGTGTCCTTTATCAGAGAGGTTCTGTATCAGAGGTTCTACTGTACATGAACTGAATGCTCTGTTGGTACTACATTGTGTACTGTGTACAGTGTACGGTGTGCAGTGTACTGTGTACTGTGTACAGTGTACAGTGTACGGTAGGTGGTAGTTTTTGCACATTTCTCAAATGAGCTTGAATTTACGAAAATTCTATCACAAATATTTGGTTAGACACATAGTCTACTTGTGTCATATAATATAGCAGAGTCTGGTTCATTGGCGAAAATGAAATGGTGAATTATAGCTAAGTTCGTGATTTGCGAAATATACGTCCCGCGAAATTAGCAATTATGTTCTGTATATGGTGTATGTTCTGTATGTGGTGTATGTGCTGAATGGTGTGTGTGTGCCATGTTTTATGCTGCATCTCAAGTTACAGTACCTGTAACTGGTT
Source organism: Halisarca cf. caerulea (assembly GCA_963170055.1). Lineage (NCBI taxonomy): Eukaryota > Metazoa > Porifera > Demospongiae > Chondrillida > Halisarcidae > Halisarca > Halisarca cf. caerulea. Next base: position 3,348,972 of record CAUJGJ010000188.1, on the reverse strand, counting down.
CTTTGTCTGACCATGTGTAGGGCTCGAATGTGACTTTGGACCAGTTCTTGAGATGGAGTGAGGGCAATGAAGCTTTCTCCAGTCACCTATTGAATGCTCTCAATGAGGTATGGGCGTGTAACTGTGTGGGTGGGTGGGGTTAACACAATGGTTAATGTACATTTGGGTGTGATCTGTGTAGATGTGGGTGTGGTCTGTGTAAATGTGGGTGTGGTTTGTGTACATCTGTGTATGGTTTGTGTAGGTGTGGGTGTGGCTTGTGTAGATGTGGGTGTGGTTGGGGTGTGTGTGGATGTAGGTGTGGTCTGTGTTAATGTGGGTGTGGCCTGTGTAGATGTGGGTGTGATACATACAGTACACACAGATATAAGCATTAAATGGGCAGATCCCATACAGAGATCC